>JAQHUG010000181.1:4177318-4216372 GCA_028555095.1 Dicrostonyx torquatus
TTCAGCTCTAACAAATTGAGCACAAGCTCATCCCTGTGTTTCCTCAAGTTTGTTCCCACTGCGAGAGATTATCAACCCTGGAAGATGACCAAGTGCTGTGAGACAACCAAGTTCAAGAACCTCTTCTTACAGACCCCAAAAAGAGGCTCAGAGAGGCTCAGAGAAGGGAAGGGGTGACTTTGGGAGCATGGAGAAAAGTCATTAGATGAGGAGCCAGGGAAAGTGCCCAAGGTCACAGAAGAAGCACAGCAAAGAGGAGAACCTGTACCTACCTGTCTCTAAAATCAATCCCACTTCAAAGCAGGAAGAGGGGGGTAGTTTCCTTCCGCCCACTTTGTGGCTTATGAAATCCCCTTTGCTATGGATCCTGGAGGTCTAGGACCTGTCAGCTCACAGGGACTCAGCGTGGAATAGCTCCAGAGGAGTGTCCCAAAGCAGTGGGCAACCCCAGATAAGCACAGATTGACACATAGAAGGCCAGGGAGAGGGCCTGGCATCTCTGGCTTCACTCCTGGGTGACTTTTGCAGTCCAAAGAACAAAATTCATGTCTTTCCAGCCTCCAGAAAATTGTATATATCCCTTTTAAAAAATCATAGTCAGCCTGCAGAAGACTCTGGATTATTCTGGTGACACAGGGCCATCCTGTGGCCATTTCTCTGGACAGTCCATGAACTGAGAAGACTCCCCAAGGCTAAGGAGTTCACTAAGATCTGTCTTCTCCTCTGGACCTACAAGTGAACCTTTATCCCCCTTGTCTCTTCTACACTAACAGTCCATGTGTGGTTATGAGTGGTCATGAACTCGGGAGGCCCCATTACCACTTCAACATGGACTCACTTCCTCCAAATTGCCAAGTTATATATCTCTCATGCTTAAGTTTTTCAGATCTGTGAGCCTCTGCACCTCTACTCCGCATCTCAGACAATGGTGCCTCCCTCCTTGTTTTGTGGCCTCATGGTCTCCCTGTGTACATTATTTCCAATATAAGCACCAGTCATTATTCATACAACATTGAGCATGTGCCAAGCACCCTTCTAAGGCATATGTATGTGTATGTGCACACACATGTGCACACTTCTCTGGTCCTCACTGTCCTCTGAGATGACATTGGTTTCAGCTCTACAGGGGTGGAATAAGACATGGGAGGTCGAGGGGTCACTTTCTAAGATCACCTGGCTTGTTAGTGGCAGAGCCAGAAACTGAATTTCTTCATCAGTCATCCCACCCAGAAGTCATGCCCCGTTTCATGTGCCAGTCTCTTAGGCTCTTCCCCTGGTCAACAGGCTGCTTGAGATGATGTCTTAGTCCTCCGGTATCTGTGCATCTGTGCTTGGTGGCCCAGTAGCCCATCTACTGTAGAGTTTGGGGATATCCCCATGCCGGATCTCACAGTATGGTACAGCATTCCCATGGCTCCCATGCATCTTCATGACTCATAACATGTCCTAAATCCTGTTTGTGATCCCACCTGTACTGTGTGTTGAAACTTAGTACTTCATCCTGTGAGACTTGAGGGGTGCAATAGGCAGAGATAAGCACTCACCCCGTTTCTGAGTCAATCTTCCTTTGTCATTCAAAGGTTCTAGGTATGTGTGCACACGACACAATAATTTGGGTGACGGCAGCAGATTGGGCACTGTTCCAGGGACTGAACGCATAAGGGAGCAACAATAACTACAAAAGCAAGTCTTCCACATCGTGGCAAGTGCATTAGTTACTGTTCTGCTGCTGTGATAGAGCAGCACGACCAAGGCAACTCACAGAAGCAAAGGTTTACTTGGCTTACAGTTCCTGAGGGAAGGATCCATCAAGACAGAGATGCAGGGCAGCAGATGGCAGGCATGGCCGCAGGATCAGGAAGCTGAGAGCACACATCCTTACCTACAAACACAGAGCAGAGAAAGTGAGCTGGAAGCCTTTATACTCTCAAAGCCTGACCCTGGTGATGCTATTGTTTTCAGCAAGGCTGAACTTCTCTGTAAACTCTCCATATAGCACCACCATCTGGGAACCACGTGTTCAAAGGCATGAGTCATGGAGGGCATCTCTGTTTCAAACCATCCCAGCAACTGTATTTAGGCATTGTGTGATCCTTTCCCTGAGGAGATGCAAACTAACATCTACTCAACCCAGATAAGCCATTGACAATAGACCAAAGTGAAGATGCTAGCAGAGTCCAGCTCAATGAACTAGGGAGTGTGAGGTTCCTGGGGGGATTCTTTCTGGAGACCTGATGAGGAGGAAGAGAGAAATGGGCTGTCATCTAGAAAGCAAGCCTCCAGGTAGAGGGGTCGGCCATCCTAGGGCTCTACCGTGAGGTTCTGGATGAAGAGCAAGAAACCACAGGGTTAGCAGCAGGGTAAACCAGGGCGGCGCTAGTAACGTGATACAGATCCTCATGGGTCATGGTGAGCATCTGGGGACTTATTCCAGGTGTGCTGAGAACACCCCCAGAGAGACTGTACACAAACCCAGCACAATCTGACCCATGTTTGAAAGCTTGAAATCCTGTGATGTTTTCCTCAGAGTCCCAGCTCAACAGCAGTGTTTTCAGTGACGCTTAGCAAGTCGTCCTTTCTGTAACTTCTGCCATGGCTCAGAATCCGCTGAGTCTCCGAAGTGCCTGTGGTGGCTTGAATATGAATGGCTCCGTCTATGAATACTTGGTCCTCAGTTTGCGGAACTGCTGGAAAAGATTAGAAGGTGTGGCCTTGTTGAAGGAGGTATGTCATGGGGAGGGAGGCTTTGAGATTTCAAAAGACTGGCATTATTCACAGCCACCCCCCATTTTGTGGGACAAATTGCAAGCTTTCTGCTTTTCCTGCCACCATGGTTTTGCTTTGCCGTCATGAACTGTAACACTCTGCAGCAGTGAGCCCCAATTAAATGCTTTCTCTAATAAGTTGTGTTGGTCATGGTGTCTTATCACAGCAATACAGAAGTAGCTAAGACAGCCCTCATTGTGTCTCTCATGATTCCAGCTGGCTTCAACTAGAAGTTGTAATCTAATAGGAGACAGCCTTAAGGAACAGTTGAAGTTCTGATGGCATGAACTGGTGGCGGGGAAGCCCAGGGGCTCTGTGAGCACTGAAAAGGGGGCTGCTCATACACACATGGAAAGTTGGGCAGCTCTGACGGGACATGGCGCTGAACTCAAGACTTGAATTATAAGGAGGGGTTGGCTAGGGGCAGAGGAGCCATGCTCACGGCAAAGGAATCAGTGCTCTATAGCCATCATGGTCTTGGTTTCCTTACCCACCTGTCCTTCAGTACCTAGCAGGCCAACTCCATTGCCAGCCAGACTGGACAAAACCTATCCTCCTGCTGAATACTGATGCAAAAATCTGTCATCCTTGGCTTCAAGACAAAGTCACATTTTAATCTCAGCTGAGCCTTTGGCCACTCAATACTTCCTCTTTCCTTGATAATTAACACCACATTCCCAACAGCACGTTCTCCAGACTTCTGTGCTCTTTCCGAGACCTGACTTCATAATATAGTGGACTCCTAACTCCTCATGTACCTCAAAGAATGTTTATCTCTGCAGTCATCTCCTTCAGGGGTCTCAGGAAAAATATAGTCATTCTTGAGTAAAATAATTCCTGGAGAGAGATTAGGCATCTATCAAACCTTGCCTGGATTGTACTGCTGAGTAACTTAATAGACTAGGGTGATAAGAGTTCTTTCTTTATAGAAGGATTGTAGCTACAAATGTGAGTGGAATTCAGAATTAGGAAAAAAATCACCTGTCTTGTACAATCCTATTTGGTTTGAGTGAAAATCATGAAAAGATGAAACAATGAGCTCACGGATTCATAGGGAGGTTCTCAGGGACAGTCCTGTGCTGTCACCAAAAACCATGGCTTAATCTTACCACAATCACAATGATGGGGACCTCCTGATGAGGTAAAATATACAGTAATTTTGCTTCCACTCTGAGATCACTAGGACACTTTACCAACTACTGATATCTGGGATCCATCACACAAATTATTACTCTAAGTGTCTGGGGCACAGCCTGGGTCTAGAGATAGTATACAGTACCTCCATAGAAATCTAATGGACAGCCAAGGTTGAGACCACTGCCACGTGGGATAGAAATCACCTCATAAGTTCATCCTAATCAGGCTTCTCAAGCTCATCTCTAGCTGGAGAAATTTCCGTGGATTGAACATTGCGTTACTCAGCAAGGTAGATCATAAAAAGCCTCACAATTCTCCTGATAGAACAACACTCTTGCTGTCTGGAAGAGTGGACAAATCCAGCTCTACTCTGTCCTGTTTGTCCTTTGGACCACAGATTATCTTGTGAAATACAGTCCTTCCTGACTGGACAAGAAGGACAGCAAACAAATACAAAGCTATCTTCAAGAGAGTCTTGAGTGCAGTCAGACTTGGCCGTATTCCATTAGTTCAATTAGGACTGTTGGTGTTCTGTCTAACGAGGAGGTGTAGTATGTTGTGAGGGCCCTGAAGACTGCGACTGAGAAAAGAACACGCTAGAAAGAAGGCAGGCAGTCTCTCCTCCGTGATTTCAGTAGCACCAATACATTTTTAAAGCAAGAAATGAAAGCAAGAAGTGGCCACAACTATGCTATTATGTGATGTCCTGTTCTAGAACCCTTTGTGTTAATCATACTTTTTACTTCTTAAAAAAGGCAAAACAAAGCCCAATTGCTTGAATTTATTAGAAGATTGGCTTTAACACTGATCTCTGCTCCCCAGTTCCACATTGTGAGCTTGTAGCAAGAAAAAGGTGCCCTGAAAGATGTTCTTAGCGGTGTGATTGTGGCATAGCTGTTAGGGAAGTAACTGCTAATCCTGAAATCCGCTGGAACAAAGCAGCTCCCCCATTTTTGGCCAAATTAAAGCAAGCTCTTATTAAAATGTTAAATAATGACCAAGATGGAAACTTTCCAGGTGAACGGCTCTGAAGCATGTGTTGTTTGGCTTATAAGAATGAAATCCATAGGCCAGTGTACTTTCCCATGAAGCTTTGCTATTATTTCCCAAGAACTACAACTCCCAGAATCCCAGCAAGTTACCGGGTGTTTGGGGCAGGTGTGGCTTACAGGTTAACTTGACCCTAACATAACCAATCACTTTCTGCTTGGGTGTGAAGCCACTTCAAAGAAGAAATTTATCCGAGGCACAGTAAACTTTGTCAAAAGCCCTTGGCTGGGGAGGTCGTGGGCCCTATCGGGGTACCTATTATTATTGGTTTGGTAAAGGGAAATGATGTCAAACTTCCTCCTAAATATTTGTTTGTACCCACAGATAAGTGCTGCTCTCAGACGAGTTAGAGAATTTCTAAAAAAAAAATTTCTGTTTGCCATGGCAACAGTTAATGCAAACTTGTAACTGGTCAAGGTGCCGAGAATAGGTAAGTGACCTTTGAGTGCTCAGCCCTTCATACCCCACCCCAAGGTTAGGGAAACTGTGAGAAGCAGCCTGTAAGAGCAGGAGGAGGGGGAAGAGTGTTAGGTGACTGTCTTCTAGGCAGGCTGTGGCTGTCATACCCACGAACCCACAGCTGTGGTGCTCACCTACACATTCTATCACAGCCGGAGAGGGGCTCATAAGGTCTCACACCTCTCTGCCCATTAACCATGGCTTGGGAGGTAGGGTCAAATTCCTTATTGATACAGTCACTGGTAAGTGCTCAAATTAACTCCCACCCTACCCCACCCGAAGGCCAAACTCCTGCAACCAATCCTCATTAAATGCAATGGGACACAAAACAAAACCCAAAAGTACCAAAGGCGGAGGTGGGGGTGGGGGGAAGCAGGGGAGAGGAGACACACGACACGACGACAATACACAAACAACAACAAAAATATGTGACAGCAGAAATATTTGACTTACTTGGAAGAAATTCAGTGTGGGGGATGGGTAATGGAGGTATCATCATATTGTGTGTGTATGCCCATGTGTGTGCACGTGTGTGTGTGTGTGTGTGTGTGTGTTGCACATGCGCGCTTTAGAATTCTTACAAAGCAGCTGGAACTCAGAATCCTGCACACTGTTTGACCTCTTGTCTGGGCATTAGGGGAAATGGCTAACTTGTGTAAGCTGCAGACGTGATCCTTATAACAGTACCTGCCAATCAGTGTTGTGAGGAACAAGACCCAAGACAACAGTACTAATCACATGATGGTTCTGAACTAGAGAAAAGAGACACACTTCCCCACCCCGCCCCCGCCGGCCCCCGCCCCTAAAAATACCACGTTTTGAACCAAGGGCATCACACATGCTCAGAAAGCAGTCTAACCTGAGCTTCCCCCCAGCCCCCCAGATCTACACCGAATGACGTTTTCTGGACCCCCTGTGCTGTTGCCCAGGACCGTGTTGCTCAGCACTCAGATCTTGCCAGGGTAGGGCTGTTCCAGGAGTAAGGAGGCCTGCATTTGCTGCAGCGTGCTACAGCATGGCCCCCTGTCCCCCAAGCCAAGTCCTGGTGCTCAGTCTTGAGCCACCCTCAGGCCCCGGAGGGAGGACCTTTGTGGACAGTCTGCCTGTTGCTGGCGGTTGTGGGCGGTGGGTGGGGCTCTTGTTGGAAAGCTCCGGGGAACAGATGGGGTTTGACGGTGGCAGCTTGGTGTATAGTAACTAACTACTCATCATGAGGGGCGGTCCGGAAGGAGGCCTGCAGTTGAGTGGGCGACGGGATCGCACGGAGGGAAGTTGGCAGGCTGGAAGGCACCGTGTGGGTGGAGGCGCAGGCGGAGCTGTGGGGCAGCCTGCTCCTGAGTGAGGTGATCAGGCTCAGCGGGCCGAGCATCGCTTGTCAAGAGAAACACATTTGGGTAGCATTTGCTCTCAGATCTTGCCAGCTTCTCGGGAACCCAGAGTCAGTGTGCTGCTGCTGTGAGAGGCGGGAGAGCCTTTCTTTTCTTCTTCTTTTTAAAAATGAAATAAAAGGCAGGGAGGGGGAATCTCAGCGGGAAGCAACAGGTAACAAACTATTAAATGAAGAAGCATGGGAAGGGGGTGAGGACGGGGAAGGGACAGGGGTGGGGAAGAAGTTGGGCACACATGCGATAAAGGTATCTCACAAAGTGGAGAGGAGATTCTGAAACAGACAGTTCTACCCCACCCCACCCCACCCCCGCCCCAGGGAGGGCTTGGGTCTTTGAAACGAATTTTAGTAGTTTCGGGTGGTCCCCTTGCCCTAAATTTGGTTTATATAACATAGAGAAAATGGCACCAATAGGCTCATAACTTCATATAAGCTGGAACATGTTTAATACAGGCTTTGAACGCATCTGGCCATCTCGAACTAGTCAGCCCAAAGGGAGGCCCTGCTGGTGAGGAAAATGTCCAGAAGGCCTTTGTCTCAGGTCAGGATGGGGAAAGAAGAAGCTGAAGTTTACAGTCTTCCTTATTTTTCTACCTGTCAGGGATCAACACCCACTGGAAAATGTTCTAATTTTGTGGAGAATATACAGATTTGCAGAGCCCAGTTATATATAGCTATCCTTGTAAGGGACAGGAAGATTGAGAGAAGAAGAGATCGGAGTTCTGACCACAAACAAAACCAGATAGCTGCCATCCTTCTGAGAGGGGCCCCAGTCGGGATTGTTCCATTGTATCCTTTTTCCCCGGGCAGTGACTTCCAGGAGTCCAGAGGCAAGAGAAGTTGATCTCTCTGTCACTCAGCATTCCTGGGGCCACAGTTTGAGGGCACTTGGGGGCCAGGGCTGTGACAACACAGCTCACTCCTGCATCCTGTGGAGGACCACTGTGGAAACAGCTAGGGGGCAAGAGTATCTTGATAGGTCAGAAAGGACAGGGCTAAAGGAATGAGGGAGCCTTGGCAGAGCCTGGCTCTCAGGATAGGCAGCCACCCACTTTGGCCAGAGCCCCTGCAGGGCTAATCTACTCTGGTCCCGGTTCAAAGGATGGTAAACCTGGAGGGTTTCCTTTACAGAAGGAAACAAGGCCCCAGGCATAGCACAGCCCATTTGCTTTGATCGCTGGAGCAGCAGGGTTTTTACCCTGACAATTCTTGACATTTTGTCAACCATGTGGGAAGTTATTCCTGCCGGCCCATTGTGCTAAAGTTTAGACTTTTGCTGACACCCTTGGAAATGATAGGCAGCCTGGAAAAAGAAAGGCCTTTTGAATTTGATCTGAACCAATTCCTGTTAGGAAAACATTCTTTTATTTCCAACATTCAGTTTCAAAGCTCCCTTCTAAAGTGGGGGTGGAGATGGGACAAAGAGCTGGAGATGCAGCTCAGTGGTCTAGCACCTGCTGACAGCATGCAGGGCTCTGGGTTCCACAGGCAGCACTGCAGTACAGTGGAGGCTAGGCTACGGAATCTAGAAGCGAGGCCAACATACGCTGTATGGAGAGGCTGGGCAGGAAGGTGAGAGGAGAAATCGGTGCTCAGCTAAGCAAGATGGTAAGCCAGGATCCCCACCAGATTTGTCTGTATAGACCAGTGGTTCTCGACCTGTGGGTGGTGACCTCTTTGGAGTTGAACAATCCTTTCTCAGGGGTTGCCTAAGACCATCAGAAAATACCGCTATTTGCATTATGATTCATAACAGCAGCAAAATTACAGTCATGAAGTAGCAACGAAAATAATTTTAAGGTTGGCAGTCACCGCAACATGAGGAGCTATATAGTAAAGGGCCGCAGCTTTAGGAGGGTTGAGAGCCACTGGGTTAGAGGCTCTCTAGCGCTTCCCACTCCACTTTCTTACATTTGCACATTTGCAATGGACCAAACTTCCACACATGGTCTCATAACCCTCAGAACCTTGACATCCATGAATTCCTTTAAGTTGCCATTTTACAGAGCTGAAAGCTCAGGCTTGGAGACTGGAACACAGAGTCACCATGGTTTAGGAGGAAACACTTGTCTGTGGGCAGAGAGACCTGGGTCCTATTCCTGGCCCTGCCCTCCATGGTCAGGCGTGCATCCTCTCCTCTCAGATCTCCTTGTCTGCAAGAGTAGCTGACCAGATGGAGTCATAAACCCATCCGATCCCAGAGGGGCTGCTGCGGTCCTCCTGAGGAGACCAGGAGGCTCATTGCAGGGGGACATATAACACAGCAGGACCTGCTGGGCCATCTGTTCATGTGCTACAGTTCACACCTCTGTCTCTACAGCTATACAGTTACAATTTCTTAATCCTACTGGCAAGATGTCTAGAGTTCCATTAACTCCCCCATTAGACAGGACATGCCAAGTTGCTAATAGCACCCTGGGGAGTGACACCTCACACGTCATCTGCCTTTCGTGAGATTTTGTTTTTAAACTAGTGTTTATGCTTATTAAAATATCGACTATTGGTTTAAAGCCAGGGAACTCAAGACCAGAGCCCATGCAAAGGTAGAAAAGGGGACCGTGCCCCATTCACTACTATGAAGGGGCAGCTGAGGGGCTGGGAGCTGCCCAGCTGCCTTTGGGAAGCTTCCATTTGCTGGTGGGAGTTGTCACCCGGCTGTAGTGGCATTTCAATTGTATTTTAATAAAGAAAGACTGCCTGAAGATCTGAGACTAGAACAGTCCCACTGGTTAGCCTTACAGACCAGGTTAAAGTAACACACACCTTTAATCCCAGTAACCACAATGACTCACACCTTTAATCCCAGTAGCAACATTAGTTGCCATAGAAATTGTGTGGTGCATGCCTTTAATCCCAGCCCTAGAAAGGAATATAAGATCGGGGGCCACAGCTCTCACTCACAGTCTCATTCTGAGTTTCTGGGAGGCAGGATGGCCATTTCTGACTGAAGTCGAGGTAAGAGCCCGTAGCTGGCTGTTTTGCTTTTCAGATCTTCAGGCTGAACCTCAGTTTCTCTCTCTGAGTTTTTATTAATCATGCTGCACCCAGTGAATTAAAGCAGCAGCTGCAGACAGATGTGAGTAGAAGTCCACAGAACTGGAGAGGGAGGCAATGAGGCCTTGTGAGGCATGGTGGACAGACTGAGTTTGCATCTGGGCTTTGTCAAAGGTGCTGTGAGCTAATCCACTCTCTTGCTCGCTCTCTCTCTTTCTCTCTCCTTTCCCCCTCCTCCAGTATTTGTTTCATCCCCCTTAAGAGGGATGACAAGGATTTGAGTGTAAGGAAAATATTTGGGAGATGATCCTAGGAAGCCCTGGTAAGAGAATAGGGGGATAGGACAGGAGAAATCTGTCACTCAGATGCTCACCACAACATGCTGTGGAAGCCCATTCCCATTGCTGTGAAGAAAGAGTATATGTCCACAACTTACGTCATCATTAGTTGGGGATGCTCCTGGGGCATTAATGGCTTAGCTTTGCTGAGCATCCTCACGCACAGGCTGAGAATTGGCTAGAGGACCTGAATGGGTTTAAGGATTCTGAGAGAATAATTGGTCTTCCTATTACCACTTCAAGGTGCAGAAAGAGTAACTTGCTAAGGTTATGCAGCTGGTAAGTGGTAAAACCAGGCTTTGTAGCTGAGTTGCCTGGCATAAATAACAATTATACTAGGCTGATTTTCTGAACAAAACTAAAGAGGGGAGGGGGAGGAGGAGAGGACAACGGCAACAGTGATAACTACCCTCTCCTCTGTGGCTGATTCCCTGTGGAGAATTTTTACGAGAATTTTGACAGGAATTAGATAAAGACCGAGGTAATTTTTATGAGATTAATCAGTTCTCTGAACCTATCCTTGGTAAAGCTGATCAAACTGTCTCCGGCTCTGCATGCTATTCTGGCCGAACCAGAGAGAGAGTCACATGCTGTTCACCAGGTGAGGGTGGTTGAAGTGCACCTCTCGGTTTCTGCTTTGACACTGCTGACCTTGCCCCCCCCCCCCCGCTGACCATTAACTAGCTAGTGGGTGTCTCTGTATTGCTGCTCTTTGACTTTGCTTCTCTCCTTGCTGTCTATTACACTGCTCTCACCACGGCTCACCTGTAGTTGTTTTTTTTGCCATGGGCCTTGCCCTTGCCACCTATAGAAAGCTGGCTTCTGCCACAACCCCCCAGAAAAATAACCCACAATTCCCTGAGCACAGGAGTTGGGGGGGAGGCGCGAGGGTGCTACGTGAGATCAGTCCCTGAGAGGACTAGAATGAAGGGGTCCCACTTGGATCTGGGTTCTCTGAAGTCGGCTCCTCTAGCAGTGCTCCCGTTGGCTGGAGCAATCTGTGTTCATGCTATGAACTGTGGCCCTGGTACAGTGTATTACACTGTGATGGTTAAAGAAACTTTATTTTGTGCTAGACATCCATCTTGGTACCTAATAGCCATTTGTCTCTGACTCAAGTTCCTGGAAGGTAAGTCCCAGCAACTCTACTCCTTGACCCCACCCACCGAGAAATGTGCAGCTGTGACCACCTCTTTGTTATATGACTCACTGCTGACTTTTGGCTTGCTTGCTTATGCAGACATTCAAGGACTAGTTTGAGTTCATCTTGATCATTTGATCTTGGCAGAGCAGAAGAAGCTTTTGTGGCTTTTGACTTTAAAAGCCCTTGCTTCACCTGCCTCTGGGCACACATCTCTGATTTGGGTTAGAGACTGTGGCCCTGCTAACAACCTTAATAAATTTGCCCAGTTATAATCTGAATTGAGTCTGGGAATCTTCTCTGGTCTTGAACGCCTCAACAACGTGAAGAACATATGTCATGGCTCTGAGAGTTGCTGTTCTTTCCTGCACACACATGAACCCAAAAGATCAGAAGGGTTTACCAAGAAGATGACACACCACATGCTTTAGGAAGAGTGCCTGTGCTTGACAGGTTAGTGAGCCATGAAAGAGCAGGCAGAAATGCCACATCCCAGTCTGCAGCAGGCACCCAAGTCAGGGAAGTAGGGGACAAAGGGTGACTTTGAGACATCCTTGTAGGGTGGAATGGGAAAAAAAAATATGTCAACATGTTGGCTGCATGCTAATACCAGGAGAGAGGGGGAGGGGAAGAGGGAAAGAGGGGGAGGATGGAGGAGGAGAGGCCAGCCCTGTCACCTATACCCTAGGTGTGCTCAGATCACCTGGAATAGGATGGGGAGAAGGAGAAGAAGAAGGGAGAGAGAAGAGAGGTGAGAGGAGGGGAGGGGAAGAGAGGGGAAGGAAGAGAGAGGAGAGGAAAGCTGGAGAGACAGGGAGACTCTGGAGTCACAGAGGTTAGTTCAGAGAGAGCGGACTGTGAAGAGAACCAAGAGTAAAATGTCAGTGAGCTCTGATGCCTTAGAGACAGGTACGGGGAGGAAGCTGCACACAGGGATCATGGCCTCCATCTTTTCTGTTAAGTAGGAGGTATCTGTAGAGACAGGTCATGTGATGGAGGAGGAAACAGTTGCTTGCGGGAGTGCATGAAGGAGTTGACTGGGGACACAGAGGACTGCCAAGCACAGACTGTGTTCTTCTGCACTGACAGCTGTCATCAGTCAGGGGACCAGATGGAAAGATGAGGTAAGACTCCCCCAGCACAGAAACTGCACCCCATTAGTGAAGCAGGTACCACTAGGTACAGAATTATCCTTCTGAACCATCAGAGGGCCAGTGGTGCTGATTTGCTCATAGGAGTGTGAAAAGAGAAGTGAATGCCTTCCTCAGAGACAGCCAGGGCAAGCCTCTTTATAATTGTGGATCTGAATTTAAAAAAAAAAAAAAAATGGCGGTCCGTACATCAGACGTCTGAACATTTGAGCACTATAAATTAAAATGCTTACACTGCCAGTCTGTATTCCCAGCTGGTGTCCTGTCCACAGGATCATCTCAGAAGGCAAGGCTCAAGGAGCTAAGCTCTCTCTCTCTCTCTCTCTCTCTCTCTCTCTCTCTCTCCCTCCTCGCCACCTGTGCCTCTAGGACTGTTCAGATCTGCTGGGATAAGATGGGGAGGGAGGCTAGACATAGGTTAGGGTTCCTAGCTGCTGCCCTCTGAACCCAGGACAGGAGTACAGCTAGCCAACTCTTTATGAAACAAGGCAGGAGGGTTTGGATGTGTCAGCTCACCACCTCAAGATCTCCAGGCAGGTCTAAGCACAATACCCTAATAGAGAGAAGAGGAAAGCATAGTTATTTTGTGGAAATTAGACCAGCTAGACATGGTTCTGGAGACTTTAAAGACACTGCAAGCCCAAGCAGAGTATCTGGACACAAGCCAGTTTCCTTCGCTCCTGAATTATTGAAGATAAGAAGATAAGAAGGGTACATCTTGCCGGGCGGTGGTGGCACATACCTTTAATCCCAGCACTCGGGAGGCAGAGGCAGGCGGATCTTTGTAAGTTCGAGACCAGCCTGGTCTACAAGAGCTAGTTCCAGCTCAGGCTCCAAAGCTGCAGAGAAACCCTGTCTCAATAAACAAAAAAAAAAAAAAAAAAAAAAGAAGGGTGCATCTGCAGCATAGAGAACTCCTGCACAGCTGCATCCCCAAGCATCCTCTGTGTGAGAAAACCGGGCACAAACCACCACACTGCCTGGTCCCACTCAGGACACTGGAAGAATGGGCACCAAGGGAAGGACAGTGGCTCCAGCCTAGATGGGTGCATCAGGACAGGCTTCAAGCAGAGGCACCTAGGACACACAGGAATTTGACGGGGATGACAATGCTCAAACCTGATTTTGTTGGCGTTTACCCAACTGTATATTTGTAAGAAGTCAACATGCCAAACACTTTAAAAGGTGCATTTTATGATGCTTGGAGGATGTCTCCATGAACTTACCCTCCAAAGCAGTTAGTCAGAACTTCCTCACTTCCTAGGCAAAGCCTGTGACTTTGTCCTTGACCCATCCTCTCACATTCACTAGTCCCGGGCCATTCCTGCCTGTGTGAGAAAGCAGAATAGCCCATCCTAAATGTTTCTCTGGCTGTCCAGAAACCCCGTAATCTTTGTAGACCTAAGAATGGCTCTGAAAGTTACCTTTTTTTAACAAAGAAATCAATACCTTTTGGGGGGGATCAGTATTAGTGACCGACCGTGGTGTTTCTGCTACCTCCACTCTCTGTCTGAGAGAAACTTTGAACAGAAGACAAGATAGTCATTCTGACACAAGTAGACAGATTGCAGAGTCCCTGTTGCCTGGGGGACCTCATGTAGTGGAGGCAACACATACCAGGCACACCCTCCCTAACTTCTGGACCTCATCTTGAGCCTATTTCTCACTTGAGCCAACTACTCCTGTGCCTTAGGCATGGTTTGAAGCACCTGCCCTTTGCCTGTTACCAGACTCCAGTAAATTTACTTCATAGACTAAAATTGTCAACTCTCCAGAGGCAAGGGGTAAATTTAAAAGTGGGATAATCCTCTCTACTTCCTCTTTCCTTTTTATCCAGTCCTGAGCTTGTGGGGTGCACCTGGTGAAGGCGAGGGTGCTTTCCTGCTGTGGCTCACAATGATAGGGACTCTTTTCAAGCAACACTGTTCTTTCTGGGACCTGAGAACAGTGTGGGAAGGTCACAGACTAATAGTCTGATCTGAGTCTGAGGGGACACCAAGCTCTCACATCCTGGAAGTTTTCTGCCACTGTTACAGCTCCTAGGTAAGGAGAGAGAAATGTTGTATTTTTGTTCCGCTTTGGAGCCTGTCCTGGACTCTTGTAGAGCAGGCTGGAACTCACAGAGATCCGCCTGCCTCTCTCTGCCTCCCAAGTGCTGGGATTAAAGGCGTGCGCCACCACTGCCTGGCAAGAGTTACCTTTTATTTTCTCCTACTTTTCTTGTTTTCCGATTTTGACATTTGTTTTCATAACTTAGGTTTTTCTGAGGAGATACACCCCAAAGCCAGGCCATCCAGCCCCTTCTTTGTTGGCCAGATCTTCTGTGTTTCTTTCCATTGTAGAAGAACAGGGCTAAAAACCAGAGACGTTGAGGGCAGGGGACAGGAGAAGATATAATGCAACCAACAAAGCCTTAGCCTGTGAGTCCAACGCGTGCTCACTCTCCTAATTCCCTCCAGGACCAGCATGCTAACTCCCACTTACACCTTAAGGATCCTCGACACTGAAAGCATGGTAATGATGATAAGAAACATGAGGCTAACAGTCTTCTTAAAATTCCCACACACAGGGAAACAGTTGGCATGGCCACTGTTTCAAAGGGCTCTTCTTGATGCTGGGGCCCAGGAAGTCTGAAGTCACCTCTAATGGCACTTCGTCTTTCTGTGCCTCCGTCTACTCAAGTGGGAGGCATAGCTGCATCTTCTTTTCCCATAGTCAGGCTGAGAGCCAAAGTCCTGGGTGTCAAGAGCATCACCGGGACATTGTAAGCTTAGCTGTTGTTCAGGAGCCATGCGACACGGAGTAGGCAGGAACGCGGGACTGCCTCACAGCTGCAGGGGCGCCTGGCCTTTAGAGGCTTCTTCGGGAACTCATCAGTGACTCTGGTTCATAATCCCCTCACAGGCAGCTCTCCTCCTGCCTCTTTTCTTGCCCTACTCCTGCTCATAGGAATGTAGTATGAAGTTCTGCCTTTCTGTACTTAGCACTGGGCACTGTAGTACCAGCCTGGCCAGGGCCACCAGACTTACTGTGAGCTTGGGCAATCCAACCAACCCGTATTAGGAAAACACCCTGGTCAGCATTACCATCTGGACCCACCATTGTTCTGGCCCCATGGTTCAGTGAGCAGGCTGACCTGGCTGTTTGCTGAGCTGAACAATGGGGACAAATTCCTGCCTGCTGTGTACTCTGCTCCCAAGAGGCAAATGCTGGCAGGATTCCCCCAGAAAGAAAGCTAATCATTCCCGGGTCACCCAGCTGTGTTATGGCTGCTGGCTCACAAAGGGGACCACAAGTACTGGGAAGATGGGACTAGAGTAGAAAAACTGAGATGAGGTCAAGTGGGCATTTCAGAGCCCAGCAGGGGAAAAAAAGTGAGGGAGATTAATTTCCCCTTTCTGAGCAAGTAGCCACCCCCACCACGTACGTGCCCAGAGCACTCCAGACTCCCCTCCATTCCCCTGGCTCCTACTGCTCACCAGGCTCCTCCCTTTCTCCGTCTTGTCTCCTCCCGTCCATCATCACTCCAGAAAGAATCTCATAAACTCACTAGTAGACAGCTGAGCCAGGATCAGTGAAGCCCATGGGTTCCGAATCCATTCACTACCAAAGGGCTCCTTCTATGACTGTCTGTCAGGGACCTCATGTTTGGAAGGTTTTTGGTTTTTGGGTAGCTGCCTTTGTTCAGTACGTACCCCTTGAAGTTATAGAAAGAGCCAAGGCTCTTCTCCTCATTGGCTCATCTACTATCAACACAACTGCTTGTGTCGTGTTGAATATGAGGAGAAAGTATAGGTTTGAAAACCCCTAACCTGTGTGAACCCTAGAGACAACCTTGTTAACTTTGGAAACTTCAGGAAGGCAGAACCAGGGAAGAGGCTAATCGGACAGCCAAGGGAAGGCCAGGCTCCTGGGATAGCGATGTGTGGCTTTTCTTCAAGGCTATGGAATGGCTTAGATGATTCTGATGTTTATCTATGAAGCATCTGCCAAAATTACAGACACTCACTGTGGAGGTGGCTCATTGGGTAAAGTGATGCTGTGCAGGCATGGGGACCAGAGTCTGGATTTTCAGAACCCATGAAAAAGCCAGGTGGTATGGGGAAGCCTACCTATGATCTCAGCATTCAAGAGGCAGACACAGGAAGTCTCTGGGGCAAGCTGACTGAGTAGATAAATGACGAGCAAAAGAGCCTGTTTGAATATCTATAAGGTGGGGAGGGAATCGAGGAGGATACTTGGCATCAACCTAGAACCTCCATAATCATGCACATACATGTATACATGCACCCCCATATATGACTACACATTTGTACATGCCCCCACACCACGTACATATCATATGTACATTTCTGAAAGAATTATGGGATAAAATAAAAGAGAATCAAGCTGGCGAACCATGTGGAAGACTGAAAGAAATCCAAATTACTCGGCACTAGAGAGTTACTACTAGAAAATAGTGGGAACCTGGTAGCCACCCGGGCCAGTGGATCCTAACTGTGTCCATCTCCATTTGCGAATCCTAACCATAGTCACTTTGTAATCAGTGGCCACTAATCACTGTGTTTGAAGCTACTTGTGGATGTGAGTGAGGAGGAGCCAAGATTGGTGACAAAGTGCGTGTGATCCCAGCTGGAGTGGAACAAACCTTTTGGTCTCAGCTCTCACACGTTGTGCCAGGTTCACCTAATGTCATGTTCTATGTATTCTTGTTCTTTCTGTTGAGTATTTAACTGTTTTCAAATGCCCCCTAATGATAGCACCAGCATGTTTTCTAGTGTCCAAAGCATGAGAGGGCTGTGACAGACCTTCACAGGGAAAGCATGTGCTGGATAGTTGTTCATCCGGCATGAGTTCTAGTGGCACTGGCTATAGGTCATATTACTTAATCAACAAGCCGCTTCCAGTGTCTGAAAACAGAAGCACCCAAGAGAAGAGGTTTAGTGTGGTTCATTAACAAAAATACTTGTGCCAGAGGCTCACGGGAACCTGATCTTACATCTCTTCTCAGAGCAACAATTCAACTCTTGCTGTCCAGGGTCTGTGGTATCTCTGGAGCTAGTGAAGATGATGATAACAAAGTGTGCACGTTACATGCTTTTACATGTTGTCCTATGGGTGAGAGAGTTGAATTCACTCCCAGAGAGGAACAGGACGCTGTAGCTTTTGTACTAGACTGCTAACTCTTAGGAAAATGTAGATGATCCCATAGCAGACCTGGTAGATCATTAAAAGGTATTGAGTCTTGTGGATGAAGACCTAGGTGGATCAGAGCTAAGACAGCCAGCTGGAAGCTAGAGAGGTAGATGCTGGCTTTGTGTGGGGGAGAGAGACTGTGGTATTTAGAGTTCTTTCATAGGAGAGGCAGGCTTAATGTAATGGTTCGAATGATAGCTGTCCCTCAGAGTCGTGGGTATTTGGACTTGGTCCCCAGTTGGTAGTGTTAAGTCTGGAGCATAGCCCCAGTCCCTGGCATCCATCCTAGCCCCCTGGCCTGAGAGTTGCATTGTCTGGACTTAAAATCCCAGCATGCCAGGTCCTGACCCCTCTCTGGAAGAGGGTCAGGACCACTCCCACAGGGTATTAAAGTGGGTTCCCAGAGGAGAAGCACGTGGTTCCAGGTTTACAGGTGCTCGCCACTTTCCTGTCTCTCCGCCATGTGCTCAGCCACCCGAGAGCGCCATACTTAATAAAACGATGAGCATTTTAATTTGGTTTGATCTGATCTAATTGGATTTCTTTGCACTGGTGGAGCTGCCCCTCTTAGGATTTTTTTTCCTAACATATAGCACTATTCAGGGTGGGGATTGGGGAGGAGGGGTTTGGAGGCGTGGTCTTGCTGGAGGAGGTGTGTCACTGGCAGCAGGCTTCAAGCATTTAAAAACTGACATTTCTAGTTGTCTCTGCTTTGAGATTGTGGTTCAGGAGGTGAGTCTTCAGCCTCCTTTTCCTTCCACCATGCCTTCACCACCAGGGACCCTAACCCTCTGGAACCATAAGCCCCAGCAAACCCTTCCTTTTATAAATTATCTTGATTGTGGTGTCTTATCACAGCAACAAAACAGTAACTAAGACACTCACTTAGTCAAAACAAAACACAGCTGGATGATGGTGGTGCACACCTTTAATCCCAGCACTTAGGAAGCAGAGCCAGGCGGATATCTGTGAGTTAGACCACTCTGGTCTACAAGAGCTAGTTCCAGGACAGGCTCTGAAGCTACAGAGAAACCCTGTCTGAAAAAAAATGAAAACCAACAACAACAACAACAACAAAAAGCCATATACAACCCCTCCCATCACACAAACCAAACTCAAAGCCAAAGTCAAATGAAACAGGCGAAAAACAGAACACAGTCATGCAGATGTAGTTTGCATGGGTCAGAGCACAGGGAGGACATGAGGAGGAGACAGACTGCTTTTGGCACACACCATGAGAGGAGTGGGAGAAAAGGAGCTGCTGGGCGTGGAAACGATCGTGTGAAGGGAAACAGGGGTACCTCTGAGCCTTGTGATGGAGACCCAGAAGGACCAGAGCTAAGACTGCAGACTGGAAGCTGGAGGGGTACATGCTGAGTTTGTGTGAGGGAGATTTTGTGGTATTCAGAGCTCTCTGACAGCCAGGACAGGAACCTAGTGGTCCATGGGTCCATCTCCTGGGGACACAAGTTTACTATGCTTTCTTAAAGCGGTGCATTTCAATGTTCCTCGTGGCACCCGGTTCCAAAGCCTGCAGCCTCCCACGTGCTTTAATCCCAGCACCGTTTGTTATGGTTTGCCTCCCTCTACACCAGGGTGATGGCTAGAGCAGGTGCAGGTTAGGATGAGTCACAGTTTCAGACAAATGATGATTTCTAGCGTGTCCCATACAGAACTCAGGTTACATTTATGTTTATATTCCAGCGTTTGGTGTTTACTAATACGGCTGTGTTTCATCTGGCTGCTTCACCCTGGAGGCTTGACGTGGGAGCCTTGGACACTGCATGTTGAGCGAGTGGGCTCCATATCTGGGAAATAGTCAGTCTTGTCTCCGAGGAATGCTTGGGATAGAAGAAAGGCTAACATGGTTTTAGTGCCCTTTGCTTTCCTGAGACGCCGCCATTTCAGAGAACGCCACTGAGAGGAGAGGGAGCAAACGCGGGCAGTCACCGTGCTGTTTGGGGTACACTGGCTAGATGGGATGTCAGCCCTCCCCTTAACAGCAGAGTCGGTGATCCCTCGTCTCTAACCTCGCCCGAAAGGTCTGTGATCTATGAAGAGAGGACAGATAGCTTCTGACCTGTAGCGTCCAGTGCCGGAGAAACTGCTTTCAAGCAGAGTTAAGAGGCACACGTGTGTAGTGAGGACTGCCTTTCCGAACCAACGGGCCTATCTATTGTTTGATGGGCATTGTTTTATGTCTCAGCAGCCATTGTTTGTGTCTCTCAGACTCTGCGTGGCTGTCCTGACACTGCTCGCCTGTGTTGCTGCCAGAATTGCCTTTCTGGTGGCTTTGAACACTCTGTGATGAACGCCTAAGGAACAAAACAGTAGCTGCTATGAGAGAAGATGCCGTCGCTAACTCACTGTGAACACAGCCTCAGTTTCCCCAGTGGAACATGACTGGTAAGGTCTCTGAGGTCATGTCAAGAAATTGCACTTTTAAGAGCCATGTCAGTGACCTTGGATATCGGCCACTTTTTTTCAGTGTCCTCTCTGGCCCCTGGAAAATTCTAATGTGTTCAATGGAGAACTCTGGGTTTGGGGCTCTAGTGTAGGAGATGAGGCAAGTTAGCTTCTTGGAAGGGTCCGGAACTGCAGCGCAGTCGGCCCTCTGAAGCCCAGTGTGCAGCATCCCAACCTTTCTCCTCAGTGTCTGTCTCCCTTACTCTCTCCCACTGTTCTCAAAGTCCTCACTGACAAAATGAAAAAAAAAAGAGGGAACATAACAAAATGAATTCTAGATTTGCAGTACGGAGTTTAGCGTTCTCATGGGTCGTCATGGGTGAAAGACTACAGAAGACATGAGTTTCGCCATTGAAGGGATTACTTTTACCCTTTATTAATTTTAACACCTGAGTGCAAATACAGATAAGAACCTGAGACAGTTACCATGGTAGTGACACACCCACCACACTGCCTTCTGACTCCCAAAAAGGAACAGGCAACATTCTGGTCTTGCCTATCCAACTGGGGGTCGCTCTTTCGTTTTCCGTCATCCTGGGCCCTCCAAGGACTTGTTGGCCCATCCCAGCCAGCTGAATGTGAACTCTGCCCATTGAACCTGATGCCCAATTCAACTGGATAAGAAACCACGACAGTAACAGAATTCCTGAAACACGCCATCTCTTTTAAAGACAGGTGCTTTCAGCATTTCCCCAAGCTCTCAGATGCCCTCCAATGCTCTTAGTGATTCCATGTCCCATCAGGGTGAACTAAGTGAAGCCTTAGGGGTTACACAGAGTGTAAACACTCTGCTCAACTCCCTTTCAAATGCAGCCGTAGAGTGGGGACAAAGTGCCACATGTCCTTTCCACTGCAAGCTCGGCTCATTTGGATCCCAAGTGAGGGACACGGGACCACAGGTAGCTTGGCTGCTTCCAAGTAATACCCTGGGTTGCGTTCTTGTTAATAGGGATCTTGTCTCCCAAGAGTGCTCGCAGTGGAACCCCGCTTCTCTCACCTTGAACATCTTTCGGGATCCTGTACTCACACTGCACACTGATCTCCAGCTGCTATGAGTTGAATGACTGAGCTGGCTCCGAGGGCTTTCGGAGCATAACTGTCCTAAAGAAATTCTACTTCTGCTACTCTCCGCATGGCGGGCGTGGTCCATTTGAAATCTCTTCTGACGTGTAAATTCGCTTACTTGTATAGACAGAGCACTACACTTATAGAGTGGTTGGGAAGAAACGGATCATTAGTATAGGCACCCTGTACATGGCAGCTCTGGTATTGTTTTTGTTGAATTAATGCAAAACACAAGCAGAAAGAGCCATTCCCTGTGAGTGTGATTTCCCAGCCAGCCTTCAGTGCACTCTTATCTGGTTTTGCACAAAGGTCTAGACTAGTTATCTGATAGATGAACTGTTCTGTGTAACTGCCCACTGTGTGGAGTTCTAGATTGTTGGTCCCAAAACACAATTAAAAAGGCACTTTAGTCAGCAGTGGGATGCATTCCAATTCTTTTATTTATGATGCCTATTTGGACACAAGCCAGCCAGCCTTCAGCCCTTAGGCTGTGACCCCGTTCATGCCATCACTCTGTGATGCGACGGAGTGACTGGACGGCAGGGGAGGTTGCACCCCAATCAATGGGCTTCCGGTATTCCTTCTTATCCAGAAGATACTGTCTGCCACGGTAGTTGGGTAGCTCATAGAAAATCCAGGTGCCTTCTAGAACCTTACAGGAGTGGACCTCTCGCATCCGAAACTGCTCCATGGTGGAAGGGCAGTCTTCTGTGGTTTCATGCATCTGGCCATTAAAATCGCCCTTTTCAAAGAGCTGAATCTTATACTGACCTCCACTCGCCTGAAAAACAGCAACAAAAAGAAAAAAACAGCCATTATTATAGCAATCATTAGCACTTCAGGAACTCAGAGGGCAGCATGGTTCACAGCCTATCACCCTGAAGGCAGGGTCATCAGAATTGTCTCTACTATAGAAGGCTGACTTTTATTAAGAACAGTATAAGTTTTATAAATATATATAAGATAGAAAGAGAGTCATAGAACAATTAGTATTTAGTCTGCACCTGATCTGATTTCAGCCAAAAAGGTTGGGAAATGGTGTCATTTAGTCTAGTGATGAAGTAAACTGAGATTTCCATCCAGTCAACAAAGCCTAACTACCCACGAAGAAGTACAAAGGCTTAGGAAAAGGTGTGTGGTACGAGGGGGCTGGAGAGATGGTGCAGCAGTTCAAGAGTGCTTGCAGCTTTTCCAAAGGACCTGAGTTCAGTTCCCCAAATCTACGCCAGGCTGCTCATATCCGCCTGCAACTCCGGCTCTAGGGGACCCAACACCCTCTCTGAAGGTGCGCGCGCGCGCGCGCACATACACACACACACACACACACACACACACACACACACACAGAGAGAGAGAGAGAGAGAGAGAGAGAGCTAAAAATAAAACCTTAAAAAAAAAAAGAGAGAAAAGATGTGGGGTTGTAGTCACACAGCAAGCTCCCTGACTCACCAAGTGAATAGTTCTGCAAGAGCCCAGGCGGTCGTTGAGGCCCATCCAGCGCTGGTACTCAGGATACTCGCCCTGAGGTAGGATGTACACGTGCCCAGCGAAGTTGGGCCTCTCATACACAGCCCACGTGCCTCCTTCCACCCGGATGGAGTTGCAGCGACTTAGGTAGGAGTAGAAGTCGGCACAGTCACACTCGCAGTCATAGCGGCGGCCTTGAAAATGTTTGTCTTCGTAGAAACTGATCTGAAGCACAGAGCAAGCAGAGAGCTGAGGACCTGGGCGACTGCGCACAGGCGAAAGCTCGCGGTCACATTGGGAAGGCATTCCCTTCTACTGCGAAGAAAAGCACACACTTCCACTTTACCTCACATTTGGCTTCTGGCAATTTCGTCAACAAATGGGATCGGGACTTTCTTAAAATGGAGCGCAATGAAAGGATGTTCTACTAGAAGCCAGATTTACGTTCCTACAGCCCTCTGCTCGCTCAGACTGGAGGTGCTGATACTAACGCAACGGAGACCTCAGAGTTTTGATGCTTGAAATAGGGGACACCGGACAGGAGCTCTGGGGGTTCATCAATTGTTTCTAAAAATCACCGTGAAACCCAAAAATAGACACTCCCTAGCCCTTGTTGCACAGTAATTCCACACTCAGAAAAACTGCTGCGTTGTAAGGAAACGGAGAGCTGCGGCTGAAGTGGTTCATTTCTTGGCATTGTGCCGCCACCTTGTGGATGATTTGATTTATTGACTTAACAGAAAAGCATTGTCGATAAAGGAGCAGAGGCCCCATCTTGCGTTTTTGAGTAAAGGGCGAGTAGTTTTCTAAAAGCAAAGGAAAGGGGACAAAGCCCATTCAAAGAAAGAAAATACGCGAAGAGCACAGCCCGTATTGGGAACTAGTGCATAGTGAGTGTGGTAGACCGAGCTGGAGTTCGTTCCCTCGGTGCCCGGAAAGACCTTGGCGACTCGTTAGATGGAGAGAATGGACGTCTGCAAAGAGCACAGGATCCTTTCTCTTTCACCCTGTGACTCTTACCCAGGTGACACACCCCGAGCTGTTCCATTCTGCCTTAATCTTTCCTGTTCCCCCTCCTGTCCCAAGTCTCTCGCCACTATTTCCTGTTCCCTAATTTTTTTTTTTTTATCATGCGTTTCATTTCCTCCTCTTCAAATTTGCTTTTCGGCTCCCTCTCTCATCTTAGCATAGCAAATTTAGAGGTATATGGTACCTGTGTACAGATGAGAGGAAAAATTCCAGCACAGCTTACTAGCTATGTGACTTTGAACTGTGAATCAACCCTTCCTTCAGAGGTTAGGGTAAAAGTGTGTCTGAGGGTAAAATGAAAATGATAATCAAGTATAAAGTTTAATACTTGACTCAAAATTGCCAAAGGAGGGGAAAGGGCTCATGGGGGCCCCACCCCTGCCTGAGAAGCTATAGGTAATCAAAGGTTGCTGGGAGAGAGTCACGATCCTCGGTAGTATAGACACTCTAAGTCAGTCCTTCTCAATCTTCCTAGTGCTGTGACTTTAATACAGTTCATGCTGGGGTGACCCCAACCAGAAAATTATGTTTGCTGCTACTTCACAACTGTATTTTTTGCTACTGTTATGAATTGTAATGTAAATATCAGATATGCAATCCACAATGGGGTTGTGGACCCACAGGTTGAGAACTGCTTCTTAAGCTGTCCTACTCAAATAGCCCACACCCATGCTCAAGCAAGCAACCCTAATTAAATGCAATGGTACTCTCTCTCTCTCTCCAACACCGCCACACGGAACTAGTGAGAGGGTTACAGAGAAGAGGTGTGATGGGAGTGGAGGGGAAATGGGGGAATAATAGGGGATGAATATGAGCAAAGTTACCTTATACACATGTGCAAAACTATAAAGCACATTTTAAAAACTGTTTAAAATGCAACTGCTCAGTCTGTATTTTATGAGTGTGTGTTCAGGGCTGGCCATTTGAGAACCAATCAGTGTGCTCTTCCCTGGGGAAGACTATTTCCCCCACTTTTAGGTGTTCCTTAGTCACCTGTAGTTTTTTATGTTAGGTTGAAATTTCATGAGCTTTCACCCTTGCACTTTTTGTTTTTTTGTTTTGTTTTGTTTTTTGGTTGTTGTTTTTTTCCAAGACAGAGTTTCTCTGTAGCTTTGGAGCCTGCCCTGGAACTCACTTTGTAGACCGGACTGGCCTCGAACTTACAGAAATTCACCTGCCTCTGCCTCCTGAGTGCTGGGATTAAAGGCGTGCACCACTACCGCCCAGCTCACCCCTATACCTTAGCAAGCCCATTATTGTCATCCTTGGGCAGGTTAGGCAACCGAGGATAAATGTTTAAAAAGACAGTAAGCTGCTTTTGTTGTTACAGACAAAGAGATGACTTCCAAAGACTATTAACTATCAAGGATAGCTGTAAGACTATTAACTATCAAGGATAGCTGTAAGACTATTAACTATCAAGGATAACTGTAAGCGCGTGGGCTGCGGTGCAAGCCTCCTGCTGCTTCTGTGGGCCATTTTCTTTTCCTTCCATCTTCCTACCCCATGGGACTTCACATAGCAGCACTGGCCCTAAACCCCGGAGTCTTCTATTGTGACCTATGATGAGATCTTCAGGAACATCGAGTAACTTCTCTAAGAATGGACAGGTTCTACATGCCTTCCTTCATATGCTGAATTTACTTTTGAGCCGCGACTTACCGGAAATGATTCTATGCTATGGGAGATAAGGATTTTAATTCATTGGCTCTCACATTGACAGTCCTGCAGATTTGCCGTATAGCAGTATCTGAGAAGTACATAGATGCAGAGTCCGCATGTTGTCGGCCCTCCCAGGCCAGCCAGTCACCCCATATTGACTCCAGTGTGCATCCATTTTCGATGGAGCTCCAGCCCCAGCTCTGTTCAGTGGATGTGAAGTCTATCCACTCTATTGCTAATGGAGAGATGGTGGCCTTTGGACATAAACTTGTAGAGAAGAGTCAAACCATGCCGGTTTTCCTAGAAATTACTATAAAATTCCTGTCACGCTTGAGTTTATTTTTGAAAACTTAGCCAACCAATCTATTTTTTAATAATAATTTATTTGTTCTTATTTTATATACATTGCCTGCGCGTATCTCTGTGTGAGGGTGTCAGATCTTGGAGTTAAAGACAGTTGTTAGCTGCCATGTGGGTGCTGGGAATTGAACCTGGGTCCTCTGGAAGAGCAGTCAGTACTCTTAACCACTAAGCCATCTCTCCAGCTAGCCTACCAATCTAAACAAGAAAAAAAAAATCTGAATTATCTCTGAGGTTAACGAAAACATGCTTAATAAAATCTGTTGCTCTTGAGTCAACGTGCCTCCAAGGTAACCGGTACCAAGATGTGAGAAAGGAAGGGTTGCTTATTTACATGCTGTCGATGTACTAGCTTCCCTCAAGGCTCTGCAGATTTCTCAGACCTAAGTGGAAGTGGTGTGTTTTACACTAGACAGCCCTTCTCCCACAACATCTGGATGGCTGTTAGTCCTATGTCGATGAGGAAAAAGAGGATCAGTCACTAGCTAGCCAGTCACAGAACAAGCTAACAGGTACACACAACATGCACTGTAAGCACATTTCTTGTTAGTCTCAGTCTAAAGATGAGGGCACTGTGATAGCGATCTAGATGGAGTTTCTCCACTATACTTGGCCCGAACTTTGAAAAGTGCCCCTGTCTCAGTAACAAACAAAACAAAAAAACTGAAGGAGCTACTCTAGAGGCAGAGAGAGAGAGACAGAGAGAGAGAGAGAACAGAGAGAGTAAGCAAAGAAAAATAATCAAATAACTAGATGCATCATATGACATTAATATGCGCTAACATGTCTGGGTCAACTGGAGAAACTAAATATGGTCGGAATGTTGGGTATTTATTAAATTTAGGAAGAATCTTGGGGGTATGTTTATTCAAGGTGAGAAAAAACCAAACCAAAACAAAAACACCCCAACTTTGTTTTGAGGAGCTGCATATCTAAATACCCCAGTCAACAACAGTGAAGTTAGGTTCCCATCAAAGGGCACGGTAAAGAGAGCAAATACAGCCGGACGTTAGCAATCGGAATATCAATGAAAGACAAATATTTGTCACACATTTTCCTTAATCTTTCAAGGTTAGTAAGTCTGAAAGTTTTCAAAACAAGGAGTTGGAGGAGGGAGGGATCAGGCAGCACACACGACTCCACCCTTTAGCCTCACTGATGACTACAAAAGTTAACCAGAGAATCCCTTCCTTCCTTCCTTCCAAAGCCTTGTCTGAGCGGTCACCTCCAGACAGGCAGTTGAGTCAAACGTTGGTGAGGACTCTGCCTGGAAACAAAAACAACTGCTTGATTAAGATTAATTGATTAATACTTTCAGATGAAACTCATGGGACTGGCCGACTCACTGGCCTTTTGGAACGATAACAGTTGAGGTTAAATTAGACGTAACAGAACGTTGACTACATTTCCATTACAGTCTTCATCATGGCCTATACCTGAGATTTAAATCATCCATCACCAGAAGGTAGCCCCCAGGATGGTTTCGGTATTGTTTGCCCATACAATACTCAGCACAGCACCATCGCTAAAGGTGAATCTTTAATGTGTTAGGTGATTCCGCTAGACGAGAAAACAAGCCGTTCTCCATCTCCTCCCCCATCCTTGTCCTTCAAGCACTAGTTTATTCCCCTCTAGGCGAAGAAGCAAGAGTCTTTCTGCACGCTGCTTCCAACGCATCCTGAGATGAAGAGCTGTGAGCTAAGAGGTCTGCATGGTGTTTACTCACCTTGGCTCCGGTCTTAGACATCGTAAGTGCAGAGGCTGATTCTGCGCCCACTGAAGGAAATGCAGGAGTAGCCCGGGAGCTACGGCACAGGGACATTTATACCGGGCTGCTTTCAAATCAAACATGTGCTTAGTCATGAGAATTGGATCCAAAATTTGAGTCAGTCATTTACAGTCTATTGATGCTTGCTGGAAAAACAATCGGGATTATGAAATAAAGGCAGGCTTCGTTGTCCGTCTCATGCTCACCCAGCCCTGCTGCATTGTAGATGCTGCTGAATCAAGGCACCGAAACCCAGCCAAAGTTTTAAAATTCAAAACAAGTTTTTCTCTGTGCAGCTTGTTTGTTCAGCCAGTGACCGATGGACATTCCTAATGTCTTTTTATTCTTCAACAGAGAGCATACAGGAGAACCCAAAGACCACCCTCTACCTCAGGGCGAAAGTGAGGTTCCAAGGACAGACAAATTTGCACTTAGAAGTTATGAATGCTCTTGCCTTGGGTGGGCTGGGAGTCACTACAAAAAAAAAAAAAAAAAGGCTGGCAAAAAAAGCTTTAATATGGACTATATGTTAGATATGGCTCTTGAATTTGATTACTGCCCTATAACTAGGTAGGAAAATGTCTTTGATTTTGGTAAATGTATGCTAAGTTTGGGTAAAATGATGTCGGCAATCCACTCACAAGCTCTAATGTTAATGACAGAATAGACGAGTCAATGTGGCAAAATGTTAACATTGGGAGTTCTAGTCAGAGAGTATACAGGGGGTCAGTGTCCTGTTTTGTTTTTTAAGAATCTTACTATGTTATGCATCTCTGGCAGGTCTGGAATTCACTGTGTAGTTGAGGCTGGTTTCAAGGTCATGGCTATCCTGATTCCCAAGGTCGGCTCACCTATTCTTGCAAATGCCGGCTCACCTATTCTTGCAAATGCCATTCAAGTTAGAAGTTTTTCGTAGACACAAATTAGAAAGAACTGTGGCTTGTAAGAGAATATCAGGTTATATAGGGACAGAAAGCTGCCTTGAGACTCTAGAACTTTCCAAGCTAGACACTCTCTCTGCCTTTACACTGGGATCTGCCTCTACTGGGAACGGGATGAATACTTTGTACAAACTCAGAGAAACAACAAGCCAACCTTCAATTTCCCCGGCCGAGTAGTCTTCTTCAGTTTCACCTTTCTCCCTTTCTACTACTAAGTGTCCCACAAATACCTTTATAAATGGGACACCCACGAGAGCGGTTGATTTAAAAAGGTAAATGTGGGGCTGGAGAGGCTTGGAGGTCAGGACTGCTTGCTGCTTTTGTAGAAGCCTGGACTTCAGTTCCCAGCAGGCACAGAGCCGCTCACCACTGCAGCTCTAGGGGACCTGACTCCAGCACCTGCACTCACATGTGCATACCCAGGGATGCACACACACGCGCACACACACACACACACACACACACACGCACATTCATACTAATAACAACACATCTTTAAAGTCATGGCAAACAGGCAATGACATGCGGATCACGCAGCAGCGAATAATGAAGCACAGAGTGTATCTGTGTCCTCAATTCTGTGCACTTTCAAGTACAGGATAATGTACAGAAACACACAGTGCCACCCCAAAGGCTCGGCATTTGCTTAGTCTTTGTTTACTCGAATTTCATGTTAAAGTAAAAACTATCAAGACTTCAAAGACTTAGAAAGCATTAAGAGAGCTAATCTTACTGGAGCTGTAGGAGTGGCTCTCGGGGGTGGTAACTATTAATTAAATAACCTGTGTCGGTGACTAGACTCATTTCACTCATGTCTTAAAGAACAGGGCTTCCCAGCCACATGCAAATTCAACTTCGGTACAGTAACAAAAGAACAACAAAAGCCTTTTATTAAATTAAAGTAAAACTTATCTTTATAACAAACAGGAAAAATTACTTTTTAAAGTTTGTTTATTGAAATTTGAAGCAAAAAATAAAAATAAAAAATTTTACACAATTTTATATGCATTTTATACTTTAAGGCCTAAAATACCATTTTATAAAACTAACTCTGCTATATTTATACATCAGCTGACCATACTGTCACTCTTTTTTTAAAAAGGAGTAAAATTTCCTTTTAAATAGTTACAAAGAACCAGACAACTTGTTTTGTTTTCCGAGACACAGGGTCCTCACCATGTGGACCAGGATGGCCTGGAACTCACAGATCTGCCTGACTCTTGCTTCCTGAGTCCGAGGGATCAGGCCTGTGCCACCACACCTGGCCAACTTTTTCTGCTAGGACAAACCCTTTCATCATACAAACTAAAACACGATGTTAGCCTGTGAGCCTGAACTCAGTCACTTGGACACTAACGTGTACATACATCTGCCTTGCCCGGGGCTCCATTTTGACACAACATGCATGGGTCTTCTAACACGTAAGATGTTTTTATGAAAGTCAGAAGCTAAAATCCAACCTAAGTGCGTACAGAACAGGAACCAACAAAGGAGTTAAACAGAGGGAAAAGGCCGAGGACTCGCAGGCAGCAAGGCTGCCTTTCCAATACAGTCTCCATTGAGTACCATCCTCCGTTCTTCCTCCCTTTCCAGAGCCCTGCAGATGAGCAAAGAGAATTTAATGTATATAAGTTAATTTTCATGTTCCATGCAATTTTGAAACTACTTTTATTTATAAACTCATATAAATTAGGAAGACCATGACAATTTATTGTAATAAAATAAGCTTTGTATTCCTTTATGTGTTAGTTACTTTATAACAGAAAGAAATTATTATGAACCCTAAACTGGTAGAGTGAAGATGAACAGAAAATCCAATCCCTACACCTTACAGTTCTGCCTGGAGCCTAACAAGGTCAATCCCTACCCCTCACAGTTTCTGTTTCTTTGTACAATCTTCACATTTCCAACCCCAACCCAGAATTTATTAACTACAAATTGTGAAATTGTTTCCTTTTTAAAGATTTACTTTTATTTTATGTGCATGGATATTTTGCCTGCATGTATGTATTTGCACCCACATGCACGCAGTGCCCTTGGAGGCCAGAAGAGGGAGCTACAGCCTGTTAACGGTTGCCCTGAAGGTACTGGGTATTGAACCTGAGCAGCAAGTGCTCTTAACCACTGAACCATCTCTCCAGTCCACGAAACCATGTTTCTTAAAAAGAGTAGTACAGGTAGATATGGTGACACATACCCACAACCCCAGCTCTTGGAATGCCAGGGCAGGAGGACTGCTACAAGTTTAAAGCCAGCCTGGACTACACAGGAAGACTCTGTGTCATGAATAAAACAAAGGAATACACATTTCAGAAAGGTAGAATTTTTGTCTGTAGCTTTGCTTTGGAAAACTGCAGTCCCCTAGATAGGCAAGCATATGTCTGTGCAGCCCACTTCTCGGTATAAATGCACGAGATGGAAGTTCCTGCTGTGCAGAACCCTGCCGTAAACATGAAGCAGTGTTATGTGAAGCAGTTGCAAAGCGGAAAGAATCTAAAAGTCCATTAACAAACAGTCACATGTCCTCTCGGCTGCCTACTGTCAGAAGGAGCACTCCTGATGCAGCACGGAGGAACTCTGACAAGCTAGACTGCTTAAAGAAACCTGGATGCTTCCATCTATAGCAATGTCCAGAACAAACAATGTAAATGCTTGCTTGCTGGGGCCTGGAGGTCAGGGAAGCTGAGGGGCTAAAGGCGTAGGAAGTGACCACTAGTGGGAGGAGGGCACTTTCACTAGGTGCTAGAAGATGTTCTGGGTTTTTGTTGTGTCTGTCTGTTTTGGGGTAAGTGAGGGTAGAGGTCAGTTGTGGCCTTCCACCATGGGGTTCCTGGGATTGAAGCATTCTGTTTTTTCAAGGGTGGCAGTTGCATAAATTTCTGAATATAGTAAAATACAATGAATTCTTCACTTTAGAAAGGTGAGTTGCCAGGCTTGATGGCACACACCTATAATTCCAGCTCCTTGGGAAGGTAAGACAAGAGAACTGCAAACTCAAGGTATGCTTGGGTTACAGGGGAAGTTCAAGGCCAACTTAAGCAACTTAGCAAGATCTAGGCTCGCAAATAAGTACAGAGAGAGCTGTAGATAAGCTCAATGGTAGAAGGATCACCAACATGCGAGGCCCTGGGTTCCATCCTCAGTACTACCGAAAGAATGAGAAAAAAAAAGAAAACAAAAAGAAGGTCCCAAACAAACAAGAAGGTGAATTTCTTGTTATGTGAACTATAAAAATAAGCTTTCTCCTACGCTGGATCCCTAGTTTCATCTCTGAAAGACAAATGCTGTTGACATTTTTATACGCTTTCAGAAACTCTGTAAGTATATAACCAGTGTGAGTATGAAAATCTCACTCTTCTGGTTGGATTTCATATGGGAATGGTTATCTAAATTGTCGGCAACACCGATTGCACCCCTTACTCTCCAGTCACTATGCTATGTGGGGAGGTCTAATTCTGGAGCAGGGCAGGTTATTAACTAGCACAGAGGCAGCTGACCAACGGCTCGGCCACTGAAGGAAGTCACACCCTCCCCCAGCAACCATTCACTGCCCACAGAGCCGCCGGGAGGGAGGGGTAACGAAATCCTCATTATTATGCGTGGGTTTGTGGTGTTTGTGTGCACACACATCCAGACCACAGTGAGCCTGTGAAGAGCAGAGGACAACTCTGTGGAGTCACTTCTCTCCTTTTACCTTTACCTGGGGTCTGGGGATCAGCTTCAGTCACCAGCTGCTGAGCCACCTCACCAACACATTTATTTTCAAGTGAGCATTTCCACTTCTGCAGTTTTCCTAGGAACTACCGGTCTATAGCCTATGTCAGTTTTCTACTTTTAATCTTTAAAGGCTTGAAAATAGCAAACTAACTTCTATGATGTAAATAGTTCGTCGGCTGGAGTGCAGCTCAGCGGTTAAGAACACTTGTTGCTCTTGCAGAGGACCCAGGGGCAATTCCCAGCACCCACACAGTAGCTCACAACTGTTACTTCAGTCCCAGGAGATCTGATGCCCTCTTCTGCTCTCTGGGTACACACGTGGTCACAGACACATATGAAGACAAACCACTCACACACATAAAATAGTAAATTTAAAAAAAAAAATCTAAAAAGAACCCTGGCCTACGAGAGGCCTCCAACAACAGCTTCGCTCCATGCCATGCAGCTGGGGTAGGCGGGACTCAACCAGACACAGCCTGGCCTTCCTACCACAAGAAGACTCCAGCAATGGCTCTGCTGGAACCTGCCCGCTGCCTTTGGGAACTCTCATGATCTGTCTGTGATGAGGAAGCATGGTCCTGCCCAGCACCGTGATGGACTGAGTGGGACACAGAGACCCACATGCAGGCCTGGGATGGTCACCCTGGCCTCCAAGGAGAAACCACAGTATGCTGAGTGAATGTGTGGTGTGGTATGGGAGAGAGAGAGAGAGACAGAATGGTTCATGTCCTATGGACACAGGCAGATCTAAAGAGGTGAAAGAGATGAGGAGTGGAGTGGGCTAAGGGAAGTGGCTTCATCACCATCCAGGGCCATGGTGATCCTGGGTCTGGGCATCTGCTGGGGCCCATGTCTGGTTCATGGCTCCGATATAGCCATGGTCTCTGTTGATGTGCATGGCTCCTGATACCACTAAAAGCTGAGAGGAAAGGACTGTACAGAGTGGGCCCCGCCCCTCACTTCCTGCAACACTAGGAAGAACTGGTCCTGCCCCTCACCAGCTGAAGCATGCATGCAGGGAAGAGGGTCCTACACATCATCTGGGCAGCACAATAGAGTGACCCTGTTCTCAGGGGCATGGGGGAGCTGGCCCTGAGGGCATGAGAATGGGAAAGCAGGTTGTGCCCCTCTCATATGCCATGTGGTAGCATGGGTGAGGGAAAGATGCCCTCCTCCCCTTGACCCTCTCTACTTGCAGCAGGTGGAGGACCTGACCCAACCCCCACCAGCAGGCCCAGTGCTCCATCTGGGGCGAGGGTGAGGCAGCCCTGAGGGTGTGAGAGGGCCCAGCTGGTATTCCTATGAGATGTGATACTGCCTTCAGATGACCCTCCCTTTTACCAACTGCAAAATGGGAAAGTGGGCCCTGCACCACATCTGGGCAGCAGAGCAGAGCTGACCCTGTTTACGAGGTCATGGGTGATCCACCCCAAGAACATAAGCACGAGAGATCTGGCTCCACCCCTCATCTGCCATATGAGATGCATGGTGAAGAGATGCTCTTGAGGGTCCCACTACCCCTCTATGCCTGAGGCGGTGGGAGAGCTGGTCCTAAAATCATAAAAGGGGGAGAGCTGCCCCTGCACCTCACCTGGGTAGCACAATAGAGCCAACCTTGTAGGAGGTGTGGGTGAGCCAGTCCCAAACTTGTGAGAGTGGAAGAGCTGTCCCCACTACTCATCTGTCATGCAGCAGCATAGGTGGGGGAGAGATGTCCCCCTTACCCCTTGCCCCTCACCACCTGCAACAGATGAGGGTGCTGACCCTCCCTCCCCCTTACCAGGAATTTAAGGTGAGCTGGCCCTGAGAGTGTGAGAGTAGAATAGCTGGGCACACCCCCCTCATCTGCCATGTGAGGTGGGGGGGGGCGAACCTCACCCACCTACCAGCTGCAGCACTTGGGAAGGTGGGCCCTGCACCTTGCCTGGGCAGCACAGCAGTGCTGACCCTATTAACAGGGGTACAAGTGAACTGGCCCTGAGAACGTGAGCTTAGGAGATCTGTCCCCCTACCCTCATCTGACATATGGTGGTGTGGGCAGGGGAGAGATGCCCCCTCACCACCCCTCGTGATGGGTGGTAGAGTTGGCCCAGTATGACCAGGAGAGCTGTCCCTGTCCCTCACCAGCTGCAGCACTCGGGAGAGTAGCCCCTGCACCTCACCTGGACAATCCAGTAGAGCTGGCCCTAAAGGAGGGACAACCCTGAGGGCGTGAAAGCAGCTCATTGCTGCAAGGGGTGAACTAGCTGGAGGCAATGCTGGAGAGCTCACCCTGGTGGGGAGAATGGGTGGCTGGCTGATCAACCCTGCTACTACCCAGGCCCAGAACCGGGGTTATGAGTTGGCCCACCCCAACGTTCACCCCATCTGAGCTCTGCTGGAGTACATGAAGGAAGCTGCAGGATCTCCACAACACTGGGAAACAGAAGGATAACCAAGAGGAGTTCCTGTGAGGGCCCAGCATCAATAATGCAGCAGAAACCAGAGGCCGCGAACCAGACCAACGACTCTTTGCAATGAACATGTGCAAGTTAAGATAAATGGATAAAAGGGCTTACTGTGTGACTCACTGGGCCACACTACAGCTTCCATGACGAGATTTTTCCTGTTTTCTTTTTGTTTTTCCTCTTAAATTTTATTTTGGGGGAGGTTGCATGGGCAGAGGGCAGATGCAAAGGGATGAGGAAATGAATGGGATTGAGATACATGATGTGAAAGACACAAAGAAACAATAAAAAGTTTAAAAAAAACTTTAAAAATACTGAAAAGACAGCATTTGGAGTAAGTAATTCTGAATAAGTTTGTTTCTATCTATAGTCTCATCTGCATATTTAATTTATGATTTTCTTCTAGTGTTCAGTAATTAAATATTTATTTGGATTAATTAAACTAACCTATTAAGAATGTTCTATGTGTGATTATTAAAGATCTGTTTTATTAAATAGTTTGTGGTGATAGGGAAAAAATATATTAGAGAGGAGGAATAGAACTTAATGCCTGGGCTGAGAGAGAGAGCTCAGCAGCTAAGAGCATACACTGCTTTCCCAGAGGACCTGACTTCAACCTCCAAAACCAACTTCAGTCAGCTCACAACCACCTGTGACCACAGCTCCTTTAACCTTCTCTGGGCACCTCACTCAACCACACACAGAGATACACACATACCTGTACATACCTGTACTTACAAAAACTATTAAAAACAAAAAGGGAAAGAAAAACATAATGTCATTAATGGAAAAAATATTTTTGGTGCTACAAAAATTGCAAAAACAAACAAACAAACAAAAAAACACAACGGGATGTGGTGGCACATGCCTTTAATCTCAGCACTCGGGAGGCAGAGGCAGGCGGATCACTGTGAGTTCAAGATCAGCCTGGTCTACAAGAGCTAGTTCCAGGACAGACTCCAAAGCTACAGAGAAACCCTGTCTCAAAAAAAAAAAAAAAAAAAAAAAAAAAGATAAAACTTGGCCGTGATATTTGTTCAGATTTCTCTAGGTACCTCTTTTATTTTAGCTTTCTCATAAAAATTATGTGGGTATGTATCTAGATGTGGTGGGGTAGAAAAGAACACTGGCAAGGAGAGCATAATCTAATGCGCTTTCTTTTCTGTTTCGTATGTGATGGAAGATTTCCCAAGAGTTCCTTAAGTGCTCTGTGTTCTAAATGCCTACCAGTGGTTCCATGAGGGTCCTATCCAGGCACTTGTTTGGAGGCTGCTGTGTGTGGAACGAGGCTGTCCAGCTGTTGCCGATGTCCTGTATTAATCAACCATTCATAGAACTTGTTCTCCACAAGGACCTGGAACTGCTTCCTCTGCTCCCTGAAGTTGTGATTGAGAGCAAAAGTATTTGAGAAGGCAGACCCCAACAGATTTACTCCCAAGATTATCTAAGACGCAACACCACTGAAAGACTATTTCTAGTTACCCTTCAGTTCTCACTGTTCAGAGCACAATGACAGACAACATCTCAAGGCTTGTTCGCTGTCAGAGTCCTACTAAAGACAGAATGAATGAGGCAGTGTTCTGACTGATGGGAATAAATGCATGAAGAAAAAAGACTGCTCTATTGCCCAGGTTGGCACACTGTGATCTCTCTGTGTTAACTGTATACCCTTGTAGGGAATATGGGAAAGAAGCAATATAAATATATAGTTCAAAGTTAGGAACTTATAAGAAAATGATTTGTTGGACAACAGTGGAGCATCAGGTGACAATACAGTGTTACTGGGAGTGCTATTGTAGAAAGAGGGTTGACAGATATGTCTCTCCAATATACACTTGAACAGAAGTCTACATGAAACAGTGGAGGAAGCAAATGATTGTGTGGGATGGACTACCAGACAGAAATAGAAATGAGAAAGGCTCTAACGCGACAGCCTGGTGTAGGTAGGAAAGAGAAGAGTAGCCCCACAGCTGGGGCAGCTCGCACATCAGCCTTGCTGTGCCGTGTTTCTGCAGGACACAAATCCACAGCATCCACAGGACAACCAAGAGCAGTCAGGCCTGACTGTCAAATGTGACCTAGCCTGACTCAGTTCACTTAGCAAGTTTAAGGGCCACTGAATGGCACCCAGGATCCCACTTAAGCTTCTGTCTTTCAGGCATCTGCTCCTCCAGTACTTCAGAGACACTCAAGACTAGCCCTCGCCCCCCATGCACCATCTCATTCTTAAGACCCGTTACAAATTCTACGTCCTGATATGCCTCCCTTAACTGTTCACACTGGTGTCTTCTGACTCTCTGTAACTGCATGTCATGTCCTTGGCTTCCGGAGTTCAAAGACCAATATCCCTTGAATAAAAAATCGGGCATAACATAGTATCTACAGCTATATCTGTTATCCTGTGAATGCAATTAAAAAATAAGCTATTTCAGTGCCTCTAAGTAGGATGAAACAGTATTTTACACTGCAAATCTAGCCTTAAAAAAACAAAAACCACTCTCCCACTTTAGCATGGACTAAGGAAAACTGACAAGAAATAGCAACAATCCATGGTCAGCCTTGGAAAGACGCCATTCAAGAATGTAAGTTTAAGGGGCTGGAGAGATGGCTCAGAGGTTAAGAGAACTGACTGCTGTTCCGGAGGTCCTGAGTTCAATTCCCAGCAACCACATGATGGCTCACACCCATCTATAATGAGATCTGGTGCCCAGAACACTATATAAATAATAAATAAATTAAAAAAAAAAAAAGGGGCCCTGAGCCTGGAAAAAAAAAAGAATGTAAGTTTAAGTCTTTGGTGTGGTGGGAACCATGAAAATCTCTATTTTTAAATAAGGTTCTTGGAGGATTCTGGTGCCGAGTGCAGTGCAGTAAGGAAGCCACCAGAATAGTCCATGTGTTAGAGTATGCCAATAGCTAAGTCATGTAAGGCTGAATCATGTACCATCTTCTAGACAAGACTGCTTCCATCATGTAAGTCTTACCTCTGCCAAAGAAATGTAAGCTTATTTTTATTTTGAGGAGGAGTATTATCATGCAGCTCCCATTAACTATGAATTTGTGATCCTCCTGCTTCAAGCCTTTTAAGTGCTGGGATTACAGGATTGTGCCACAGAGCAATTTTAAGAAAATTTCTTTCTTTAAGAAAGGGAGCCTAATACCTGAGTACTGGCTTGTTCCCAGCCTCCAGTAACAGAGAGCACCTAGAATACTAACCCGCCCATTCCCGTCCTCCAGTAACATAGCACCTAGAATACTAACTTGCCCATTCCCGTCCTCCAGTAACACAGCACCTAGAATACTAACCCGCTCATTCCCATCCTCCAGTAACACAGCACCTAGAACACTAACCCGCCCATTCCCATTCTCCAGTAACACAGCACCTAGAACACTAACCCGCCCATTCCCATTCTCCAGTAACACAGCACCTAGAACACTAACCCGTTGATTCCCATCCTCCAGTAACACAGCACCTAGAACACTAACCCGCCCATTCCCATCCTCCAGTAACACAGCACCTAGCATACTAAACTGGGATTCAAGCCCTGAGAAAGGATGCACACTTCTTTTAATCAGTGTAGCTGGATACTATAAAGCATCCAGATTAATTTGTCTTCCCATCAAGTTTCACATGAACAGCAACACTGACTCTAGAAAACACTTACTTCGTCAGACGAGCCTCCTTCACAGTTTTCTGCCAGATCTGTATCTTCTCTTCCCTTTGAGCCAGTGCTTTCTGGTAGGCAGCGGGGAGACCCCCGGGTATCTCTGCTGTGTCCCCTTCCATCTCAAAGGGAATAATAAATATGTAGAACTCACAAGGTGGAAGGAGCTGGAAGACACTCGTGTCACTGCTTTCTCTGCACACAACCATTGGGTTATCCCAATAGTTGGGTACTGTAGCAAGGCCTGTCCTGGCCATGTGGTCCTCAAGCATTGGGTAATGGGTATGAAACGGGGCAAAAGTCGCTCTTTGGTTTCCAGAGAGAATAAGTGGGCGTGAAGGCGTCAGGACGTGAAAGGTGCAGCCTGCTGTGGAAGAGATGGACAGTCGGTGGCAAACAGCAATGACTTCCACATTCTCACAGTCATGTAAGTGAAGAGCTGTCTCCACGGGACCCAACACAAAGGTGCTATTTCTGCATTTTTCAATTGTCACAGACCTGAAAAATGTTTAAATGAGTTAAATTCTTCTGAATTAATTACCTAGAATAAAATTCTGACTTAAAAAAAAAAGTATCCTTCCCAAAATAAAATATCAAAATGCTTACCGCAAGGGGGAGAGCAGATATATGAAAGACTCATTGCAGCGATGAACCCTGATGTGAGCTCCCACCAGAGTGTCTGAGCTCTTGGCCAGTGTCTGCTTATAAACCTGGCTCATCACCACCATGCGGTGCAGCGCAGGGGCCACGTGAGTATTGCAAGCAATCTTTGCTCTTTTGGTCGTACCTTCCACTATTTAAGGAAACACACAAATAATAAGATAGTTGCAAAACAAACAAACAAAAAC
>JAQHUG010000181.1:4228519-4248172 GCA_028555095.1 Dicrostonyx torquatus
GTTGGATGCTAGTTTATATACCTACACAGCCCCAGCTGAAAGGCAGCTCTGCAAGCAGACATCTTGCAGAACACTTTGCAGCTAGAGAGAATAAATGAATACCAAAAATGGAATAGAAACTAGGGTTTCCTACTGACCAAGGTGGCCGAGGCTCTATACATCTTACTGAAAGAAATTCTTCCAAATCATATGGCAATGACATACTATCATGGCTACTTGACAACATCTGGACTCAACCTGATTACATTTGGAATCAATAAAACCCAAGATTTCGGGACCACAGCTAAGGGATTTTCTTAATCTGGTTCTTGCAGTAGGAAGACCCACCCTAAATCTGCGCCACAGTGGTGGCAGTCCAAATAGAGGACTGGAGGAAGGAAGCTCTGCTTTGTGCCTGCTTGCCCTCACTCCTGCTGGCAGGTCCATCTGCCCTGGCTGAGGTTGGCATAAAGTATAACTTCTTCAGGATTCCAGCACAGACTGAAGACCAGCAGCTCTCCAGGAATCCTCTGGGATACAGCATCAGACTGGGACTGCAGAGACATGCAGCCTCAGGGACTCCACAACTACCAGATTCTCAGACTTTCTACTGTGAGACAGCCATTGCTGGCTACCTGGACCACATCCGGTGAGGAGTCTAATAAATCCTTTTACTACCAGTACTGTTCCTTGAGAACCTTGACTCATAGGTGCACCTTGTATTGTAAAGCAGAACCCAGGAACAAGACTTCCTTCTACTGAATGGCTCTGCTCAAATGAACAAATGCAAAAATGGTTTTGTTCCTGTAAAGTTGAGTATTTTGTGTCAAGTATTGAAGGGCCTGACTACATTAAAACTGGGAAAAGTTACAGGTGTATAATAAAGGATCCCTTTAAGAATGATCTTCAGAGCTGAGCGGTGGTGGCGTGCATCTTTAGTCCCAGCATTTAAGAGGCAGAGGCGGCAGATCTCTGTGAGTTTGAGGCCAGCCTGGTCTACAGAGGGAGTTTCAGGACTGTTACACTGAGAATTCTGGCTTAGGGAAAAAATGATCAGAAATTATATGAAGCAGACTTATCCTTCAATTAAGACTAAGAATTCTGGGTATCCTGGGATAGCTCCACAAGTGTTGAGTATGTGCCAAGGGATAGTAGGGTCTCACACATTCTGAGCACCCAGAACCTTGCAGGTCTATTTGGTGCAATGTGGCCCTGCTTACTGGTACTGTGCAGATGGACTTCCCAGAAAACACAAAGATGCTGGGACACACTGCTGCACTCACAAGTGTCCACGCACACGACGGCATGGCCCATCGAGATGGGTCACCACATGCTCCAGTGGCTTCCTTGAAGGATGACTTGAAAAGTCCCAACTATGTAAAGAAATCCCAAACTTAAATACAGAGAAAACATTAAAGGTTTGACAGAAAAATATTTTCGGGGAGGGGAATGCTTAAGCAAGATGAAATTGCTGAGTAAAAGAAAACTGTGAAGTTAATACTGAAAACAAAATCATCAAAATTTACGCAGTATTCTTTCACCAAGACTAAAAGCCAGAGAAGCAAGGATGATGGCACTGGACTTCATGCTGTGGGACTGGAGGTTTGAAAGCAAGAGAGTAGTGTTGTGTGCTGGAGATGCAGCAATGCCCCGACACAGAGAGACACACAGACACACAAGAACCAGAGAGAGCGCTGTGGGGAGGGCCCGGGGCGTGAGAAGACTTGCTTCAAAACATCAGGACGCACACAGAAATCTGGGTGGATGCATAGAGCCCCTGGCAGGGCACACAGGAGAGCCAAGTGCCTTAGTCTAGTCCCAAAGCAGTGAGCTCCAGGATCAATGAGAAACACTGTGCAGAGGGTGCACCTCTAAACACACAGACAGACAGACAGACAGACAGAAATTTGAATTCCAAACATTATTACTATGGTATTAAGAAAAAAGGAACTCGAAAGTTCAGAAGGCAAATGCTAGGAAGTAATTTCCTTCCTACTCATATGACATTTTCTTTCTTTCTATTGTTTCCAAGAGTTTGGGGAATGAGAATAATAATAATGGCTTTGTCTCTGAACAACTAACTACTAAACAATACCCTGTAGAGTTTACTGAAGTCTCCAGATCTCTGGGTTGCATATTGTACCAGCCCAGCCCTTCTGTGCTTGCCATGCTGGAGGACACAGGAGGAAGTGACTGGTAGATACTGTCCTTGTTCACATCACATTTTCAAGAGTGGAAGAAATGTGTGACAAAATCCTCTCTTTCAAGGAACTTTCAAACTTAAAAAGTAAGGTCTTTTTGGCTTATGCAAATATACAATTTTGTAAGTGTGTGGAAAATGAGTTGACTTTTACTTATGAAAAATAAATTTTTAAACGACCCTTCCAAATATATGTAATTTTACTGTTAATTAAAGATTAGCTCAAAGTTGCATACTACTCCCATAGCACAGGACCAACAATCAACAAATGGGACCCCAGGAAACTAAAAGTCTTCTGTCCAGCAAAGAAAACTCCAAGAGGAAGAAGTCTCTGCTAGTCACTTATCTGACAAAGGATTAAGGTCAACAATATACTAAGAAATCATAAATATTAAGAATATAAAGAACCCAATTAAAAATGGACTACGGGATTTGACAAAACAGTTCCAAGGAGATATGAAAGTGGCCAGGAAGCTTCAAAACATGCTGAAGGCACTGAGCCCTGAGGGAAATGCAGACAAGAACTATGCTAAGATCTCCTTACTTATATAAAGACACATTACGTGTAGTTAATCACGTAAGACAGCTTGTTAAAAATACATAAAATTACTTAAGCAATTTAAGAGGCGAAAGGGGAATTTTTTTAATTGCTTTTATTGCGCTATACGTTTTTCTCTGCTCCCCTCCCTCTCCTCTCCTCTTCTACCCTCCCCCATGATCCCCACACTCCCAATTTACTCAGGAGATCTTGTCCTTTTCTCCTTCCTATGTAGATCCATGTATGTCTTTCTTAGGGCCTCTTTGCCTCTTTGTTGTCTAGGTTCTCTGGGGTTGTGGATTATAGGTTGGTTTTTCTTTGCTTTATGCCTTAAAGCCACTTATGAATGAGTACATATTATATTTGTCTTTCTGGGTCTGGGTTACTGAGGGGAGTTTTGTTTTTGTTTTTTTTTAATCTAGAGTCTTTAATAGCCCAGGTTGGTCTTGAACTCATAACCCTCCTGGCTCCGTCTTCCAGGAACTAGAGTTACAGGCGTATTCTTGTAGTGGTTTATTATTTGTGTTTTAATAAATAAAGATCTTGCCTGAATATCAGAAGGCAAAGCAGCCACACTAGTCAGCCATACAGACCAGGGAGTGGTAGCACACACCTTTAATCCCAGGACAATGGGAGACAGAGGCAGAGGCAGGTGATCTGTTAGTTCAAGGCCACCCTGGACTACAAGAGACTGAATCTGTCTAAAAGAGAAACAGAGCTCAAACAAAGGTGATCCCAGCACTGGGTATCACATACCTTTAACCCCAGCACTAGGAAGGTGGAGACAGGAATGTAAAGGCTGTGCAGAGACAGGAATATAAAGGGGAAGAAACAGGAGTTCAAGAGAGTGTGGAGTCTGAGGCTGGTGGAGAGCACTGCTGGATCGCCCCTTTGCTCTGAGCCTTGGCAGGGGTAAAAGGTCTCTCTAGTGGTTGGCTGCTCTGCTTTTCGGATCTTCAGGTGAGACCCCATTATCTGTCTCCAGGTTTTTATTACTCTTGCTACACACTCTCCAATGCCTGGCTTCACTACAACATACTTTTTAGGGAAGGGGAAGCACTTCCCTTACAAGATATGATCGATACCTTACTGTGACAACTGGTCCTTTCAGTGAGGCCAGGAGTCTGAGGTCTGCTTCTCGGACTGGGCCACTCTTCCCCAATCAATGATGTCCGCAGGGAGATCTTGTTTAACTGCTGGATATACAAGAAGAGCAGAAACTGCAGCGTGTCCACTGAAAGCTGTCCAGGAAACAAAATGAACACACCTTAAAACACCACCCACCACTAGTTTACAACTGAGTATACAGTAAGTAGGGTTACATAGCTTCTTGATCTTAAAAACATCAAATTTAGAACTGGCTATCACTTGATGCCCAGACAGAGGAACTTCTGAACTATGTAACTGTAGTCACTTTATAGAAAGCTATAGGAAGTCTTTCTGAAAACCAATGTCCTTTCCAAAAATATACTGCAGGCGAAAAAGCTGCCTCAGCAATTCAAATATGTAAATGAACAGGTGCAAGGAGGTGCAAGGAGGAAAAAAGAAGAAAGTTCAACAAGCGTAAAGGTTTAACCTAGATTCACAAGCTGACCAAGAAAACCTAGGGCATCAGTCTAACTGAAGCTGGTATCAGTGTGGCAAGCGGAGCTACACGGTTTCTTATGCATGTGCATTTTGGAAGGGAATTGTCCTTGGGCTGGTAGCACATCTATAATCCCGGCACTCAGCGAGCTGAGGAAAGACCATGAATCCTGGGCTACATAGTGAGACCCTGTTTAAAATAAACAAAACCACAAATCCCTATGTTCTGCTGTCATCATCTTATTTGAGAAGGCTGTGGTTTGAAGCTCATGATTTTCATATTCCCATCCCAACACACATACAGGAGTGAAACACACTCAGATCCACCACAATCTCTGGTGAAGATTTCTAACCCCGTGTGCTCGTCAGCTTTTGTCAATTTAACAAAGCTAGAGTACCCTGAGAAGAGAGACCCTGAACTGAGGACCTGTGCCTGTGGGACATCTTGATTAATGATTGATATAAGAGGGCCCAGCCCTGGGAAGGTGGTCTGAGTTGTGTAGGGAAAGCACACTGAGCAAGCTAGAGGCAAGCCAGTAAGCAACACTCCTCTCTGGTTTCTGCTTCAATTCCTGTCTCTGGGTACCTGCTTGAGTTCCTTCCCTGACTTCCCTGAATGGACTGTAACCTCTAGGCAAATAAACCCTTTCTTCTCCAAGCTGATTTTGATCAGTGTTGAAACCCAAACCTGAGATGCTCAAACACAGATTTCCAGGATCACCCAAATCCAGACAGTCAATTGTCAACTGTGAATTCATACATTTTAAGGAATTAGACAGGATTTTATGCAGCCCAAGCTACTTCTGATCATCCTGCCCCCACCTTAGAGCTGGGATACAGACATGTACTACCACATCCAGTTTATTCAATGTCAGGGAATGAACCCAGGGATTTGACAACGTAAGCAAGCACTCTACCCACTAAACTACACCTTTCTTTACTTTCTTAAAGTTTTTGCAGAGATGAAAGAAAGTGGAATGCAAATGAATTCATATTTGCCACTTCAAGACTGGCCCACAAGACTGAAGAAACAAAAGCCAATGACTCAGGTCCTATTTGGCAAGCCTGGGGCAACTGAACTTTTCTGTAACTGTTTGATTCCCATCTTTCCAGAGACCTATATAGCCCTACCCATGGACGAGAACAAAATACATGCAAAGACAGACAGACATAGGAAGATAAATATGACGTCCTTTCTATGTTGTACTTTTGTTAGTATAATGAAACATACATGGCAGCCTACTCTGTAAGTAAGAGCAATTATTTTGGCTCACAGCTCAGGAGGGGCAAAGCATCCATTTGGCAGTGTCCTTCTTTGGTCAGAGTCTCGAGGTTGGCCTGGGGGTCAGATGGCAAGAGTGGGAGTGGCATGTAATGTTTGTTTTCTCTCTCTCTCTCTCTCTTACAAATCCATCAATATTAAGTCTACTATATTGACCTTATCTAATCCTAATCACTTTCCTAAGGCCCTGTCTCTAACCACTGTAGTTAGATTAGGATTTGGAGTATGATTTTTAAATTTTATTAGCACACCCTCATTATATGAAGCAACAGGCTTTGTTATAACACTAACCTATATGTAAATCATACATACTGGTAAAAGCTATGTATTTTCATCCTTTTATAGTTGAATAAAGTTCTATTAGGTATATACACAATTTCTTTATTCATTTATGTGTTGGTGGACAACTAAACTCAGTCTATATTTTGGCTACTACGTAGTGTAGCAATAAACACGGATGTCAACTATCTCCTTGGTATGCTCACTTAAGACACCCTTGGGCACACAAGTTTGTGCTCATTTCCATGGTGGCTGCACCTGTTTACATTCCCACCAGCAGTATGCAGTGACATTTCACATATATTTTAATAAATAAAATCAGCTTGAAGATCAGAGAGTAAAACAGCCCCACTGGGATTATAAACCAGGCAGTGGTAACAGACACCTTTAATCCCAGTAGCCATACTAGTTGCCATAGAAACAGGTTGATGCATGCCTTTAATCTTAGTGGTGCACACCTTTAATCCCAGAACTAGAGAAGATTATAAAACGGGAGGAGACATCTTTCAGTCTCATTCTGAGATTCCTGGAGGCTGGATCACCATTTCAGACTGAGGTAGAAGTAAGAGTCAGTGGCTGGCTGTTTTGCTTTGCTGACCTTCAGGTTGAACCCCAGGTTCTCTTTCTGAGTTTTTATGAATTGTGCTTCAGCAGTATGTGAGGGTTCCTCTTGTCCCACATTCTCATTTGTATTCCTTGGCATTTGTCTTCTACAACAGTCATTCTGACTATGGTAAACTGGATTCTCAAAAAGGTTTGAATTTGTATTTCCTTAATGGCTTAAAGATAAAACATTTTTCTCACATATTTATTGCTTTATATTTTTTTGTGACTTGCTATTCAATTCATTAACCCATGTACTGGTTGCATTGCTCGTTTTGTTTAATTTCCTTAGTCCTTTATAGATTCTAGATATCAGCCCCATTAGATGTATGGTTTGCATTTCCTCTCATTCTGTGACATTCTCTGCACTCCTCTGAGTATTTTCCTTGCTGTGCAGTTTGAAATCGCACACAATCCCCAGTATCAACTCTCGAGCCTGTGTCCTGTGCTCTCCGAGTCCTTCTCAGCAAGTCCTCGTCTGCGTCTGCACCTTATGCCATTCTCTAACAGTTCTACAGTTTTAGGTATTTGATACATTTTTCTTTGGTTTTATTCAGAACAGAGGGTTTATTTTTATTTTCCTACACATGAATATCCAATTTTCCCAGCACCACTATTTATAAGATGGTACCATTTCTCCCTGTGTTTCGGACGCCTCTGTTGAGGGCTCGGCGGCTGTAGTTATGCTTGTTTTCCTCCTGGTCCTCTAGTCTATCCAGTAGTCTCATGCTTCTTTCTGTTACTATGGTTCCTTACTGTAACTTGAGATCAGCTATGGTGGCATCTCCAGCCTTGCTCTTTGGACACAGAGCTGCTTCAGCTATCCAGAGTCTTTTGGGCTTCTATATGAATTCTAAGATTGTTCTTCCTAGTATTGTAAAGAATGCCATCAAAACTTTGAGTTGTATAGAACCTGTAGATCACTTTTCGTAATATTGCCATTTTTTACAGCATTACGCCTGTTAACCTGTGAGTATTGGTGCCCTTTTCTATTTTCTGTGTCTTCCACATTTCCTTCTTCAGTGTTAAAAATTTTTGTTGTAGAGGTCTTTTACCTCCTCTGGTAAGTTTATTCCAAGGTTGTTTGCTTGCATTTTTCCTCCCTTATTTCTTTCTTAGCAAGTTCTTTCTTAGTATATAGAAAAACTACTGATTTTTATACACTGTTCTTATATCTTGCTACTTTTCTAAAAATGTTTAGATTGTTAGGATGTTTTTTACATAATATATATGCATTTTGTTTATTTTTTATTTTGAGATTACGTTGCCCAGGCTAGACTTAAACTCACTCTGTAGCCCAGGCTGCCCTGAACCTGTAATCTTCCTGCCTGTTTAACAGCTGGGATATGGGCCTCTCCCTCAGACTAAGTCTGTACCCTCTTAATCTCTCATGATGAGCATTAAAATCCAACATAGGATACCATGGAAGACAGTCCAACCATAGCACACCCAAAATCTAAAAGAGTCAAGTCCACAGAAGCACAGCGACTGTCAAATGCTGGAACAAAAGGGAAACAGGTGACTGTCAAAACCTAATGAAGTCTCAATTACACACGGTAATTGAGTCCTTCAGGTCTGCAATACAGCACCATGCAGCTAACGATATTGCAATTACATATACAAAGTTTTCTAAAAAGTTAGAACTCGCGTGTGCTTAATTTATGCAGTAGTAAAATAACAATAGCAGATTGCAACAAATTTAGGAAGGTGACAGAGACATCTGTGGCCTTCACCACAGTGACTGCTTCACAGTCAAGACCTATTCTCAAGCTCACTATGGGAGAAAGGCAGCTGTGTCCTCCCACTCTGTTCTCTTCCCATCTGTGATAAGAACAGGCATGGTCTACAAGGAAGCAATTCTTCCCACTGCCAATCACAACCTGGAAGACAGCCACAGCTTGTGTGGCCTCTGTGTAATATGAGCAAAAGATTGTGAACCTACTGCATTTCTTTGTCTTATTTCATTCTCCCCCTTCAGTAAAGTCATTTAACACTAAGTGACTCCAAAATATAGAAACGTGATTTCTAGAGTCACTGCATGGATAAGAGCCCTGAGATTCATCCCACCGAGTGTGGCTGTGTAGGACTGCTGGACAAATGATAAACAAGCTGCTATTGGCCCAAGCCACACGCATTATAATTAAACTACTGTATATAACTAATATACTCTGTGAAGTTATTCCTACCACAAGAATGAATCACTCTCAAGTCCATTTCTGAACTTTACTGTGCAACTGTTTTACACACCAGATAGCTTACAGAGTCCGTGGGGGCAGAGATGCTGTCTGCTATGGTTTGGGTGGAGTTTGTCCTTCTGTGAGTCTTGAGTTGATGCTGGACTCCCAGGGTTGCAATGCTGGGAGATGGTAGGACCTGTATGAGGTGAAGTCTAGTAGGAGGTCTCTGGGTCTGGCTGAGGGTGCTGCTCCCAGTGTATATATAACTCCCTTGAGTTAGCTCTTGCAAGAGGGCTGAGTGTGTACCCACGTACAGATTTATGGACGGCAGAATTTACAGTGACAAACTGGAGTGCCTGGCAGAAGAAATACTCAAACAACAAAACAGTCAAGTTGTTCCCGGGTTACCTTTTAACTTCACAAAGAAGGGTGTAAAAGCACCATCCAAGAATAAAATGTAAAATTTAAAAGAAAACAAAGCAAAAGGATTTGAAAGATTTGCAGGTCAACCAGCAAAGGAGCAAAGAAAAATCATGTAGGGGTGCATCCAGTAACCTTGCCAAAGAGATCGGCATGGATAAAATGATGCCAGACTCATCAGGACAATAGGAAGGAGACCTGGAGGGCACCTCAGAAGTTAGTGGGGCTACTTCTCTCACCACAGTGGCTTAAAGGAAGAACTGTTTCAGAGTTCTCTCCATAAGTTCTTACCTCCTGCTCCCTGCTTTCCAGAAGAGCACTGTTTGGCCACCTTGGCTATGCTCAGGCAAGCCAGGTAGGTACAGCTAACACTAATCAAAGGAGGGAGTGAGCAAGCCCAGGTACAGCTAACACTAATCAAAGGAGCAAGTGCCACCTTTTAGTGTAACAATTACTGTAGGCACGCATAATGCAAGAGCTACGGAGGCATGGCAGCTTCCACCCAGATCTCAAAGGAAAACTTCGAAGGCCACCTAGAGGCCTGGCTTAGGAGTCCTGCTAGAGAGGGTCCATGCCTAATGAAATCATAGGAAGGAGATTACCACCAGGACTCTGTAACTGGGAACTACCAGTCTACAGTGCCAACCTGGGAAAGCCATGGTCATGACACTCTGAGCCGAGAGCTAAGTATGGGTTGAGCCTAGCAGAGACACAGAGGAAGAACTACATGAGGCTTTAGGGCTACAACCCCTTCCCAAGACAAGAGAATCTGGAGGTTAACAACTTGTGTCTGTACTGACGGCTTCTGGATGTGATCTGGGCCAATCACTACTTTCTTTTCTTTTGCTGATCAAGACAGGGTTTCTCTAGGTAACGGCCCTGGCTGTCCTGGAACTCACTCTGTAGAGCAGGCTAGCCTCATACTCACAGAGATCCGCCTGTCTCTGCCTCCTGAGTGCTGGAATTAAAAGCCTGTGCCACCATGCTCGGCCATTTACTACTTTCAACTTAACTATTGTCTTTGGGATGGAATATTTAAGCACTCCATAGCCTGCCCCACTATATACTCTGAGTAGATGACTTGAATTTACAGTCTCACAACTGAAAAGTTTGCCTTGAATCTCAAATGAGACACTGAAGTTTAAATGAGGCTCAAATAAGTTAAGACTGTGAGATTATTTATAGAAGATGACCCCATCTGTGAGTGGATAAGATACATAGAGCAAGAGACAGAAGCAGGACGCTATAGCTTGAATATGATTTGTCCATTCTGAAAATCCATGTTGAAATTTAATCCTCACAGTGAGGGACTAAGGGTAAAGACAATGCCTAGTGTTGGGTGGGGCTCGGTGGTAGTTAGGATTAAATAAAGACCTCAGATCAGAGCTCTGAGATTCAATACCGGTAGCTTTGTAAGAGGAAGAGAGACTGACTACTGTACACACACAGGAAAATAGTGTCTCTCACCATGATGTCCTCCTGTACTGCCTCAGGTGTCTACCAGCAAGGATGCTATAGCCCAGTGGATCTCGACTCTCCTAACGCTGTGACCCTTTAATACAGTTCCTCATGTTGTGGTGACCCCAACCATTAAATTATTTCTGTTGCTGCTTCATAACTGTAATGTTGCTCCTGTATGGACCATAATGTAACTATCTGTGTTCCCCATGCTCTCAGGTGACCGCTGTGAAAGGATTATCTGACTCCAAAGGGATGAGAACCACTGCTATAGCCAGACATGTGGCCTCTTGACCTTGGATCTCCAGGACGATGAGCCACAATAGAGCTCCTTAAAAATAACCCCATCTGTGGCATTACCTTATCAGCAACAGAAAATGGGTGAATTAATAAATACAGTCATAAAAATGATTTGATTCTAGTATATAGCAGATGTTGCTTTTAGACGGTCAAGATAGAATGAGGGGCTGAGTGAGGGGAAGGCAACAGACTGCTAAAGACTGAGGCGCCTCTACCTGTAACATCAGCAGCACACTTGCCCCAAGATACTTCTACAGTCAGTGGAAGAGCTGCCAACTCATGGCTCCTTCAGGAGTGGGGGAACATGAACTACGACGTAAAAGGACTAATTCATTCATCAGAACACCTCCAAGCTTGGAATGCTGCAATTCAGAGCGCACTTCAGAGTCACGAGGGCAGCAACCTGGAGCCTAAGCTGCACTGTCAGGACACGTTAGGAAACGAGGGAGGAATTACCATCCGGAGTAACTACATACACAGCGGTCCATACCTACCTGACTTCTTTGCTTTTCAACCTCATCTTCAGTCGTGCAGCTGGACAAAATCTCAGACCATTCCAGGCGCTCCTCGGGTGTCCTCACCGAAAGGTTATCAAATATTTCAAAGTAGAGCCATGCTAGCTCCTTGGCCAGCTGCAGCTTTCCGCACGCAATGTGCCGCCACGCAGACCAGTAGAGGCGCGGGTAGGCGCCCTCTGTGGCCCGAGTCCGCACATAGGAGGCTATCTTCCTGAGGTAGTGAAGACTGAATTTGGATGGAGGCGGGACTTGCAAGGCACCCACTATAAAAGGCTCTGCTCTTACCCAGAGGAGAACTCCGGACTGATCCATAGTATCTCTGAAGACATCAGGACAAAGAGGCTTCTTTGCATACCTGTGAAACAAAGTTCCTTTACAAACGCGAAACAAATCTCCTTCAGTCTTTTTCTTAGGAAGTGACCCCTCCTAACTATCTTTAAGTGTGTTGTGGCCTCAGCTTACCAGCAGCTCTGGCCCTCCCCAAAAGCAAAATGGACTTCTGGTCAAATTCCACTGCCACCTCTTTGAGAGAAAAACGAGACTATGAGTTCATCACCTTGTTTAAGTTATTTGAAATGACTGTTTTAGAAAAGTATGGAAATGCATATGGTCTAGGTTCATTCCTGCCTAGAGAGCGAAGAAAATGTACTGGGCAGGGGGCAACATCCTGTCCCCAGATTCTATGCTGTATCCTGCTGGGAAACATTGGTAGAAATAAAGTGGAATAAAATTTTACAGCAATATCAGTTACACCTAGAAGACAGTTGTTAATAATGATTTGGATATACAGGGACAGCAAGATGGCTCAGGGATAAAGGTTTTTGCAACCAAGCACGATGACCTGAGTTCAACCCCCAGGACTCAGAAACGTTGAAGAGGGAAACCCATTCGTGAACTCTATCTACTAATCCCCACAGCTCCCCACACCCCAACTAAAGTAATTAAAATTAAAAATATTCTTCAAGATTTAAATGAGTGAGTTGACCATGAGGCTCAACACCAGGCCTTAACTCCAGGTGGCAGACAGGAATGTGAAAGCAAATGTGGGTCAAGGAAAGTGAATGCATCAATGAATAAATTCTCGCTAGCAGTGAACTGGCTCAGTTCAGGTGCAGCGCTTCCAGAGCTGTTACACACAGCGGGGTCACTCATATTGCCACCACAAAAGGGAAACTTTCTTGTCTGTTTTCTAGATCAGATGCTACCTTGATTTTGAATGTTTGTGGCATATATATATACATATATATATATGCAATTCGAATTCTGAATTATTTTCAAGGTATCTGAGCATTCCAAATGTACTCCGGTTTATTTGTCAACACTTAACAGTTCCCAATTTTTCATAAAACAAGATGGGCAAAATACTGATGCCTGTCGATAGCGACAGACAGAGGGATCTAGCTATCTTACTCTCCTTTTCCTTTAAAATCCCCATTTTAAAAGTTCAAAGGTTTCAGCTATTACATATAATGTTCTGATTATCTCTTTCTGCATATTATGCACTATAAATTGCTTCCCAGGGACTTTTAGATGTGCCTTAAAAAAGAAAAACCTGGCATTTCTGGAATTCCTGACATATAGCCCTTCCCAAAGCAACCACCAAATGCATCATCATCTAACCACAACATCCATCTCACTGAGCACTTCTGAGCATAATTCGAAAAGAGCTTTCTGTAGGGCCAATCAGGAATGGTGTATTATTGCTTTTTGAAAAGAAATAATTAGGAGGCAGAGATGTCTTAATGGATAAGAGCGTTTACTGCTCTTCCAAAGGACCTGAGTTCAAGTCCCAGCATCCACATGGTGACTCACAACCATCTGTTAACTCCAGTCCTAGAGGATCCAAAACCCTCCTCTGTGGGCACTGCACGCACATGGTGCATACTCATACAGCCAGGCAAACATCCATACACATAAAAAACAAATATATTTCATAATTGACAGAGCGCTTCTGTGCCCGCGGAGGGGGTGCAGCCAGGGGAGGGTGCATCTTTCACCTCCTTTCATTCACACAGTCACCTGCATTTCCCTCACTTCACACAAGCTTTGAGAAGTTAGGGGACTTGTCTAGAATCATGTTTAGTTGGCACACTCTGATTTAGTGTTTTGGTCTGCTTTGACAACTTCATAGCTACAACTTTGGGGAGTCGTACAGGGAGAAATTCTAAAACTGAGTGGGTCTAGAAGAGAATGATAACCCCTTAGACACAGGAGGCCTTTAAACAGATTGGAAGACCACAGAAAGGCCAACTCAAACGATGGATGTTGGGAGGCAAAAGTCTATGGTGGTCTGGCACAATCCAGGAATGCATACAGCACTATGGGGAAACCATCAGTTTTCTCCAGAACAGAAACAGGGTGTCTTCGAGGCAACAGGCACCTGATGCTGCTGACCCCTGTACTGGGGCTCAACAGGGGCAGTTGGTAAGCACAAACCCAGGAGGTGGGGGGCGGGGCTGGGGAGGTGAGGGGCAGCTACCTGGGCGGCACTGGCTCAGGTGTGCGGGGCAGGGGCCCGGGACCTCCCCCCCCCTGGAGGTCAGCCCGCGCTGAGGTCCCGCGTGGAGGCGGAATAGCCAGGGGCACAGATCGAGTCGGGTTTTGGGACAGCCAACCCACCCCTCCCCAGAGGCGGCTGGACAGTTCCCGCGCAGCACTCACCACCACCCCTGCAGCTGCAGCTCAAGCTTCAAACCCGTCGCCCGCCCTGAGCAGTGCGCAGGCGCCAGACCTCCCACCACAGAGCCCTGGCGGAATGCGGCTAGAGTGACCCACGGCTTTCCAGCCCCGAGGCAAACTGCTACCCGCGGCTGGGAACTTTCTGGCGCCGCGCCCTTCACCCCGGGAGTGAGAAGTCTCCCTCAGCTCCGTGGAACCGTGGTCCTCCCACGCGGCTGGAACGCTGTGATGGGTAATTACAAAGCTCACTGCAGGTTAGAGCTACTCGAGTGCGGGTACCTGTGGTCTCAAGTGCTAAACCGAGGCATGGAATGGCGAACTTGGCACTCCAAAAGTCTTACACAGCAAGAAGCTGAAGCGAGAGTCAGATCTCTTTGGAATGAAGCAAGAGCCACGGCTTTCACCCCTGAATTTGGCTAACCTTCTAGCCAAGCTACAGCATTCAGGAAGCATTTTAGATTCCACCCAGAAGATGGGAAAGGAAGAAATTTCCTCTTACTGGCATTCGATATTCCTACTTTCCTAGTTCTTTACAGCTTCTCTAGATGTGATAGTAGACCTTAAAAAAATAATAGTTTCTAGGCCGGGCGGTGGTGGTGCACACCTTTAATCCCCGTATTTGATCTCTGTGAGTTCGAGACCAGCCTGGTCTACAACAGCTAGTTCCAGGACAGGCACCAAAGCTACACAGAAGAACCCTGTCTCGAAAAACCAAAAAAAAAAAAAAAAAAAAGTTACTGCCAGGTGGTGGTGCACGATGCCTTTAATTCTAGCACTCCTGAGGCAGAGGCAGGAGGATCTCTAGTTCGAGCCCAGTCTGGTCTACAGAGTTCTGGGACAGCTAGGGCTCCTCAGAGAAACCCCATCTCAAAACAAAACAAAAGAGCAATAGTTCTGCATAGGTAATTTCTCTCCTCCCAGGGAGGAAGGAGCTACAGCCTAAAACAGAGGGCTTCTGAAAACCGCACAGGACTCTCCTTAAGCAAAACACTTTTTTTTTAATGGGAAGGGAGACAGACACCATGTGTAGTGGTTAATTTCTGCCAACTTGACACAAACTGAAGCCATCTGGGAAGAGGGACTCTAAATTGAAGAAGTGCCTCCATCAGACTGGTCATGTCCGTGGGAGCATTTTCTTGATGAATGATTGATACATGAGGGTCCAGCCCAATGTGGGCGGTGCCATCCCTAGACAGGTGGACCTGTATGGTATAAAAAAGCAGGTTGAGCAAGCCATTGGGAGCAAGCCTGTAAGCATTCCTCCATTATCTCTGCTTTGGTTCCTGGCTTGAGTCATCCCTTGTCTTCCCTCCATAAAATGGACCATTACCTGTAAGTCATATAAGCCCTTTCCTCCCCAAGTTGCCTTACGTCATAGTGTTTACCCTAGCAACAGAAACTTCTGATATTCTGGGTATTCAACATGAGAGGCTCAGAAACCATTTTAAGATCTCTGCCCCAAATACTCTGGGAACTTGGAACAAATGCCCTAGACTACGCTGAAATCTGAACAGCAGATTTCCTCTAGACTGTTGGAAGGAACTTGGCAACAAAGCCTATTCAGCAAGTGGCAAACCTGGTCAGAACCAGAGTGCCCAGCATCAGGAAGGAGTGGCCAGTACCTGCCACTTGGCTCATGAGGACAGGCCAGCACTGTGATAAGGACAGCACTCACCACCTGACCCCTGAAGACTGTGCAGAAGTTGCCCATACTTGTGACTCCTCCCAGAAGGACGGCCAACTGACAGGATCAGTTTTCGTGGCCCATCCTTGCAGATGACTGTCTTTAGGTGTGCCTGGCATCAGAGGGCCTAGGAAGGGACACAGAATCCAGGCTGACAACAGCAACAGTCAAGAGACTACTTTCAATTCAGTTGGTGTCTCACCCAGCCCCTCCCCTACATTCATCCCTTTATTCAATCCCCCAAGATCAATTTACAGGCCAGTGTTCTTTGTTCTCATCCTTTTTTTTTTTTTTCCTCTCTTACTTCCTTTCTGACTTTTGACAGGCTTACTCAAAGAACACAGGCTGGCCTGTTTGGTGGGTCTCTCTGAGTCTCCTGAGAGTGGGGGCTATTTAAGGTTACATCTCTTTTCATGCCGTCTTTAGCCCCAAAAGCATCCTCTCCCATCTTGTACCCACTGCTCACTCACTCTATTTACTTTTCCCTCCTCTATCTTTAATCACCCAGTACTCATCAATTACTGGTTGTTGTGGACAGCTAAGCATGGTGTAGCTGCTGGTCTCTAAACGCTCATCAGCTGTGATCATCCGCAAAAGACCTGCACAAGATTGGGCCCACTGGTCTTTTACAATGGAGGGTGCAAAGGCAGTTCACGGTTGCTAGGGTGGAGAGCAGGCAGTTCATGGTTGCTAGGGTGGAGAGGCTCAAGAAGTCTAGCCCTTTCTGAAGACACAGGCAGTGAACAATTGCTGAGCGGGAGAGAGTTTCCTCAAGATGCGGTCTTTAGTAAGTTTTCCATGTTCCCGTTGAAATCCCTCACTCATGTTCCCATAAGTAACCCCAGTAAATTCACTGGTTATCACACTAGATGAGTATATGTTTGTTTATGTTGTTGGTTCCCTCTCCGGCTTAAACAGACATCTGTTCGCACAGTACTTGTTGCCCGAGCCTGCGGCATGCTGGAACCGAAGATGGCTTGCTTTGTGACGAGCACTCGCACTCTTGGAAGCTGGCTGTTTGAGTGTGGGCACTCGACCTAGACAACCCTTCCAAATGTGGCACAGGATGGCATGGCTTCCAATGTACATGCTGTGGGTAAAAAAATATACCACTAAATCTGCTGGGTCTGAGGAGGGGCAGGGTGAATCTCAAGGTATGGAGGGGCATGCCTCCTTGACAAATGGGGTCCACTTGTGTATGGAGACAGGATGGATGAGAGAATATACTACAGTCCCTCCAAGTAGCATGTATGGGACAAAACTTCAAGCAAACTGTAGCCTAGCCCCTTATCTAGACAACAGACATGCAACTAAGGTCTTCCAGAAAACCAACTAAGGTTGACCTGTGTTCCCAGAAAAATTGCCATCAAATGGGAGGAATTACAAGAAAAAGACATGTAGATGATAGCCACACTCACCTCTGAACTGGCCGGAAAGAGGGTAGTGAGAGACGATGAGATGGAGTGCTGACCTGAAATTTCCTATGGTGACAGAGGGAAGGGGTAGAGTACAAACTAGATCTGTAGTAGACAGCTGCCTAGTATTCTACTGCTGTGAAGAGACACCATGACGACAGTAACTCTATAAAGGAGAGCATTTAACTGGGGCTGCCTTACAGTTTCAGAGGTTGAGTCCAATGTCACATGTCTAGGAGAATGGCACCACACAGGCAGACGCAGTGCTAGAGAAGTAGCTGAGAGCTCTACATCCAGAACCACAAGCAGCAGGAAGAGAGAGAGCTGCTAATCCCAATGACACATTCCCTCCAACAAGGCCACACTGACTCCAATAAGGGTACATCTCCTAATCCCTCCCAAGTGGTGCCACTCCACTAAGTGTTCAAACATAGGAGCCTATGGGGGTCATTCTTATTCCAACCACCACATTCCACTCCCTGACCCCCACAGGCTCGTAGCTATATCATAATGCAAAAAATGCATTCAGTCCAACTTCAAAAGTCCCCATAGTCTACCAGTTTCAATAATGTTTAAAGGTCCAAAGTTGAAAGTCTCTCCTGAGACTCATAGCCATCTCCTAACTATAACCCCTTGTAAAATTAAAAAGCAGATCACATACAACATACAATAACACAGAGTTCACATTACCATTCCAAAAGGGAGGAAAGGGAGCATAATGAGATATTGGACCAAAGTAATACAGAAAACCAACCATGAAAACTCCAAATTCTACATTTCTATGTTTTATGTCAAAGTGCTCTTCAGATCTCCAACTCCGTTAAGCTTTGTTGACTGCAACACACTTCTTTTTCTTGGGCTGGTTCCACTCCCTCTTAGCAGCTCTCAGCAGGTATCCCACGACTCTAGCATCTCTAGCATCTTGGGTTCTCCATGGCAATCCTGGCTTCACCTTCACAGCTTCACGCAATGGCCTGTCTGGGCCTCCGTGCAGGGACACCCTAACACATCTGACCTCACTCACTGTGTTTCCTCAGTCATTGGGGGGTGGGGGGAGATTCCATAACCTCTTTCTCATATCCTTGACCTTAAAGCCAGAACCACGAGGCTGAAGCTGCCAAGTTCTGCTGCTTTCTCAGGCTGGAACACGGCCCCTCCTGCACTTGCATCTGCATCAGCTTTCCTTTTCTCACGTCTCCTGTTTCCTTCACTGATTAAGCTTTAACTCCTTTCCAGAAGTTGGAAGTTTAGCTGGGTGGGGTCTTGCCCTGAGGCCATCACTCCCTTTATTCCACTTAACAGCAGGCAGCAGGCTTTGTTTGTCTCCTTGAGCACTGGACTTAGCTCCCTTACACTTCCTAGTGTTCCTTTTCTCCTCAAACTGTACAGTTTCTATTTCCCCTTGCTAAGCTTGCTCCTTTTCATTATAGATGGGCACAGGAGTGACCACTGGCAACCACACAACAGTCAATACTAGGCTGTCTTGAAATCTTTGCCAATGCCATTAATCCAAAAACTCTTCAGTCTAGTCTCAGGCAGATTTTCTGGTCAAGGGCAAAAAAGCAGCCACATTCTCTGCCAAAATATCACAAGAATGGCCTCTTGGCCACTTCCTAATATTCTTTCCCTCTGAAACTTCTTAGGCTGGACCCCTACAGTTCAAATCTCCCTCAGCACTGTCTTTCATGCTCCAACTAGGATGACCCATTAAACCCCCCTTAACATATTCAACCGCTTTCCTAATCCGAAGGCTCAAATCTGCCAACACGCAGCATGGCCAGGCCTGTCACAATACCCAGCTATCTGGTGCCAACTTCTTAGTCCCACAAAGCCCCTCATGGGATCCCAAAACTTGGAACACTGAGGATGAGGCAGAAGTGATAGAAGCTACCTAACCATCAGGTCCAGCCTTTAATACAGAGAGGAAAATTCACAGTACAGTACCTTAGTAATGGTCCAAAACAAGAAACTGTCATAATCAGGGAATAGTCTTGTCAACTGTTTGAATTGGGAATGGCCTTTTCATTGTGTGTGTGTGTGTGCACATGTGTGGCACCTGCTGTTTCTCAATACTGCTCCCTGAGTGTGGTCAGCCACTTTCATGCCCCTACTGCCATGCCTTCCCAGGCATGACGGATTATCCCTTTAGAACTGAAAGCCAAAATAAACCCTTTCTCCCCCAAGTTGTTTTTAGCCAGGGCATTTTTATCATGATAACAGAAAAGAAACTAATATAGCAAAAGGTACCAAGTGGAGTCATTGCTGTGGTAAACCAGACCACATGCCCTTTGGACTTTTGTGGAATGTTAAGAGTTTTAGAACTCTAGGCTGGAAAGGCATTGAATGCTGGAAACAATGTAGTAAGTCATTCACATGGAGGCCACAAGACAGCAATGTTGAGAGATCAAGGCAATAGAGCCTTGTGCGTGAGGCTCATTAGGAAACAAGGACTCTATTAGGGCCTGGTCTAGGGCCACAGTGTGGTGTTTAGGACCTGGACTAGGGCCACAGTGTGGTGTTTAGGACACGTACTAGGG
>JAQHUG010000181.1:4258012-4286000 GCA_028555095.1 Dicrostonyx torquatus
CCCTAACTCTTCATCACCTACACCTCTATCCCTAACTCTTCACCTACACCTCTATCCCTAACTCTTCATCACCTACATCTCTATCCCTAACTCTTCATCACCTACATCTATCCCCTAACTCTTCATCACCTACATCTATCCCCTAACTCTTCATCACCTACACCTCTATCCCTAACTCTTCACCTACACCTCTATCCCCTAACTCTTCATCACCTACACCTCTATCCCTAACTCTTCATCACCTCACCTCTATCCCCTAACTCTTCATCACCTACACCTCTATCATCAGCATGACCGACATCGTCTACATCACCTCCTCATTCGCCCAAGGCACCTGGAGTGCAGAGGAGGAAGACAGACGGCTGAGAGAGGGGAGGAAAGGGCCACTGTGCTGTGCAATGCTGTCTTCCAATGATGCGGCCGCTGAGCTCTTGAACTCTGACCTACCTAGATCAACTACAGGAGAGCTAGGCACCCGTGACTGTCTGTCACAGACCTGCTCATCAGTGTCCAGTAACGGAGCGGGGGCTCAGGAGGCTGCCCCTCTGAGGATGTACAGACAGCTAACAGTTACTAGGAGGGGCTCACAAGGGCCTCCCAGAGGGTCTGTAGGCAATTAATAGCTGCTAGGAGAAACTTTCCTTAAGTGTTGCAGTTGCTAAATTGCCCGAGCTTATAAGTAATTCTAATTAGACTTGGATAGAATTGATTCTTTGGTCAGGTGAAAAGACCCCCAGGTAAAATTCATAGAACAGTAACCTTACTCCTCTTTTTTTCTTCCCATTCAGACCTACAGAAAAACCTCAGTGAACACAGTACTATCCATGTTCCTTTGCACCCAGAATGACTGCAGCTCAGGGGAAGATTTGAGTGTTGTTTTGCTTTTTACTATTACTGTATTTTTACAGTGGACCTATACTTTGATAATGATTGCTTTTACAGACATCATTCTATTCTCAGGGGAGAATGGGTATTATACTGAATACCCCAAACACATGGCTCAAGGATCTAACTTCTGTTGTAGAACCACAGTATGGCAGAAAGAAATGACACCTTGACCCTACTACAGCCTTGTCCCTCTGGAACAGTGCAAATGCTTCTACTGACAGAATGGGAAAGGCAACCAATGAACCTAACTCCAACACCAAGTCCCTATTAAAAACATAAGAAATGTAAGAAAACAGTGAATATGATTCCTCGATTTCGAGACAGGGTTTCTCTGTAGCTTTGGAGCCTATCCTGAAATTAGCTTTTGTAGATCAGGCTGGCCTCGAACTCACAGAGATCTGCCCGCCTCTGCCTCCCAGGTGCAGAGATTAAAGGCTGTGCCACCACCACCCGGCCGTCCAAAAATTATTAATCTAATAGTTGCAATAATCTAATAGTCTCCAATAAGAGTAAACTGAATGAAATACCAGACATTGAGAAAAAAGATTAAAGTATATGCAGAGAAATCAAAAAGGACACAAACTCCTGAACTACAAGAGTCCAGAAATAACTGCACAAAATGATGGAAGGATATAAAAGTACAATTCAATGAAGAGAAATACTGAAGAAATGAAAGCCTCAGTAAAGCAAATAAAAAGCTCCGTGTGCTGTGGGACAATGGTCTTGTACCCTGTAAAGATCTGTCTCGCATTTGTTTAATAAAATGCTGATTGGCCAGTAGCCAGGCAGGAAGTATAGGCAGGGCAATGAGAACAGAATTCTGGGAAGAGGAAAGGCTGAGTCCGCAGTCATAACCCAGATGTAGAGGAAGCAAGATGAGAATGCCTTGCTGATAAAAGGTACCAAAGCACATGGCTAACACAGACAAGAATTATGGGCTAATCTAAGATGTAAGAGTTAATAAGAAGCCTAAGCTAATAGGACAACCACTTTATAATTAATGTAGACCTCTGTGTGTTTCTTTGGGACTGAACAAACAGTAGGAGACCAGGCAGGACAGAAACTATTGTCAACATATGTGGAAAGCCTCCCTAACGTAACAGAATGAGGAGAGGACAGAGTATCAGGACTCAAAGACAAGGTGGAGGAAATGGAACATTCAGGCAACTGACATGGATGATTTCATATGGCATAACAGCACTGGCGATCTAAGGGTAACATGAAAAGACCTATCTATACAGTATGGGCACTAAAAGAGAAGAATTTCATACTAATGGCTGAGAAAATCTTTCCCAATCCAGGGAAATAAGTGACTATCCAGGAGGCATTAAGGACAAAACCACAAAAGCGTACCCATGGCTAGAGAGGTCAGTCCTTCGAGGAGAACCTACTGCTACAGTTTCCTAAACCAATATAATTTCTAAATATTTATATCTTTAAGTATGTATATTTAGACTGTGTTCTAAAGGTTTATATTTCTATCTAAAGATTAAGTATAGCTCTCACCCCTTAATCAAATAAACTTCCTTTTGCAATTGATGGAGACTATTTGTAGAGATCTACAACTCATCAAAGTACAGAGAGGATGGGACTGTAGGATGCCCAACCCTAACTCGCAATGCAACCCTTATACTTGGAGTTCCAGCAGAGTGGCTGGATCAACTGTAAAAGCCAGAGGTCTAGGACACCTACTGCTAGATAGCGCCCCCTAGGCATGAAAGGAAAATGTAGCCATTAAATCTCTGATTACCTGAACAAGATCAACATAAGAACACCAACTGACAAGCCAATGCAGGCAGGAGAAATTCCACATGGTCCCACCCCTAGGAAGAGAGCTGGTGGCCAATGGCTGCTGAGAGGAGGAGAGTCGGTTTCCTCTGGGGATGAGTTCTGCACAGGACATCCACTCCCAGTGGTTAGCCCTGGACAGAGCTGCCCATGACCAACTCTAAATGGACTCAGCAGGGTAGATATGCTCACACATGCACATAAGGAACAGTAATTATAAAAGATTACAATGGGGGTAGTGTTGGAACACGGTCTAGGAATGGAGGTGTGAGAGGAGAAGTCTGAGTGTGTGAGAGAATACTCCAAGAACACAAAGAGACTGAACAATGGGCAGCAGGCCTTCCTGGAGCCACGGCTCAGCTGAGAAGAGCACCTACTGCCCTTGCAGAGCACCCGTTTGGTTCCCAGCACTCATGTGGATTGCTCACAACCCTAACTCCAGCTCCAGGAGATCCAACAGCCTCTTCTGAACTCTGAGGAACCTTGTACCCACATACTCACAAACACATACAAAGACACACACATATACACAGAACTTAAAAATAGTCCTAAACCAACTTTTTAAATTACTAGAACAATATAAATACAATATACCAAGACCTATGGTACATGACGACGGCACTGTCAGAGTGGTGGGTGGGGAGCAGAGTAACCTTCCAGAGTCAGTACTCTCCTTCTGCCTTCTTGAAGCAGGGTCTCTCTTACTGTTTCAGAAATTTTAATTTACATTATTTAGTGTGTGTGTGTGTGTGTGTGTGTGTGTGCGCGCGCGCACGTGCGTATGCTGTGTAAGCACATGCCATGCATGCATGTTGAAGCCAAAGGATGTGAAGGAGTCAGTTCTCTCCACCATTTGGGTGCCACAGATTGACAGCATCCCTCTTAACTCACTGGGCCATCTCACCAACCCCTCCTACTCTTTGTACGTCTTTGCTTTGTGCTACAAGCTAGCTGGACTTCAAGCTTTTCGGATTCCCTTTTTCTGCCTCCCATCTTCAAGTAGGCATGTTGAGATTACACATGTGAGCTATCACAGCTAGGTTTTTATGAGGTTCTCTAGAACTGAACTCAGGTCATTAGGTTTGCATGGTAAGTGCTTTTCCTCACTGAGCCATCTCCCTGTGACCATGAAATCAGTTCTAAGAGGGAAGTGCCTACCTACATTTTTTTAAAAAAAAAAAAAATCAGAGACATGACAAATAATTTTAAAATTCACCTTAGGATCTTGGGAAAACCAGACAAGACAAACCTCCAATCAGTGGGTGGAAAGTAAGACAACCGGACAAGACAAACCTCCAATCAGTGGAAAGTAAGGGACTGAACTAGGGCATTGACTGCATGGTGGCTGCAAGAGTTAGTTTTTAATTGTCAATTTGCCAAAATCCAGAATCATCTGAGAAGAAAATTTCAATTGAGGAATTAACTAGATCATGTTAGTCTGTGGGCATGAATGGGGAATACTGTCTTGATTATTAACTGACCCATTCCCTGGATGGGGCACTGACCTATATACAAGTAGAGAGGCTAGCAGACCTGTGAGCAGGCAGGAAACATGGGTACTTGTAGGGTGAAGGGTCCAGCCGAATAAAGAAACACACTCTGACCCTGAGACCGGAGCCAGTGGAAGAAACACACCCTGACCCTGAAACCAGAGCTAAAGAAACACACTCTGCTCCTGACCAACTCATCATAAAACTAAATACTCCCTGAGCATGAAACTAACCCATTCCTAAGCACAAAATCCAGCCAATCTCTGAACTTGTTCCAAGCTCAGGGTTTAAAATCCAACCAATTCCCACGCTGAAAAGCTTCACCCTGGAAATACTCTGCCCCTAAGAAGTCATATATAAGCCCTGTACCTGTTCAGCTGGGAGCTGCCCTTTTCCACCCTGGCAGAGGCAGCCACACTCCTGGATGCTTCCCTCCCAATAAATCTCTTGAATGAATTTTGGGTGAAGACCTTTCCCAGGAGTGGAGCAGGGCAGAGAAGTAACAACTTTTGCTGGAGCAGGAGCAAACTGCTAAATTTCTGCTGGGGTTTCTCACTTAGCAGAGAGAAGCAGAGAAGTAACTTAGTGGAGCAGAACACTCAGGGACACAGAGGACATCTATCTCTGTAGGGAAACTCTCTTAGCAGAGCGGAGCAGAGGAGAGCTATAATGGCTTTCTCTGAGAGGAGCAGGATTGCTAGATTCCTGTGATGAAATCATCTCCCACCCAGAACAGAGCTATAGGTATAGCCTGGTTTCTGACAGCCAGGATACCTTTCCCTTTAGAGCCGTAACACAGTACTTTTGTTTTTGTTCCTGATTGTGGATGTGCTGAGACTTCTCTGCAATGACAGGAATTTTTATGTAACCTGAAACTGTAAGTCAAAGACACAATTACTCCCCTGTCATCTCTTTTCAGGATATTTTTATCATAGCAACAGAAATGAAACTAGGACACAGCTCAACAGATAAAGGTACTTGCCACCAAGCTTGACCACCTAAATTCAATACTTAGGACTGGTATGGTGGAAGAAGAACAGACTACAAGTGTGTCCTCTGGCCTCTATATGCACACTGCACAGGCATGTGCACACACGCAAAATATATACAATATTAGATGGAAGGGGCACAGAAATGAACAAAACTGAAATGGAAAAAGATGTGAAGAGTCCATGAAATGACAGAATCAACAAATCTAACCCAAACTAACCTACACACAGACAGAAGCCCTAATTCAACAAAATCAGAGATAAAATGGGAACCATTACAAGATAACAATGAAATTCCCATCACCAGGAAAACCTAAAAGAAAATGGACAAATTTCTAGAAGTATAAAATCTGCCAGTTTCATGAAGAGGACATAAGTAATTTAAGCAACTGTGTAACAAGCATCAATCCTGAAGCAGTAAAAATAATTTAAAAAACAACAAAAATTTCCCAATTAAAGAGTCCTGAGGTGATCTGAAGAATGACCCTTGAAGGTTAATATATTTGAATGCTTGGTCACCAGGGAGTGGACTCTTTGAAAGGATTAAAAGGATAAAGTGGGTCCTTGTTGGAATAGGTGTGGTCTTGTTGGCAGAAGAGTGTCACTAGCGAGTGGACTTTGAGGGTTTCAAAAGCCCATGCCAGGCCTAGGCGCTCTCTTTCTTTCTGTCTCTCTCTCTCCTTGTGAATCAGGATGTAGCACTTTTAGTTACCGTTCCAGCACCTGCCACCATGCCACCATGCTGTCTGCCATTATGGTAATGAACTAAGTCTCTGAAACTATAATTGAGGCCCCAATTAAGTGCTTTATTTTGTAAGAGTTGCCTTGGTTATAGTGTCTTTTCACAGCAAGAGAACAGTGACTAAGACAAACCCAAACCCAGATCCTAGATAGATTCACCGCAGAATTCTACCAAACCTTTAGGAAAAACATCAGCATTTCTCAAAGTAGTCCATAAAATAACATTTTAAAAATAAAACCAATTTACCCTCTACTAACATCAGACAAAGACACTACAAAGAAAATTATAGACCTATCTCCCAACATATAAATTCCCAATACAAGACTTGTAAGCCAGGCTGCAGAGATGGCTCAGAGGTTAAGAACATTCACTGTTCTTCTAGAGACCTGGATTTGGTTCCTAGCACCAACATGGCTGCTCACATCCATCTGCAACTCCGGTTCCAGGGGATCCTTCACCCTCTTTTGGCCTTCTTGAGCAATACGCATGCACTGGCTTACATGCAGGCAAAGCACTCATGCACATAAAAATGAGCCTTTTTAATAATGCACAAAAGGGTTTTGACAAAATATCAATGTTTGTTCCAGTACAATTCATAATAGCTAAGATACAGAGCTAACGTAGGAGTTCAACAGCAGCAGAATAAAGAAAATGTGGTTTATGTAGACAATGATTTCTTTTGTCTAACCATAAAGAATGCAGTTATGCTGTCTACAGGAAAATGAATACAAACTGAGATACTTATCTGAAGGGAATTAAGCCAGTCTCAAAGAGAAAAACACATGTCTCTCATTTGTGGTTTCTAGATTTTATATAGATACTTAAAATTACATATGTATACATGGAATGAAAGTAGAGGCCAAACATTCTAGAGAAACAAAGGGAATAACAGGACAGAGAGGAAAAAAAAGGTAAGAGGGCAAATGGTAAGGCAGAATATGCTCCGCGTACATTATATACTTGTGTAATTTGCCTATGCAAGGAAGTACCGTATACAATGGATACATACAATGAAAATGTTCTAAAAGGAGGAAGGGGCCTGATTATTCTGGAACATTTTAAGGTATTTAACAAGGGAGGATACTGATTATTAAACTAGACAGCTTTGTAAGTTACCAAAGAGTTGACATTTTACTTTGAATGAAATGAAAAACCATTAAGGCTTTTAAGCAGGAGAGTGACACGATTTGATATATTTTTTTAAAAAGTCACAAGGACGCAGGGGAGGCAGTTTAGTCTGTAAAGCTTGCCACTTACTTGCTGTACAAGCAGGAGGCCTTGAATTCCACCCATAGTAGCAACTGCGGCAACAAGGGTCTGAAATCCCAGGACTGGCCAGACACACAGATACAGGACCTTGGGCTTCCAGGTCCACCAGTTTAGGCTAATCTGTGATCTCCAGGGCCCTAGTGCGCTCGCACGTGCACACAATCATGGGGAGGAGAGCAGGACTATTTTAAAATACTGTATCGAGATAAAAAAAAAATAGAGGGAGAAGATCAGTTAGGAGACCTTTGAAAGCAAGAGATAACTGACTTGGGCAAGAGGTGGAGCTATAGTGGACATAATGGGGATACTATTCATTGGTAAAGATCTGGATAACATATGCAGGAGGCAAAGCTAGGCGAAGAGGCTTTGCTAAACAACTAGTTTTTCTGTGGTAAACGAAACTGGAGGAAAGAACAACCAACGAAGAAGCTCTACTTCGAACTAAAATAACGGCTTTTATTAATTGCATGCTTACTATGTGCAACTCTGCTGGGAAACTTACAGAAAATACTTCAATTAAAAAATCCCAACACCGCCAATGAACGCTCTGCCTTAGTTTTCTCGAAAGCGGGTTCTGAAGTGGGGTGGGGGTGGGGTCGTCTCACCGCTACGGAGTGCTGGAAGTCGAATCTGAACTTAAGTCGGTCTCCGCGGCGGCTTCTCTATGAGGAACCAGGTCTCTTTTCTACGAAATCGAGACTATTTGTAATCAGTTTGTATTGTGCGATCCCATCCCTAGGCAAGGCACCTCACGTACTTTGGCACCGAGCAATCGCCTTGGCGATCGCGCGCGTCCCGGGCGCACACGACGTAGTTTCTAGACTGGTAACCAAGTTAAGCCCTCTTGCAAGCAATTGGTCAGAACTGGGAAGGAGTCCCGCGATTGGTAGACGCTCGGATTTCCTCGCAGCGCGCCCCTCTTCGCCTGAAATTTTCTCCGAGTCGCAGGCGCTTCCGGGCGGCGCGAACCTCTGACGTCTTCTCTTCCCATTGGCCGGAGGCCGCGGCCACAGTCCCGTTGTCTGACTGGCTGCCCGCGCCGCCTCGGAGGTGAAGTGTACCGCGCTGATTGGCTGCGGAGTGGCGGCCGCGTGTGATGTCCCCGGCGGCGATTGGCCCACGCCTGGCTGCTCGCCGGCTCTGGGGGCTCCCGGAAAGTGGCAGCTGAAGAGGGGCGCACTAGCTGTCTCGGCGGCCCGGCTAGAGACCCCGGCGTGAGGCGGCCTGTCTGGGCCGGAAGGGCTGGTCAGCGCACGCAGCGGCACGGGAGGCCGAGAGTGCGGGACCAGGGGACACCATGGCCCCGCAGAACCTGAGCACCTTCTGCTTGTTGCTGCTGTATCTCATCGGCGCTGTGATGGCCGGGTGAGGACGGGGCTGTGCGCGGCACGGGGCCCGAGGGGCGGCCTTTGCTGAGAAGGACGCGGGTAGCAGCGAGGAGGGGGCAGTGAGCTGGGACGAGGGACGGAGGGGTCGTGTGGGCCAGGCTGGCCCTGCGGAGCCAGATTTGCCAGAAGAGCGGGAGTTGGTTGCAGTTGGTTTGGACATTGGAGGGAGTTAAAGTGGCTGTGAGCAGAAGTAAGGACACGGAACTCGGAGGAAGGGAGGGGCTCCTAATGGAAATGAAGGTAGTGAGTGCCAAGCCGGGGTTGAGGTTATGGACATGGATTTGCTGAACTCAAAGGTGGGACCGTGGGTTACCAGGCTTGCAACAAGCCTCCGAGGGGCGGACACTAAAGTGGGTGGGCCATGATGCCAGGTCAGTTGCAGGTAGGGAAGCCAAGCTCGGACTGAAGGAAATTGGCTTGAGGGAGCAACAGCACCCTTTAGAGAACCTTCGTGCTTCCCACCTTCCTGGGCTTAGCGAACCTGAACTGTCACCTTGGCACCCTGGCTCTCTCCATAGTTCTTTCTTGAGCTGGATGGTACGAGTGGGAAGTGCCGCTCACTAGCAGGTAATAGAAACTGGGAGCCTAGCCTTAGGCCACTCTTAGGAATCATACAAGTTTGAAGGAACTTTATCGATGTTCTGAAACCGGGCAAAGCATTGTGCCTCCCTTCAAGGAAAAAGAACAGACTTTGAACTTCTCCCAGCATCTAAAATGCACGACCCCAGAGTTCCGATGACTCAGGATATGGTATGCCAGACTTGTGTTCTAGAGCACTTCCACCCTTAGTCCCAGCTTTTGGCGAGTGGAAACAGGTGGATCAGAATTCAAGGTCATCTTCTGCTACGGAGTGAGTTCCGGGCTTGCCTCGCCTACTTCACACCCCATCTCAAATAAATAAGAAACCACAAAAATAACACACCAGAAACTAGCAGGTGTCAGATTCTGACAGTCTGTAGGTTGTGTTACCTCCAGCAGCCTTTAAAGTTGTTTCCTTTATGCTCTTTGCCCTTTGCATATATGCCTACATTTTGTCTTTTTTTTTCCTTGTGAAATATTTTAAATTTCTAAAAGTTAGCATTTCTTACATAGACTGTATTGTTTTCCCTCAGTCTGATTAAGCCACGAGTGCCCAAAGTATTTAGCAAAACATCAGCATAGAGTGTTGGAGTTGGGAGTTGAGGTGTGCTGATCTCCAGTCCAGTGTGTAGCTGAGAGGAGCCTTGAACTCCTTCATGCTCCTTCAGCCTCCGCTTCCCACATACCGGGATTCCAGGCATGAGTGACCATTTCTGGCAGATACTAATATTTTTAAATTCTATAGCTTTAAACTCCAGTCACTCATAAAGTAGCCTCTGGGGAGTATAATGTTGACACTGAGCTATACCAGCCATTTTTCTGAGCTGTCATTTAACCTCTTCCCTCTTTACTTATTCCCTGACAACTTCATACACACACAATGTAATCACACCTACCTACAATCCCACACCCACACCCACACCCACCCTCACTCCCCCTGGGCACACGCCAACATGCCCCCTTCCCACCTTCACATAACTCACTGAGCCCAGTTAGCTGGTGTGGCTGCTGGGATGGGGACTATTGGTACTGGCGTGTTCTTTGTGAAGGTCTTGTTCAGGTAGCCATAACTAGAGTGAGACCATGAGTGCCATTTCCAGAAGACAGAATTTGACAACACTCCTCCCCTTCCCCTGCTTTTACAAACTGTCTGCGTCACCTCCCACAGTGTTCCCTGAACCTTGGGGACTTGGGGAGAGGCAGAGAAGGTTGAAAACCAAGCAGTTACCTCTTCTCTGCACTTGGACCAATTTCGTCGATGCGCTAACTACTGCCACCTGTATAAAGAAGCCTCCGTGACCAAGGCTCAGAGTGTGTGCCTCTATCTATAGCTATAGCCTAAACATTTGCAAGATATAATTATATTGCAGGTATAACCTAAAAATCACACGTCTGTTTACCAGAATAGCAGTAATAGGTCTCCCCCTCCCCCAGGGTCTATGACCACCACAGCCGTGGGCTTTCAAACAGCTTTACAATACCAGATAGAAATTCCCTTCTGTGGAGCAGGCCACAAATCCAATCATAAAGCAGTAGGTCACTGTTGTACCAGATGTGGGTAGATCTTGCCTTTTTGGCCAATATTAGTAAATTTTATCCTCACCTAGCCCATGGGAACTGGCACTCTGAAAACTGGCCAGGAGGCAGGAAGTTCTCACGTCATCTCCAACTTGATTTCTCTGTATCCTGTAACCAAAGTGTGTGTGTGATTAGCAATAGAGGCTTCCATCGACTTATGATGGCCAACCAAGGACAGTGGCATTTTTTTCGGGGGGGCCTCCCTGACTTATAACTCATGGAAAGTTTCCCACAGCTGGCGCTGCGATTTTCACTTCATAATCCGTGTCTTCGGCCGGGCGGTGGTGGCACATGCCTTTAATCCCAGCACTCAAGAGGCAGGCGGATCTTTGTGAGTTCGAGACCAGCCTGGTCTACAAGAGCTAGTTCCAGGACAGGCTCCAAAGCCACAGAGAAACCCTGTCTCGAAAATCAAAAAAAAAAAAAAAAATCCTTGTCTTCTAAGGGAAACGTTGTCTACTCGTGCAGGGTACCTATGTTCAGAATCCTCTGTCTCTGTGTTTGTGTATCCATCTGACTGTCTCTCACTAAGATTTTATTTTTAAATACATGTACATGTGTGTCTGTGTGCGGGTATGAACATGTAAGTGCAGGTGCCCATGGAAGCAAGAAAAGGGTGTTGTATTCCCCGGAGCTGAAGTTAAAGATGGGTGTAAGTCACCCATCATAGGTGCTGAAAACTGAGTTCAGCTCCCCTGTAAGAACTTTAAGATCATGGTTGGGGGGGCACTTTATATATTTTTTTGAATTAGCTAACAAAGTAGTGGCTTTCCATGGTTTTTTAAAACATCCTGATTTTTGTTTAATCCACCCTTCTACATAAGCATATTCTTAAGAGTATTACTTAAGTAAGCCTCACTCTCTATATAGTTAGCCTTTTCTCATGAGGTGTCAAGGCTTTACACATAGGTAGGGACTTCCTGTGGGTGATAAGTTTTAAAAACGATATAGTTGGGCTGGGTGGGCACGCCTTTATCCCAGCACTTGGGAGGCAGAGGCAGGCAGATCTCTGTGAGTCTGAGACCAGCCTGATCTACAGAGTGAGTTCCAGAACAGCAGGGCTTCAGAGAAGCCTTGTCTTGAGTAACAAAACAAAATGATATAGTTGAGCTGGACCTGGTTCATATGCCTATAAACTCAACATTTATGAGGTAGAGGCAGGAGGGTCAGGAGTTCAAGACTGACCTCAGATACATAGTGAGTTCAAATTCTTGAAACTCTGTCTATTAAAACCAATCCAAACCTGACAGAATGATTAAAATACCAAATGACTTTTCCAACAGTATGACTCAGAGTATAAACTAATTGCAGCTTCCTGAATACCTGGACTGTAGGTGTGTGCCATCATGAATTCAGGGCTTCAGAAATTAGAAGCAACCATTCTACTAAATGAGTAACACCATACAATACATTTTTTTATATTCATTTTCCCCGTACATTTGAAGATTACCATCCATACTATGTTAATATCTATTCTGTAACTTTTCTAGCCCCATTATTAAGATAATGTTTTCATAATAAATTCTGATAGCTAAAATTCTGTCCAAAAGTAGATGGTGTGAGCATTCATATATGTTCAGCTTATTTGGGGATGAACTAGATATGGCCCTTCCCTGGAATGTCTTTTATAGTCTTATTCTGGCTTTCCATTAACACTTCCTGCAGAGAACCCTTTTATGGCTGATCCCAGTGTAGTCCCTGGCAGTGTGCTCTACTTTGTGTCCCAGTTCATGTTATGTGCATACTCTTAACTACCAGGATGTAGAGGCTCCTGCGTGTGAGCTTTAGAGGCTGTGTATCACAAAGACCTGATCTTGGCAAATTAGTGTGGTAACTCGCAATGAATATATAAAATGCATTTTCCCAGCTAAATGAGCTGTAATTCTTACATATAGAGTAGTGCTATTTAAACTTTGCTTACCCTTTATTTTAACTCCTTCAGTCATCTTTAATGTTTACAAAATGCTACTGTCGGGTCATTTATGTGATACAATCTTTGTGGGTAAAGATAACTCTCTTTTGAAATTATTTGACCTTTGGAAACAGTCAGAAGTCACTGGCATGGGTCTGGAGAGATGGCTCAGCAGTTCAGGGCTCTTGCTCTTGCAGAGGACCCTAGCACCCATGTGGTGGTTCACAGCCACCTGTAACTCTACATCCAAGGGATCCAGCTTTTCTCAACTCCCGGAGTACCTGCACTCACACCCACACACAAACACACGCATGTGCCCATAATTAAATCCTTAAAAAATTATTTGAAGCCAATGTAGGGAGTAAAGAGAGAATTAATTTGATTGTTTGGGTTTTAGCTGTAATTTCTTTTATGGAGCCATAAAGCGCAAAAATAGTTTCTCTACTGAAGGTAACTCTATGAGAATTGCAATTTTCGAGTTGTCTCCAATTGCTTCAGTATCTCAGACTCTAAATTCTGGCATATTCCTTTTTTATTCACTCTTTATGTATGCGCACATGTCACATATACCTTCATCTTTTACATTTTCATGCTTATATAAGTAGACCTGGCTGTAAAGGGAGAAAAAAGTACTTATCATTTTTAAAAATATAATACATCCTGGGGCTAGAAAGATAATTCAGTGATTAAGAGCACTTGCTGTTCTTACAGAGTACCGGGGTGCAGTTCCCAGTACCCACATTAGGCAGCTCACAACCGCCAAGGTTCTGCATTCTACAAGCACATGTGGTACACATATAGACAGACAGGTCCACATATATTCATATGTTTTTAATTTAATATAGAGCTAGAGATGACTCAGACAAACACATAAATATTAAAACAAACAAAAAAACGTGATTCATCCCTCCCTCCCTTAGGGAAGAGCTATTGACAGTTAATGGTTGCTGGGTGAGGGCGAGTCATTTTTCCTGAGGGATACAGCTGCTGGTAGTTGCCCAGGCTTCAGTAAGTACCTCCCTGCCCACACTTATATAAGTCTCCCTGGCCAAACTCAGTGGGCCAAAACCAAAAAATAAAACATGAGAGTAGGAAAGGGGGCTTATTGGGAAGAAGGAAGTTTCAGTGTGAGTGAGGGGTGCAAGAAGGTAAGGAAGTCGGGTGAGAGTGACCAGAGGACATTAAATGCACACAAAACATTGTCAGAGGATAAAGAAATAAATTGAAAATGTCATGCAGAACTCTCTAATGAAGTCTTATCTACCCTTCGTCTCAGGCGAGATTTCTACAAGATCTTGGGGGTGCCTCGAAGCGCCTCCATAAAGGACATCAAAAAGGCCTACAGGAAACTGGCCCTACAGCTTCATCCTGACCGGAACCCTGATGATCCCCAAGCCCAGGAGAAATTCCAGGATCTGGGTGCGGCTTATGAGGTGAGTCGTGAAAACCAAAGACCAGCAAAACCTGTCGGTAGGGGAACACCAGAAAGCAGAGAGCCCTCCCTCAGGTCATTTTGTTTGAAAACAGATAGTGCAGTCATTATCTATAGATTCCATTTCCCGCCTTTTTAAGGACTTGCTTTTATTTATGTGTATATGAAATTGAGGTTTATTTGACCTTAACTACCTTTATGGTAGTTTTGTTGCAGATTTTCTTTTTTTTTTTTTTTTGTGTCGTTCAAACCTTTTTGCCTTTCTCCCAGATAAATTAGTATGCACAAATCAAAACATTTATACAGTTCGAAGACCTTTTAGCAAATAAAAGGGTTCTTTTTTTTTTCTTTTGCTCTGCTCTGCTGAGGTAAGATTGATTAGTTAGTATTTTAGCTAGTTGAGAATCTGTATATCAGTTGGCTAGTCAACTACTCCCCTTCACCCCCACCTCTAAAGTAGACTGAGGGTAGTGGAAAGCACCTGTGACTGTAGCTACCTGCAAACTAAACTGAGCTGAATACATCGCTTGAACTCTGGGCTTAATCCCGGACTGAGCAACATAGTGAGGAGTTTACACACGTCCAAAGGAAGATTGAAAGCTCTTTAATTTTCAAAAGTAATGTATGTGTGCCTATGCCTCAAGTTTCTTTCTTTCTTTTTTTTTTTTTTTTTTGGTTTTTTGAGACAGGGTTTCTCTGTGGCTTTGGAGCCTGTCCTGGAACTAGCTCTTGTATACCAGGCTGGCCTCGAACTCAGAGAGATCCTCCTGCCTCTGCCTCCCGAGTGCTGGGATTAAAGGCGGCACCCAGCTGCCTCAGGTTTCTAAAATAAAAGAACTTTTCTATATTTTATTTTCAACAGTTATTTTATTATTTATACATGTATGTGTGTGTATGAGTACAGGAAGTACTCACAGAGGCCGGAGGCGTCAGATGCCCTGGAGTTGTGGTTACAGGTGGTTGTGAGCCACCCAGCATGGATGCTAGGAATCAAACTTGGGTCCTCTGCAAGAGCAGCGTGTGCTCTTAACCACTAAGCCATCTATCTATTCAGCACTCCCCTCTTTTTTCTTTTTGAAATTAATAAGCTTTTTAAGAGAAAATTATGTGGGTAAATATACCTGCTTGTCTGTAGGTATACTTTGTGCATGCCTGTTGTCCATGGAAATCAGAAGAGGACGTTGAATCCCCTAGAACTGGGGTCATGGGTAGGTGTGAGCCACCATGTGGGTGCTGGGAACTAAGTCAGGTTCTCCATAAGAGCAATAGATGCTATTAACTGCTGAGCCGCCTTTCGAGCCCTCTTTAAAATTGACATACAAAGTAATAGATTTCATACATATATATTTTTATACTTAGTTTTTATCAATCCCCTATATACAGTTTTTTTCTTCTTCCATGTTGAAAGCAAATTTTTACATGCTTAGAGACAAATTTTTTCTTACATTCTTTGGATCACACAAAGATTAAGCAAAGTTCTTTTGGGCAGTGAAATTTACTCTAAAAACATAGAGTAATGTTCATTAATTTCTCAACAATGTATTTCTCAACAAATATTTTCTTGAACTGAAGATGTTACAAAGTTACATGCCCATGCGTGTGCGCGCGTGCACAGACACACACACACACACAAACACACACTTTAAGGCAGACAGCATTCTTTTACAAATGGATTTGTACGCATACCAAAGCATGAATAAAGAAAATGTAGCTATGGATTTTACTTGAGGGCCCATGAGCCTGCTGTCTTGGCATGTCCGTCTTCTAATGTGTGGCGTGTGTTGCAGGGGTGGGTAGTGTTTTTAAGACTACTAATTTAGTACATCTATCAGTCATGATAATCTGCCATGGTTATATTCTAGTTTACAGTTTAGTGAGAGAATTATTAGCCTTGGAATTGAATTGCCTAGAAAATTAACCTGCGTAGTCATTTCCTCTCTTTATTGGTGCCTTCTCGACCTTCACAGTCACATTTTTTAAATACCATTCTTAAAGTACTAAATCAGTTTCAATAACTTGAAGTTAAAAGCATGAACTGGGCAATGTGGAATAGATAGGGCATCAAAGAGTTCAGTCTGTTAAAACAGCCTGCCAGACGTGGTGCCGTGTGTCTAGGATTCTATTCAGGGGGCTAAGGCAGGTTGAGCATGAGTTTGAAGCCAGCTGGGGCTACATTTGGAAGTCTAGGCCAGCCCGAGCCATGTAGGAAGACCTTATCTCAAAACTCCAACACAAACACTGGGTAACAACTTTAAATATGCCTTAATACCATATAATGAAAGTCACACTCTCTGGAAGGATTTAGAAACTCAGGGTTAGAATGGAAAACACCTGTAGACATGAGTATCTTAACTGACTGACGGAGTATGACACTTTTCCCCAGGTTCTGTCAGATAGTGAGAAACGGAAGCAGTATGATACTTACGGTGAAGAAGGCTTGAAAGATGGTCATCAGAGCTCCCATGGGGACATTTTCTCACAGTAAGTTGTTTGCCCATTTGCAAAGTATTACATTCTGAGACATTCATTTAGGCACTAAATGAATTATTCTCAGAAGCAGAGGGCAGAGTTGCCTCTGTTTCATTCTGTGGACAACAAAGGGGTGGCTGTGATAGTCCCCATCACAGAAGGAAGTCATAGGGTCTCCTATTGCACTTGGCTTTCTGGGAACTGAGGATGCTGGAATGCTAACACATCTCACTTTGAACCCTCCTTGTTGACACTTTACTCCATACATCATGTTTTATACCAGCAGATCTAAGCCAGAGTTCAGAAAGATGTTTGCATCTGCACTTGTGTGGTGTAAACCTTCATTTCTTCAGATTCCCAAAGGCTTCTGTGGACCTGCCTCAAGTAAAATTAGTTCCCTATGGTTATCTGTTGAGCCTGTTAGGGAGGTGCCTCAACCCCACCACTGAAGCGATGCTGGAGATGTCAGAAGGAGAATCTCCCCTCCCCTATGCTGCCCTTCCTCTTCAGCTGAAGGGTTCGGAGTGCAGGCATCTGACAACTCCAGCTGGGAGTCCTTTCGTTACCTCCAAACACTGATTCTGACCTTGTACAGGCCAGGACTCCTGTCACTGTGGATTATAATGTCTGGGGTTTTGCTTCCAACTTGAAACAAGTGCCCAAGGCTTTTGTGTGGAGTGGTAGCTTCTTTGTCCAGGTCAGTCTCTCAAGAGCACGTGTAGTGAACACACGCAATATGTTCAGATGTCTCAGGATCTCATTAAAGAATTCCTAAATTAGGCCTGGTCATGGTGCACACCTTTAATCCCAGGTAGAAGCAGGTGGATCTCTGAGTTTGAGGACAGCCTGGTCTACAAAGCAAGTTCCAGGGTATCCAGGGCTACACAGAGAAATCCAAAAACAAAAACAAAAAACCATAATAACAAAACTTTAATTAACCAGAAAGTTTAAATTGCACAGGATTATCTGTATTAGACCCTTTTTCATTAAGTCTGTCATGTCTGGATTTCCTCAGTATTGAAATGGATTATTTCATTGATTGAGCTCAACGTTGAATCCATTGCCATGCTGTGTGTTCCTGTATTGCTGTTATGTATGGATCATATTGTGTTTTTATAGTGGGAGGCAACCTGATACTATGTAACTTAAAATTTTATGATATTTGACTCCAGTATATTAAAAATGTCTGTTTATATAGTGTGCTGGTAGGAAGCAGTATTATATCAGTGTGAAGAAAATAAGTAATTGTGAGACATAGAATTTGAGTTCTTTTCCTGATGAATTTGCCATCTATCTACAGCTTCTTTGGAGATTTTGGCTTCATGTTTGGAGGAACCCCTCGTCAGCAGGACAGAAACATCCCAAGAGGAAGTGACATCATTGTCGATCTCGAAGTTACTTTAGAAGAAGTGTACGCAGGAAACTTTGTGGAAGTAAGTTCACAATACACCCGCTCACACTGACGCACAGAACTTCACTTTTGACCAAAAATGAGAGATTTTAATGTCCTTTTTGTCTTTTAGAGGACAAGAGGGAGTGACTGACACACAATTGAATTAATCATAGTCCTAATTCATAACACTCACAAACTGAACTCATTACCTAGCCCAGGAACTCACTGAAACAGTACTGTGCTTTCCTGCTGTGTGCTGCTCCATCTCCCATCCCCTACTTCACTGCAAAGATAACTTTACCGTTGCTATTCTGGTTTATTACACGTACATGATGCTAAGCAGTGTATTTTTGTTGTCTTTGAGTCTGTAAAGATGGTGTATCATCTTTTTTGAGACAGACTTGTCCCTAAAAGTCATGCTTGCAGCTGTCAGTCTGGTGAATAAAATCGCATGGTGACCATCAATTTTATGGTTGTTTGGTTTTGTTTGGTTTTTAGCTCCCAAAGAGTCCTACACGTGAACATTCCTGTACATATTCTAGTTACAAGGATGTCTCTTACATGGATAAGTGTAAGATTAGAATAGCTGGATTGTGTTAGCACACATTCATGCTTCACAAAAAAACACCATAGGATGTTTGAAATTGTCTATGTCAACACTTAGCATGCCATGGCAATTTATGAGGCTCAATAGATTTGCTCTCCTGCCCCACAGTTCTGGAGCTGTGGGAATTGAACCGAAGGCTTCACACATGTTGGCAGGCACTCTACCTGTATGGGATGTTACCTCGTTGTGGTCTTGGTTTGTGCTTCTTAATTACCAGCAAGGATAAGCGTCTCTTTTATTGGCCCTGTGTGCTTCCTCTTGTGAGATGCTCCTTTGCCATATGCCTGCTTTGTCTTTCTCTTGTTGACTTAAGACCACTGCTTTTGTTAGCTGTAATACAGATATATCTACCCATTTATAGTATAACTTGTCTTTACACGATATTTAAGGCTTATTTTAATGAATACAAGTATTCATTTTAATGTGAAAAATTCTGGTCTTTGTTAATTTTTGAGTCTTTTCTTTTAGAAATCTGCTATAAAGTGAGAAAGTTGTCCTATGTTCTCTAGTAAAAGTTTGCATTCTGTAACCTGAGGTTGTTTGTTGTTCCTTAAAGTTTGGAGTGGACTTGCAGCTAGACTGCATACTTTCAAACCCTGTCATTTACTTAAGCATATGTGCTGCGGTTCCTCACTGTTCATGAGAAGAATGAGATTTGCCTGTAGAGCTGTGGTTAGATGGATGTGCACGTCTAGAGGTGTCTGAGCTCTGCTGTGGGTGAGCTTTCTCCAAACGTTTGTGTCGCTTTGCTGCATAAACGCAATTACACAAATACAAGAATGGGGAGCTTCTTTAAAGTTTATTTTATTTTGAATTTTGTGTATGTTTGTGTGGGGCGATGTGCATACAAGTATTGGTGTTCAAGGCTTTAGATATAGATGCTGGAAATCAAATTCAATCCTCTACAAAAGCAATATGTGTTTTTAGCCACTGAACCATCTCTCCAGCCCCAAAATATGTTCCTCTTGTTTTTGGTGTTTTTTTTTTTTTTTTTTTGGCGGGGCAAAGTATTACACAGTCCAGGCTGGCCACAAGGCCACAAGCTCACTAGGTAATTGAGGAGATATAGATATAGATCATTATATCTACATAGATATAGATACATCTTTTCATTTCTTGTTTTTGTTTGTATATAGATTTATATCATGTACTGAGAGGGATTGATGTTTGAAAACAGTCAGCTACACAAAGATGATTTTGTCTCTTCATATATGTTGGTGTCTCAGTGGTGACAGCACTGGGGATTAGTCTTGAACTGGGTTGCCTAAAACAGAAAGAGGTGGTGTGGAGAGATTAATTGTAGAGCTGGATGGTAGTCACACAGCAGATTTTGAATGCTGTGATTGTTCTTTGGGGGGTTGTGTTTTATAAAATAACACAGTAACTCTGTGAGCTGCTTTAATTCAGTAGCCCCCGGTGTGTTGTGGAAATGCTGGTGCTTCACCTTGTTTTGGAGTCTCTTCGCATTCCTGTCTCTACTCCTGCAGCTTTGGGTTGAGCTTAGAGTCGTTTAAGTATATGTTTGCTTTGTTCTTGTGTGGAGTTTGATCTGTAAGCTTCAGTCTCTGTGAGGGGTAGCGTGCAGAAAAGGCACATGTGCAGAGCACTGCTCCACCGAGGGAACTAAAGGCCGTTTTCTGCGTTCTTAGGTAGTTAGAAACAAGCCTGTAGCCAGGCAGGCTCCTGGCAAACGGAAATGCAACTGTCGGCAGGAGATGCGAACCACACAGCTGGGGCCGGGGCGCTTCCAGATGACCCAGGAGGTGGTTTGTGATGAGTGCCCTAATGTCAAGTAAGTGAAAGGTCCTCTGTGGGTCTCTTGAGACACATGAATGTTCTGATTGTCTGTACCTGGCTGTCCCTTCCCCCACCACGTTCCACAAGGAGAGAGCAGTGCTGTCTCTAAGCTGTGAGGCAGCACCTTTCGGTTCAGTGTGGCAGAGTTTGTTTCTCCCCCCTCTGACTAAGAGCAGACCCTGATGTTCGTGTGATGCAGAGTCTCTCTGCCCTGAGTGTTGGCATCTGGAAGCCCTAAACGGGCCCAGATAGCTTTGGCAAACAACGCAGTGTGGCTCTCCAGGAAAAGGCTCCCAGTACAGTGGTAAAGCTGATTATATCTGGGGTCTTGTTACTATTTCCTTCTCCCTTTTTAATTTCCTTTGTCTCAGACTAGTGAATGAAGAGCGAACACTAGAAGTAGAAATAGAACCTGGTGTGAGAGATGGCATGGAGTACCCCTTTATTGGAGAAGGTGAGATACCAGTGTTTATTATCTTAACTCACTTCTGCCTTGTCCCATACCTTAATGGCTACCTAGAATGTGGGAGGAGTGGCGCCATTGCCTTCCCAAACAGACTTGATAGAGCCATTGCCTGAGGCAGTGGATTTAGAAGTGTTCGGCTTGTGTAACTTCTGGTCTTCTTTGAACTGTTCCGACCAGGTGAGCCTCATGTGGATGGAGAACCCGGAGACTTACGGTTCCGAATCAAAGTTGTCAAGTAGGTGTCAGCTGGGAGAGGTGTCTCTCAGCCCTGCTTCTCGCTTGAGTCATTGTGGAGTTGATTGTCTTCACTTTGTCTTCTGTTTTAGGCCTATTTTATACCATCAGTAATTCTAACTCTGCAACAATATTGAAAATAGGAGGTGAGGTCCTGGCCTTGAGCCCCAGTGATTTTCTTAGGACTTAAAAAGTCTAAAGATGCTGGAAGGAAAGACTCGGTAGGAATTGAAAAGAGCCTGGCATCGGGAGAGTACTTGCCTAGTATGCACAGAACCCTGGGTTTGGGCCCTGGCACTTTATAAACCAGGTTCGGTGGTACATATAATGCCAGTGTTCAGGTGATAGAAACAAGCAGATCAGGAGGTCAAAGTCATCCAGCCTGGGGTACATGAGGTCTAAACAACAGCAAAGCAAGAAGTGAAAAGAGCTGAAATGAGAGGCAGTCTGCAATAGGAGTCAAGGAGCGCTGTGATAGTTCTCCATAAAAAAGGCCTTCCAGTCATATTAATATCCAGCTTTTATAGGCTTCTTCTCTCCAGTGTGGAATGTTGCTTAAACACTCCCAAGATTTGGGCTTTCTTATTTATTATTCTCTCTTATTAAATAGTTGAAAACCAGGAATAGGTCTGGGTTTAAGACTTGACTAAAATATTGTTCCCACTGGGTTATACAGAAATAGTCCCTCCTCCCTCGTCACCCTCTCTGCAGTCTGTGCCCGGTGATCTTTCCTGTGACTTCTTGCATACCTTGTCCCCTCACAACTTCCCTGAGAAACTAGAACCTAACATCTTTGGCAAGGTGTGGGTAGCACACTTGAGAGATATGATATCAGTCTGTCACCCAGGCAGGCCTTGAACTTAGTGATCTCACCGTCCCCTTACTCACCTTATCTGCTGAACTCGGGAAAGCACGGGAAATTCAGCCAAGCATTGTCTTTCTTTTCTATAACCTAATGGTTGGCAGTTTCCTTACCTTTGTGTCCTTCTGCTGATTGTGCACACCTTAGAAATTGAGTTCAGCGTGACTTCCGTGACTCAGTAATCTCAGATAAGGCTGTACGCAAGGCATGCCTAAGGCTCACTGTTTGGAAGAATGGTGTTCATCTTTTCCCAAGACTTTAAACTCATGTGGTTTCTGGCTTTTTCTATTTCAGGCACCGTATATTTGAGAGGAGAGGCGATGATTTGTACACAAATGTGACAATCTCACTAGTCGAGGCTCTGGTTGGCTTTGAGATGGACATAACTCACTTGGATGGTCACAAGGTAAACAGCCAGGCTTCCAGTTTTATGGTAATGTGGTGGGTTTAGGTCATCTGGAACCAGAGGCTCCTTTCTGGTCCTCTGCTGCTGTCTCTCCTCTCTCTGAACATCCAGCAGCAGTGTCTCTCTGTGTCTGCCAGCCTAAGGTTCTCCTTGCCTTTTGTCCCCCCTTCTTTGTTGAACTGTGGCATCAGCTTTGTCACCAGTGCGCAATAGAAATTATGGGTTGGACTTAGGGTGTGTCGATCCTACTCCACTTTGTCCATTTTTGCTTTCCAGGTACATATTTCCCGGGACAAGATTACCAGGCCAGGAGCCAAGCTATGGAAGAAAGGGGAAGGGCTTCCTAACTTTGACAACAATAACATCAAGGGCTCTTTGATAATCACTTTTGATGTAGATTTTCCAAAAGAACAGCTGACAGAGGAAGCAAAAGAAGGTATTGTGTGTTTGTGTGTCTGTCTGTCTGTCTGTGTGTTTGTACACACATATTTGTACATATGAGTATGGGTTGAATACATGAAAGCAATTTATATAAACAATATATGAAAACAAAGGCAAAACCCTTTGGAGGCTTGAGACATGGTTGTAGGCCTTTCTGTGTACAGGCAGTAAGAAGTCCTGCTGTCACTGCTCACTTAGGGAGTAATAAGGAAGTGAAACAATGACCAAACCAAAAGGGAGGGCGAGATGTAGGAGAATTGGGGCGGGTGGGGGCGAGCTTCTCTGTGCTAACTGAAAACAGCAGCTGTGTAAGCGTTTAAAATAGTAAGAGAACAGGTAAAAGGGGTGAAACTGGCAAAAGAGCAAGGAAGAAGGAACAGAAGATCAGCTGAAGTGACTCCGCTCCCTTGTTTGGCCTGTTCTTTCCTGGAGCTTCATGGGATTTTGGGGTGGGCCTTGAGAGAAAGAAACAAGTGATCACAAGTGTGTATGTTTTGACATCCACATGTGAACAGGTGTGTGTGTTTGAGATGTGTACATATGAAGTTGAAAACAGGGGTTGTCATCCAGCCGTTGGGCCTCTCCATGACACCTGCAAACTCTGGGCAAGTCACATCTTTGTTAATGTGATCACTCATTCTTTCTGCAGGCATCAAGCAGCTGCTCAAACAGGGATCCGTGCAGAAGGTATACAATGGACTGCAGGGCTATTAGGAATGAAAGAAACTGGACTTTGGTTGAAATAGGAGGATCAGCGATATTTATTATCTGCAGGGTTTTTTTGTGTGTGTTTCATTATTTTTCAATATGCAAGTTTGGCTTAATCTTGTTTTCCCTGATGATCGTCATGAATAAGAGGTTCAAGAATTTGTCTATTGTGTTCAGACAAGAACGACCAGCAGAAGGTTAACTAATACCTCTCCCTCTGGGGATATAATGTCTGGTGCTGCCACCCGAGGTTCAAGGAATAACGTCTCAGAGGACGCCAGAGCAGAGGAAACCAGATGAGGGGTTAGAGATAATTGTTAGCTATTTCAAGATGCCAACTGGAGAAGACTGTTTTTAAATACATCTTGTTGTTATTTTTTCCTTGACTCCTGTTTCTTTTTCCTGTGAGTGGATGGGTATTCTTCCCATCAAGCAAGATGGACAGACACAGCATGCAAAAGAATGATGAAGGTCCAGCCCCCGGACTCTACTAAACACATACGGTGTCTCATAGCAACAAGCTTGAAGAAACCTAATAGATCAGAGACTGAGCTACATGAATTAAAATTACACACAGACCTCTTTGTCTCTGAGAGAACACATTTTCTCGTTTTCTTTGATAATAATAAAATCTGATGTGAATATTTTACTGTTTAGAAAGTACTTTCTGTGTATCTGTCCCAGTTGGCCTTATAACCAGAAACCTGTTGTTTAGGAATGAAGATGGCCAGCTCTAGAAAATAAATATTAGAAGGACTGCAGGTGGGTTTTCTCCCCATAGCACCAGATTCAGATGCTATCTGACTCAAGCATACTTGACTTTTGAGTCTCCTTTGTTTCTCCAGTCCTTAGGACTTCTTGCCCCTGCCAGTCAGTGGTTCAGTACAGTTGGGCAGTCACCGTTGCGATCTGTGGAAGCTGCTTTTGAACCACGGTGTAGTTCCGTCTCCCTGCCCTCAGCTGTGCAGCAGCCGGTACTGTTTGAGACTCTCAGAAACCCAGCAAACCGCAGAGATGGACATGAATTCATCTGACTTTCTGTACATCATATACATGTACTCCGGTTATGCTTTTTCCACCTTTGTAAACACATATTCAGGTCACAGTTTATACATACACACGTTCGGTAGGGTATTTTTACAGTTTCTGTCGAAGGCTGCCTATGGTAACCCAGGAGTACCCTGGTCGTTATTTATACTTCCTAATGCACTTTTCCAGACTCAGTCCACCCAGCTTGAAGATCCCACACAACTCGTGCTCTCTCTCACTGTGAAGAAATGTCACTGGGGTCTTTGTCACTTTTTATTCATTACCTAGACTTATGATTTAAGGAGTTCCTTCCATCATTGGACTCTGAGCTTTAGTTCACTCTAAGTGCATTGGGAAGCTTGTGTCAAAGATCCAGAGTCATGTCATGGTGGGAACAGTGCAAAAGATCATAAAGCCAGACTCCAAAGCTCATGATGTTTGCACAAGCAAGTGTCCCCCAAAGGCATTGTGGTCTCTGAGACAGCAAAGTCCCACCACGTGCTGAAGATGCACATCTACTCAAGATTCTGCAGGGGTCTCTAGGCCTAAGAGACTATAGTATTGAAGGGACTCTATCTTGTCCAAGCATGGCAAACAAGGCTCTGGCAGGCCGTGCCCTTCTCCCCCATTCCCATTGCCTTGCTAAAATACTGTTAGATTACATTTCTAAAGCCAGCCTCCAAGGTCTAGCCCCTTATTTGGCCACTTCCTCCTCCTGAGGCTGACTACCAAGGCCCAACTATCAAAGTATTGAAGTCGAGCAGTCAAAAAGCACCCTTGGCTCACCTAATTAACATGTCCAATTAAAATTAAAACACCTTGTCCTAACATGGGTTTCCCCTTTCCCTTTATAAACCTCCATTTTCCTATGGGTCACGCCTGTCTCCTCTCTCCAGAGGGTAAATATCCATCCTTCTCCCCTAGTTCCTTCCCCTTCTTCCCTGTCTTCTATCTCCTGTCTGTCTCTTATTCCCTGCTCTCTGTCTGCCTGGGACAAATAAATCTTGGTGCTGAGAACTTAGTCTTGGTGTGTCCTGGGCCAAGACCCATCCTTTCGGGAGTCGTCACGGAAACTTCTTTGCCAGAAATGTCCACGTGCTGCTGGGAGAGATCTCTCCTGTGTCACCCCATAGAACAGCCCAGCTTGGTGATCCCCGAGTTCTTATTGGGACTCTTAAGGAATGCAGCTGAGGAGGTACAGCAGTGGAGGTGACTCAAAAAGATGGCTGCGTCACCAAAGTCCACTCCAGCACTAGCGACAGTTCGGGAGAGCTGGGCTGTGCGACCAGCAGACAGCTGGACCTAGGAAGAGCCCTGAGGTTGGCTGTTCTCTCACCTGGGACCTAGCTGTTAACTCCTCAGGTCCAGAGTGGGAGTTTACAAGGTTCCGTTTCTCCAGACACCGCCTTTTGTTTGTCCCTGGAGCCCTGGGTTCTGGATGTTTAAGTGGGAGGAGCTGCAGTGCTGCAGGCTGCAGACTATAAACATGAAAATTTGTTCTGTTCATTGACGTGGGTGTTTGTTTTGTTTTGTTTTCCAAGACAGTTTCTCTGTGTAGTCCTGGCTTTCCTGGAATTAGCTCTTGTAGCCCAGACAGACCTCAAACTCACAGAGATCCTCCTGCCTCTGCCTCCCAAGTGCTGGGATTAAAGGCGTGTGTCACCACCACCTGGCTAAAGGATGAGTTTTTAACTTGAGCTTTTGTGCATTTCCTGGCTTCTAGTTTGGCTATACAGACACTATTTCTTCCCGTTCCTCAATTTTTGGCTAAGCCGTTAGATTCCCAACATATGTGGGTGTCAGTGCTTGGAAGCCATGAAGATAGCTCTGTGGTCAAACGCCTTGCTGCACCGACCTGATGACCTGAGTTCCACCTCCAGAACCCACCAAAGCCAGATGCCGTGCCTGGTTCCCCATATCCACACACTCCTACCTCAAGGTGTGAGATAGAGACTGGAGAAACACCCAGGGAAGGTTGCAGGCCAGCCAGCCTGGAGAGTGAAGCAGGCCAGAAACAGTTGCCCTCTGACCTCAACACCTGTGCCATGGCACATGCAGGTCTACAGCCACACACACAACATAAAGTAACTATAATAAATGTCTTGAAAAGTTAAGCCCCTACTGAAAAGATTTTAGTGTTACGACAAACAGGAATAATTTTTTTTCAAGTTCTTCTAGTGATGATCTGAAAACACAAACATGTTCAAAGAGTCCAGGAAATAAGCCAGGAAAAGTACCCTAATGTTCCCTTCCTTAGATTCTAGAATTTCCTCCACCATGACTGCCCTTGCACTTGTGATCAAGGTTTGAGTAAAGTCACTGATGGTGAGCCTCAGTATTGTTCCTGTGTGGGTGTTATATGTCAAAAACCCAGACCTAGCCAGAAGGATGGCTCAGTAGGTAATGGGCACTTGTTGCCAGCCTGACAACCTGAGTTCTGTCCCTGAGATCCACACTGTGGAAGGAGAGGACCAGTCCTTCCAAGTTGTCCACTGACCACAAGAGAGCCTGGCATATACCCTTTCCCCACAACAAAGATGGAATTCTTCTGCCTAGGCAGATATCCCTGTTAAAGCAGCCTGCCTAAGAATGACGTAACTGTAGGGCAGTCTCCCTAAAGGCCTGAGTCGTGTGTGGTTCAAGAGGTGCTACAAGAAGTACAAAATATGCACTGGATTTTTTTATTCCTTTTGGAGACAGGGTCTCAGGTAGCCCAGCTGGCATCAAACTCACTGTGTAGCCCAGTCTGGCCTTGAACAAGAACCTCTGGTTTCTACCTCCCAAGTGTGAGGATTGCAAGCATGTTCCCCCATGCCCAGAAGATGAGTGCCGGAAGTGCTTTGTACATGCTAGGCAACACTGCCAGCTGCGCTATAGCCCAGCACCTCTTCGTGCTGGATTTTGACATTTTAACTGTAAAATGTAAATCATCTCAATTTTATATTACAATTCTATTACAATAATACTATTTTGAGTATATTTGGTAAAGTAAATCACTGCAAAAAAACATTTACTATTAACATTCATCTAAGATTCTTTTAAAACTTTTCAAAATATAACTATTAAAGTATATTTGTAGATCACATTCTATTTCTGAACCCAGGCTGTCTAGGTCAATGTGGGAGGAAGGAATTGTATGCAGGCATCTCCCATTCCAGGCTGTCAAACTGTGTTGGGGTCCTACAACTGGGCAATCCATTATTTTACCTCTGCCTCTGCACTGTTAATCTGAGTATTTGCTGAGGCAGAGATTTTCATCCCAAACCAAACAAATTGCCGCCAAAGAACAGACACCAACTCATGGACTTTGTTAGCGAGTTTCTCCAGACTGACAAGCATTAGAATGTTTCCTTGAAAATAAGTCATACCCATCCAGCCATTTTTCTGTCACACCTCCAATAGTGTGTGGAGAAGTTCACTCTGATCCAGTTATGAGTCTATCAGGAGATGAGCCTGGCTGGTGCAGGAGACTTGCCTGTTCAGTCAATCATGTTTTAAATAAATGCTGATTGGCCAGGTAG
>JAQHUG010000181.1:4287380-4297803 GCA_028555095.1 Dicrostonyx torquatus
CAGGTCATCAGGCTCGGCAGCAAGCACCTTTCACACACTGAGTCATCTTGCCGGCCCAACCTGGCCTGGGTTTGTATTTGGAGCTTGCTTCTGCCTGATATAAAAACTACAGTATTAATAGAAAAGAAGACGTCTGAGAACGGATGAATGATAGCCCTGGGGACCACTACCCAGGCCTGGAGTGTGTCGTCAAGAACAGAGAACTAGTTAAAGCTTTGGGCTCCCCTTTGAGCTCGCTCATTAGACTGGGAGAACACGGAATGTATGTAACAGACAAGTTTTCTGTAAAGTGCGTGGAGATGCATCTTGGGGCATTCCCAGGGAGGCCCATTGTTGGAGCCCTACCTTGCTAATCGCAGTAGCACCTGCTGTGATAAGCAATTGGCTCAGCCAGCACAGAAGGAAGGCAGTCTTGTCGGCACAAGGGTCTGTGTTCTGATCTGCCAACAAAGGGGCTGTGTTCTGATCTGCTCAATATTTTTATTGGCGCTGAGTATCTCAGCAGGAGAGCATGAATGCCAAAGGCCTACTGTGTATGCCAGCCGTGGAGCCCTCACAGCTCTTGCCAGTCCAAAGAGCTCAAGGAAAGACAGAGCCCATTAACACCAACCCGGTAAGCTTGTTTGAGGTTTCAGGGCAGAGAAACAACTCTGGCAAACAACGTCAGTGAGGAAGCGTGGCTTGACACCTGTCAGGCCTTCACTTGGAGGGATGTCTGTTGACACCATTACAGGTGAGCTTGTCCTGCACGTGTGGGCAGAGTAACTAACAAAGGAGCCAAAGGAATAAAGGGTCTAACCCCAGGGGCTACAAGAAGCAGTAAGACTTCATATTATAATAAACTACATCCCCACCCCACCGCCTGGGTTTTGTGGTTTGGTAAAGGAATGTTGACTGCTTAAAGCACAGGACTTCCCTTATGTCCGCTTGGCAGCTGCCGTAAAAGAGAGGCCAGGGTCTCCCAGGGCCGCAGGTGACATGTAAATGAGACTATAAGGGTTGTGTCCCATGGCTATCACCACGGACACAATTACTCAACGCTGTGGCTCAAAATAGCAACTCCCCCCCACACACCCACTCGAACCCTCGTTCTAGCTGGGCTTGATGGAGACTGCCTTGCTCCACTTGGCGTCAGTGTGGCAGCTCAGGTCCAAGAGGCTGGAGTCACTTAAAGACCCTCTTCTCATATGTCTGACAGTTGATACTCTAGGACAGCACTCCTGTGAATCAGTCTCAAGACACACGCCCCCAAAGGAAGAGAGACCAGGGTGGAGGCCTTGTTCCTGTCCACGATCTACCTTCACAGCCCCACAGCACCTCCTCTGCTATGTCTCTGCCCACAGAGGCCACCATCGACCTCATCCATGGGAGGGAAATTTGACTTGATCTTTTGACCAAAACAAAACAAAACCTTTTTCATCTTGAAAGAGTATGTGAAGTTGCAGGCGTTGCTGTGGTCATGTGTGGGAAGAAAACTAATTCCAGGCACGCACAGGAGGTGAGCATGCAAGCAGAGGCAGCGGTAGGACTTTGCAGCAGCAATGGGAGAGCCACATAGTTCATAGCATAACAAAAGGAGCTGACTCGGGAAGTGGGAAGCATCTGGAGAGTAGGGGATGTCTATGGCAGCGTAAGGGGCCAGGGGTCAGCATACTCTGTCAAATACAGTCACAGATAGAAACTTTTCCTGTCCAGCTTTGAGTCCATTCCCGTGTTTATTAAGTCAGTTCTGCTAGCCTGGTCTGTGTGTGCCTGCCTTCCTCTTGACTTGGGTAGGAGATCTCTGTGTTCTTTCTAGCCCATGGTTTCAGAGAGAGAGAGAGAGAGAGAGAGAGAGAGAGAGAGAGAGAGAGAGAGAGAAGAGAGAGAGGGGTCAAAACACATCAAGTGTATGAACTCTCTTGCATGGCTGGTTTAAGAACTTTAGTATGACAAGCGAGAACGCCTTTCTCAATGGGGAAATTGACATGAAAGCATTGTACCCTAGTGGTCCATGGAGCACTTTGAAGCTGCTGCTGGATGAGTCACCGAGGAACCAAGGCTGTCCAGAGGCCAGCCAGTGGGCGGTGGAGGGCAGCCTTACTCCACCATGCCCTTCACAAACGGTCTCTGGATTCCTTCCCAGTCCACAGCTCATGGAATTGGATGATGGCTTTCCAATCCATGAGACCTTGTGGTCCAGTTCTTGCTGAAGGTGGCTCTGGTCCTGCTGCGGCATGTTGGGTCCCTTATTAGGTTGTTTGTTTCCGCCGTGAAGTCTGCCTTCTATCATTTTCTCCCTCCTCTCCTTCTTCTTCCTCCACACACATTCTTCTCTGGCAATGCCACCAGCACCTCCCCTGGATATATATAGCCCCGAGCCAGATTCCTTCCTTCAGGACAGGAAAAGCAGGTCCCATGCCAGCTGGACTGCTACAGCATGTCACATGAGCTCCGAGAGATGATCACTGCCACCCCCACCTCCCTTTAGTCGTTTATCACAAGAGAAAGCATAAGAATGGAATCAGCTATTAAACCCACTTATTAAACTGGTTAACAAATGCCTTTTCTTGAGGAAAAATAAGTAGTGAAGAATTCAGGTCCAATAACCATCATTGGTCCCGTGTGTGTGTGTGTGTGTGTGTGTGTGTGTGTGTGTGTGTGTGTGTGTGCGCGCGCGCGCGCGTGCGTGCATGCATGTATGTGTAGGGACAGGGTCACTAAGAATGACTGAATCTAGACAGACCTTGACAAATCTGTATGTTTGGTTCTGTGGTTCTGGGCTTGGCGCCTGGTCTTCATTAGGGCATAACAAAGTGTCTTTGCCCATCTCCAGGGGTTCAGGTACTATTCTCCTGTATCCCAAGATGGTCCTCCTCATAAAGAAAAAGCATGTGGGGGTTCAGGGGAAGAAGTGTTCTCTCCCGCAGTGAGTATTGATGCTCTCAGTATGGAGGGAGACTCGGAGCTCAGCTGACATGGGTGGAGGAGGGCATAGGCTTGGAGACGCTGCTGGGCTATCTCTACCCGAAAAGGTGTACGAAAATGGGCTAACAGCTGATGTGGTAAAGTGCCCTTACATGTTGGATGGAGAAAACATTACTTGCTCACAGTAAAGGAAGAGAGCGCTGACCTCTCCCAGCCCACTCGGGGTCACCTGCTCCCCTCCCTTCCTGCTGAGGTTCCCTTGCCAATAGCTTTTCCCTGGGCTTGTGTTTGAGGACACATGAATAACAAGCTGACTGTGGACTTGCATTCCATTGCATCACAAAGTAAATTAGCCTTGAACTGTTAGTTTGGACTGTCTACAAGAGATAATGCAGCTGTCCCCTTGCTACGTGTAGCTTTTGGATTTCAACGTCCTCAGGAACCATTTCCTGTCTCTTCTGAAACGTGATGTTCCCAAACATCTTTAGTTAAATGTCCTATAATCTGCTCAGTTCTCAAAGCATGCTTTATAGTAGCTGCTATTCATATGAGGACACGTTACTTAAGAGTGATCTAGTCTGATTGTCTTAAATATCACCATAGAGCCTCAGTCCAACAACAGATGGAAACAGAGGCAGAGACCCACATCAGAGCACTGGACTGAGCTTCCAAGGTCCAGCTGAAGAGTAGAAGGAGTGAGAATATGAGCAAAGAGGTCAAGACCATGAGGGGTTCATCCACTGAGACAGTTTGCCTGAGTTAGTTGGAGTTTACCATCTCCAACTTGACTGGGAATGAACAAGCATAGGATCAAACTAGTCCCTCTGAATGTGGTTGACAGTTGGGGCAGACTGAGGGGATACTGACAGTGGCAATGGGATTTGTCTCTACTACATGTACTGGCTTTTTGGGATCCTATTCTCTTTGGATGTATACCTTGCTCAGCCTAGATGTAGTGGGGAGGGCCTTGAACTTTCCACAAGGCAAAGTGCCTTACCCTCTCTTAGGATTAGAGGGGAGTGGGGTGGGAGGGTGTGTGGAGGGAATGGGAGGAGAGGAGGGAGTGGGAATTTGGATTGGTATTTTTTAAAGTAATAAAAAATTTATAAGAAAAAAAAACCAGAATGATCTAGTCACACAGGGACAATGTGAGTATCATGCCCTTCTTCAAGGAATTGCTCTCTGTCCCTGGCCACGCGGCTTGTTGCTGAGTATAGCTACCTGTCCCTGCAGAGAGCTGCACACCCCTCAGCTCTGTGCCCTTCTTTGAAACATGTCTGCCTAAGTATGGAGACTCCTGCCTCTTCGTGAATATCACCGCTCTCAGGACACTTCTCAGTCCCTTCTGCACCCAGGCGCTGCTGCCTGATGACGTCATTGGTGACTGCTGCCTGGCTTTAGAGACTACTCCTTTCTATAGGGGACCAACGCATTCCCCTGGACACCATTGCCTGATCTTGACACTTGGCTTCCGCTAGGACCCTGTTTCTTCTCTTTAAAGTACTTTGGTCTACCTTCCGGCATTGCTGCCATCTTGTGGGCACTATTGCCTGCCATGGGTACCACTTTCTCTTGAGGGAACACATTCTGCATGAGTTCTTCTGCCTGCCATAACCAGTGTGGGCACTGTTGCCTGTAACTAGGCACTTCCCCACTTCATAGCACAGCTGCCTGCCTCTGGACACTACTGCTTGGCACTGAACAGTCACTGCACGCTACTGGGCATGCTGCCGGGCACACGGCCTACCCTGAGCCCTGCAGGCCTTTGCCTTAGGCACTATCCTGAAGCTTTGTCTACTCCAGTTCCAGCTCAGGTCTTGAACCCAAGAGCATTATAAAAAGTTGTAAGATGATGCCTCCTCTTTGTTTTCCTTTGTCCCTAGTTGGGCAATGAGCACCAAAAAACAAAGGTGTTCGGACTTCTGAAGTCCTTGGAGACAATGTCCCTTCAGTTCTTATAACACAACTCAAGTATTTGTGTTAGGAGACAAATCTGAGCGACAGGCACTGCTGTACTTTTCCGGTTGCTCACAGAGGCTCCAGTACAAAGCTAAGCCTGTTAGTTCAAGGAGACATGTTCTACCCAAGAAGGGAGCCTCCTGGAGAAGGAGCTAAGAATGCTACATCTGGATCCAAGGCAGCAGGAAGAGAGAGAGAGAGAAACCTCAAAGCCCACCCCCAGCGACACGCTTCCTCCAACAAGACCATATTTCCAGGCCCTCCCAAGTAGTATCATTCCCTGGTAACCAAGCATTCGAACATATGAGCCAACGGGGACTGTTCTCAATCAAACCACCACGTTTCACCCCTTCACTTAGGTGGTCTGTCCCATTAGTCCCCAGAAAAGCATCTGAAGGTCGGCTGGTCCCCCTAATTTCCGTAATTAGAGAAAGACAGCTGCGCCCTCGAGTACTCTCAACAGAGGCTCCTAATGTTTGTCCCGTGACATGAAAGCCCCGTAGCCGGAGGAAGTTGAGCTAGCCACGACAAGCTCAGTGCAGGAGGCTGTTCTGTGTAGAGAAAGCTCAACCAGGAAGGCCAGATGACTCCCTGGCCTCGCCCCGTTGGTTTCTGCTAGATGCGGGGAGCACCCAATTTGATGATGATGTCTCTGTCTGTTGCTATTTGCTTTTTTACTTGGAAGTCTTAACACTGAAAAGTTGGTCTGTCTGGGACCCCCTAGCCCTCCAAAGCTCCAGCTGGCTGTTTGGTTCCCAGGGCTTCCCAGTTGGTTCTGCTGCTGGTGTGAGGGTCTGATCTGGTGCTCTACTATGTTTTTGCGGCTTGCTGTTTTATTATTTTACACCTGCTTGCTGTGTACTTAATAAACTCAGTCCTATGAAACCAGAGATGTGGCTATCTATTGTCTATAGAGAACAGACAAAGCAGAGGCCCCAGAGCCCAGAAAACAACTAGCTGTCTATGCCACTGTCCCAACGTGGGGGGGGGGAGAGCAGCTTAAATCTTGACAAGTTACAGGACAAGAAAAAAAAAAACCAAAGTTTGTTGAATAAGTGAAGCTGAATAATTGTGCAAATCAAATGGAAAGAACAACATGCGAATGGCTTGTCATTTGTCACAAGTCGTAACACTAGAGATGTTGGAGGTGTTGAAAATAGGAATGGTGAGGCTTTTTTCTAAAGAAAAATGCCTTTCTGTCCTTTTTCATGGAGTCTCTAGGGATGACTTCAGGCACAGTGCTGACCCGTGCACTGTTCTCTGCGTCACTCCAGGTTCCTGTGTGGGAAAAGCATCGCATTGGCATGAGTTGTGTCAGTGTGGGGTAGAGGATACAGACTTCGGTCAAAGTTCTACCACTATCACTTGGCTGCTGTGCCAGTCCCCACACAGAACCATCACCGCGACAGAAACTGGAACAACAAGTTAGAGCCTGGGGCTGTTGCCTGTTGGTCTACGCCTGACCCATTCTTTGACACATATTTTTTATAGTGCCAGGGACAGTACTTAACACATCACACATGATAAGTAACTCTACAACTGAGCTATAGCCCCTAGTTCTTATGTCATAGTTTTTAATTTTTATTTCAGCAATCATATTTTTCACTGAGAATCTGTTGGTGGGCTGGAGAGACAGCTCAGTGGTTCAGTGCATTTGCTGATCTTCCAGAGGACCTGGATTCAGTCCCTAGGACCCATGTCAGGTCACTCACAATCACCTGTTACTCCAGTTCAAGGGGCTCTAAATACCTCTGGCCTCTAATTCACATATTTAAAAAGAACAAAAAAAGGTCAGACAACAGTGGCACACACCTTTAATCCCAGCACCCTGGAGGCAGAGTCAGGCGGAAGTCTGTGAGTGTGAGGCCCAGGCCAGCCTGGTCTACAGGGCTAGTTCCAGGACAGCTAGGGCTGTTACACAGAGAAACCCTGTCTCAAAAAAAAATAAAAAATAAAAAAAATAAATAATGTTATTTTGAAAAAAAAAATCTCTTGGGTTTTAAAATCCTCTCCCCCTGTTAGCACTTATTTTGGGGATGGCTTTGAATAACACGGTCAGATGTTTGATAGCATGGTTGATTTATTAGTTGGGCAGACAGATAGCAGACGGCATCTGGAAGAAAGGACTAACAATTATCCCTCAAAGGGTCAGCTGAGCGTGGGAGCTCCAAGCTGTGAGGAACTCAGGCAGACCTCCACTTGTCCAAACCCTGCCCCCTCATTCTCCACCCCTCTCCTGCGGCTCCTGGCTGGAAATGAGTCTCCCCCTTGCTGTGGATGACTGCAGCCCTCAGCCCCTTTTACGCCCTGCTTGAGCTGGACGGGAGTACTACCTGCTTTGCGTGGCCTGGTGCAAATGAAAAACTCAGGTTCCCTTATTAGAAAACAGAACGTTTGGAATTTCAAGGCATCCAAAATGCAGCCCTCCACTGAGTGGGCAACCAGCTGGGAAGCCAAACCTGAGTGCATTTGTCTGTTCCAGGGGAAACTGAGAGTACCACCAGGCAAACCGTCTTTCAGGAGCCCCTCGGAAGCCCTCCCAGGGGAGGTCCTAAGATGCCTTGTTTCTGGGCTCCAGCACTATATGCCCACTTCTCTGGCCTCCTGAGTCCCCACCAGCCGTTCGCACCTATAGTGCACATAGTCTTGAGCCCTGCCTTGCTGGCTTTCTTGGGTAGGAAACCAACCATTTTCTTATAAGACCACCACCTCGATTTTTTTCTTTGGATTACTCCATTGCCAGAAGTTACCAACCCATGAATACAAAAGCAAAGCGCATATATAGTGCCCCTCACTGTCACCTCCTGTGCTGTTGGTAATAGAGATGGTACCTGCCAGAGCATTGAGTGCACTTCTTATTTAATGCTATAAAACCCATCTATTCACCACTGCAATCACTCCTTTTACAGACGAGTCAAATGAGACTCAGAGTTTGAGCAGCTTGTTCCGAAGGGGATAAAACCCAAAAGGCCTTTATCCTTAGGCATTGCCTACCCTGCTTCTGATGTGGGATATATGAAGGCAAAGGCCACCTCTTTGTCTTTAGCGTCTCCACATATTCTCTGTGTACTCTCCATATTGGAGCACTGGGACTATTAAGAACTATCTATTGGTAGCCAAGCCGGTGCCAGGCTTCACAGTGACCACTCTGCTAACGTGATCTCACAAAGACCTTAGGTTATCTTTTCTAGCCCGGTTTTAGTGCCATGTTTAACTCATGGAGAAACTGGAGCTTAGAAAGACTTAATCTCTCTAAATGGACAAAGAGCGGCAGAAGGGTTTAGATTTTGGTGTGCCTTTTGACTCCTTATGGAGGCCCGTAGTCATGCTCAGCTGCCCGTGGCCATGCCTCTCCTTCCTGCTCCCGCCACTGCCTGAGTCTCTGTCACAATCTAGGTCCTGAGGTTCAGCCTGCCACCTAGGCCATCAAATGGCCGGGCTTCTGGATGTACAATCTCAGCACACAGAAACATTGCCCTGGCCCGGTGATCTGACCTTCATTCATTACGAGTTGTCTTTCCAGTGTCCTGTTGCTGTTCAATGTTAGATAAGAACACGTGCCACAACGATGCCCCCCCCAAGTGTAGTCACGAGATCAGACAGCGAGAGAAAAACTGCTATCAGCCTTGCTAGATTTAAGATCGATGGGAGCCCTCCCCCACCTTACAACTCCAGCATTGGCATCTATCTTTAACCTGTACGTGTTCAAGAAGCCTAATCAAGGCAATGCATATAGAGGAATGTCTAGGTTTTGACTTCCTTGTTAACCCTTTTGAGCGTCCAGATAAACCTCTGAGCACCAGGAGAGACCCTTCTGGAATGGCGATTGACCAGTTTCCATCCATTAATCATTGAGCAATACACTTCTAAAGACGCAAGCTATGTCTGCTCGGCTACGTAACTGATCGGTTCATAACCACAAGATGACTTAGCTCGCTGTTCAGCTGTTGGCGTCAGTCTTGCCAGTAGATTGCCAATAATTATTGGCACAGATTTAGGTGAGCAGCAAATGAAGGAGGAGAGAATGGAGCCTGGAGAAGGGAGCAGGTTATAGCACGGGTGTTCTAGAACCCAGTGCAGAGAGCTGGTATTGACTGTGTGTACCTGCTGCGGGCTGCGGGAGGTTTGAAGTCAGGCTGGTGGAAAGGAAAAGCTCCCTTACAACAAGACAAAGTGTTGCCAGAGAGGAAAGTAAGTTCCTGTGTCTGGGCATTCTCCAGCAGACTCCAGACACCAGAGGGATGGGAGGCTCTTCTGTCCCTCCGTGCTGGGTATGAGGCCAGGCTGTGTGGTTACAAGACTGAGTAGGAGGGAGAACTCTGCCCACTCCAGGGCTGTGTTCTTCTGGGTTTCAGGCTGAGGGCGGGAACCTGTTCTCTGTGTCCTCGCTATGGGCAGCAGAGAGCAATGCTGTCAAGCATGTGGCAAAGGAACACAAGTAGAAAGGGGTCGCACCTCCCAGCTGTGTTTCCGTGGCACGCAGCACAGACGAGCACAAGAAGAAGTTCTGAAGTTTGTCAGTGTGTGTCCAGAGGCTGTCCCCGACAGTGAGCAGAGTCTTGTGTCAACTCAATGATGAACAGACCCGTGGCAACCTCAACTGTCCGCAGAATGGATTATTGAATGTCCAAACTCAACAAGGTGTCATGACTTGGTGTCAGTGGCCCCAGATAACCTTGAAGGGTGAGGCCACGGCTCTTCTGGAAGTCTTTATGTCCAACCCCCGGCAAGCACATTGCACGGCTCCTTAACACCTCTCTCCTGGTAATGAGTGACACTCACCTTGAAGATGGCAAAGGGTGATGAAGAAGCCAACAGGGAAGGTGGGTGGGATGCTCTTCGCTGACTAGAAAGTTTTCCCTGGAAAACGTATAACTAGAAACAGTGTAATAATTTACCTCTTGTTTACCTTCTAACCCACAGTTGAGACAATGTCAATGCCACCCAAGTCATCCCTGAAGTTTGTAGAGGCTGGTTTTTTTATTTCTTTTCAGAAAAAAAAATGATTTCTAAGTATTGTTTAACTAACTCAAATTATGCAGGCAAGCTCAACCTCTTCGCCAATGTTAACCAAACTTCTTACACTTTTATAGTCCTTTAGCTTTGCTCTACCACAAAAGCCAAGCTAAGAAGTTGCTAGCTGATCCCAGTGACCAAGAGTCAAGTTCCAGCTCCTGTTGGGATCTCGAGCCTTCTGGCTTGAGGTTACTAGAGAAGCAACAAGAGGGGCTGGAGAGATGGCTCAGCCGTTAAAGGCTAGGCTCACAACCAAAAATATAAGAGAAGCAACATGAGTGGACTAAATCCAGGTTCTGCTGTCTTGATGTGTTGGCAAGGTCAGGGTCTAGAACCTCCTTGAGCCTCCTTGAGGTAGGGTGGGAACAGTGCAGCTCTCCTGCTGTAGTGAAGGGAGGGTGGGAACAGTGCAGCTCCTGCATTAAGGAAGGGAGGGTGGGAACAGAGCAGCTCTCCTGCTGTAGTGAAGGGAGGGTGGGAACAGTGCAGCTCTCCTGCTGTAGTGAAGGGAGGGTGGGAACAGTGCAGCTCTCCTGCTGTA
>JAQHUG010000182.1:7447-18081 GCA_028555095.1 Dicrostonyx torquatus
ATGTTTTTATCTATATGCTTTTTAAATATCTGTATATTCCATTGTTTGAAAACAGTATCCAGCCACTCTAGTTGTTATGGGTAAGAGAGTTGGTAATTCTATTCCCTCTCCAAAATTTATGTTACTTTCCCCACTGGAGTCATATTATGCCAGTGTAGACAAAGCAAGTATGTTTTAGTTTCTGTTTTGCCATCCTAATACCCATATTAGATTTGTTTTTTCATTTGTGGTTAAATGCATTTGTTGGAAAACGTCAGCTTCTAAACAATAAGAAGTAGCAGGAACTGGATTTACTTTTACATCTGAAACAAACCAAAAATCCGCAGATAATATGAACATTGACTTTATCAAGAAAACAGAAGAACCAGTTTTTCAAAATAATGAAAAAAATTGTTCACTCAGAATTTTATATTCCATGAAATTACCACTCAGAAACAAAAGGGAAGCAAAAGCATTCTTATCAAGAGAGAAAACAAGAAACACCAGAAAAGGAAGCAGGAAACTTCATTTGGTCCCTTCCATGCATTTTATTCCTGCCTTCTTACACTACCCTTCAAACCTTTGATTCTTTTTTGTTCCTGGTCTTTGTTTGTTGAGACAGGGTTTCTCTGTGTATTGTTGGCTGTCCTGGAACTTGCTCCATAGACCAGGCTGGCCTCACCTTGGGGATCTGCCTTCTAAATGCTGAGATTAAAGGCCTGTGCCACCATGATCTGCTGTTCCTGATTGTAAGAAAAGGTATTGAAGACCTCTAGATGTCAGGTGGTCATCTAGACATCTGTGCTTTTATATGTTTCCTGTAGGCAATGGCAATTAGATTTCAAATCTTAGTACTTCTGAATAATTTTACCTACTCTTCTTTTCTTTTATGCAATAGTCTTTCAAAATGGTAATAAGCTTCCCAAGTGAAGCTTCTTAAGAAATCCTTTATCTAGAAGGTAATTTCTCAGTGACATATTTAATTGAGAATGCTATACTAAAATATTTAAATCATTTAAATTTTAATACCTCAAATTAAAATTGCTTAAATAGAATTTTAATAGTTTAAATTATTTAAAATGATATTCAGCAATGTGATTTTAAAATTTTTAAATTTAGTTATGGGTTAGTCACAAGCATATTTTTATTTTGGTGTGGTGAGTATTAGCTCATGTTCTTTTCAGAATGCCTGTGGAATAGATGATACCTGTGCATTTCATCTCATAAGTTCTTAGAATCATTAATTCTATGTGTATTCATGGAAAAACTTTGAAAAACTGGGAGGACACACATAATCATAAGATTACAAAGTGTATTATTTACAATCCTGATATTTTTTATTTTTTTCCCCATGGGGGAGACTTTTTTGAAACTAGAGTTTTTCAATCTAGCTCAGGCCTGTGTGCCCTCACAATGTGACCTAGGCCCATTGCCTCAAAATCCTCCTGAGTGTTCTTTTTAAAGGCCTAGGTTCTGATGTATTTTTTTTTATCTTAATGCTACATGTAATGTTACCTTTTTATTCAAAATGTACACTACTATGAAGATGTCTTGAAATACACGTCTGTACTTGGGCAAATTGTACATTTTAAGCATTTGAATCATTTCAGCCCAAAATTCCTATTTCAGTCATTTGGGCTCCTATTTGTTAAATGCAGTCTTGGATCATTTGGTGCTCCTCTTATTTACCATGGTATATTCTGTTACTCTTTTGTTGGTTTGAATGGCTATCATTTCTACTCTCTTGATATACAAGTTATGGAAAATACTGTGTTAAAAAGTATTTTGCCCAAACATTGAAATATCTAGAACCCTTTTATTGACTAACTCTCAACAGAAAATTTTTTATTTTCCCGTGAAGAAAATTGCTTTAGTTGATTTATTTTTTTTGTTGTTTGTTTTTATATTAGGAAGTAATATATAAAAATTTGTATTTGCTGTTTTCTGTGTTCAAGAGTGATTATTTTGATACCAGTGAGATAAAGAAAATTAGAAGCTTTTGTAAATAGTAGACAATATTTTAAGACAGCAATTCATATGAAAATTAAAAACATCATTATATACAACAGACATGGTCAATTCAAACTTCTAAACATAATAGGTAATTAAAAGGTTCACCAAGAAGAATAGCTTGAATCTTATTAGAAGTAGTTCAGATAATCTCAAAAAAGTATGTTGTATTAAGTTTAGTATTCATATTTAACATATTTATCCTTAAGAATATAGGAAATTATTTTTCCTGGATTCTTTACATTTTATGTCTTGCACACAGAAATACTGAATGAATTTTGTTCTAAACTCTTGTCAAAGATATTTGAGTTAGAAACAACATTGTGATATAAAGACAGTATTTCATTTCAAATTAGATACCTGGATTAGCAACTATCCAATATAAGACTTGAATAAAGGGTTGTACACCTTGATTTTTAAAGGATTTGGGTGTCCTAAGCACAGGGTTCCTCAACTATGGTATAAACCAACTACCAAAGCACATTCCAGCTTACCTACTGTGTGATGCATGAGCCTCATAGGCCTTGCAAAACAGACCTGAGGCTGAGGGTCATTTTGCTTTGTCTGCAGGATAGCAGTCTCATCTCTCTAAACACTGTCTGGGGCACTGGTGAGATAAGGTTTTAGTTTGTAAATATGAATGTTTCTGAGAACTTTCATCATTTCTGATAGATGAATGATTAGAATTGTCAATAAAACATCATGAGTAAGAATTGAAAAGCAATTCAATTATCTGATAATTAGGAAACAGTTTTATAAATTATAGAAATTTTATATAATAGAATATTTATTTTATAACTCTTAAAAAGAATTCTATTAAATGTTTAAAGATTTGGTTATACACTTAAGAATGTTAAGTAAAAATTATATTTGAAAAATGACACATATAGAATAATTTGTATTTTATAAAATATGACTACATGTTAGAGATGAATGGTAAGCTATCTAAAATGCAAAAAAATCCTCTTATTTTTAGAATATAGTATTATAAGTGATAGCATTAGCTTTCATGTTTAGCAGTTATTCATTTTAAAATTCATCACTTAAATTTAAAATTTTTAAAATTTTAAAAAATTATTTAATTTAAAGTAAAAAAAAAAACTTTTATTGATTCCTTGTAGTTTTCATATTATGTATCTGGATCCCGCCCATCATCTCATTCCTCTACATCTGCCCCTGCCCTTGCAATGTTCCCCAAAAACAAAGCAAAGTTTAATCGAAAACCCCTAAACCAAACCAGAACAATAAAGCAGAAAAGAAAGAAGAAAGGAAAAAGAAAGAAAAAGAATTTTGTTGTGGAAGCTGTGGTGTTGCTTCACCCTTTAGTCCTTTAGTCTTCAGTTCCAAGTGTTCATTGCCATAAGTCATTTAGTTCCATGCCTTTGTCCTCTGTCACACCATTGACAGTGGACTCTCCCAACAAAGGGTAAGGGGTAGAGATCATCTTTCCCTCACCTTTGCCACCACATGGCAGATGAGGGGAGGCAAGGTCAGCTGTCTTACCCTCCTGCCCTCAGGGCTTCCTCACCTGCATTGGGACCTGATTTCTGCCCTATCAAGAGGCCTAAAGCATTTTCTTTATTAGCCTATGAAAACACTACAGCAGGTTGGAGCTATCACCATCTCAGTTTTCAAGCTGTACTATAGAGCTCTAGTAATAAAAGCATCATGGTACTGGTATAAAGACAGATTTATTGATAAAGGACTAGAATTGAGAACTAAAATATAAGCGTTACACGCTTACCTAATTTTTAACAAAGATACTGACAATGCACATTAGTGAAAAGATAGTTTCTTCAACAAGCGGTGCTGGTGAAAATTGATAGCTACTTGTAGAAGAACAAAACTATCCTTACGTCTTACCCTGCATAAAAGTATACTCTCAGTAAACTAGGGGTTTAAATAAAAGGCACAGTGTACAGAATATGAGAAAGATGACAGACAGGAATTATCTTAAACTTTTTTGTACAGGAAAGGATTTTCTCAATAAGCCTTTGATAACATAGGCATTTTTATGACTAACAGCTCATTAATAAGTGGCGCATCATAAACATAAATATGTTCTAAACAGTTCTGTCATTTGAGGTAGCACTTATAGAGTGAGAAAATTTTTTACCTCCTCTACAACTGACAGAAAGTTTGTGTTTATAATATACATTGAACTAAACAACAATGCCCCCAAGAAACAATCCCACTAAAATTTGCAGAAGGTATCCCATTCCTAATGTGCTAATTGAATTGTTGGCCAAAGGTGTTCAATGTTAGTATACTGGGTATAAAAGAATGGATTTGTATTTATGTAGGTATTTCTTGTGGGCCACAGCAGAAAAAGAACTAACTTTCAGTTAACAGGAACACTGCAGGTCCTCATTGGAAGATCAGTTGAGAAAGTACAGTATAATTGAGATTTCATAGAAAGTACTTGTAGCCGGGCGGTGGTGGCGCACGCCTTTAATCCCAGCACTCGGGAGGCAGAGGCACGCGGATCTCTGTGAGTTCGAGACCAGCCTGGTCTACAAGAGCTAGTTCCAGGACAGGATCCAAAGCCACAGAGAAACCCTGTCTCGAAAAAACAAAAAAAATAAAGAAAAAAAAGAAGATATTTGTATTAGGAATATGGCTAGATAAATCATTTCAGTCGGTGCAGGGGATGGGAAAAGGAATAGTGATGAATTAAGCTACTATTCATTAAATTAATACTTGTCAAACACCAGTCGCCTAGCATTTTAAATGTTAAGAAGAGTGAGAGCTTAACATGTACGGTGGAAACAAAGACAATAAAACACAGTGCCATGCCAGAGATTATGTAAAGAGTTAGATGTAAGTGAAGATTAAATACACCCAATTCATGATGACCAGGGTGGGCTTGTTAGGAAGTAAAGTATTTTTCAGAATAGGATGGAAGGTCATATTTCATTCACAGGTAGTGCAGAAATATATGAGTAGTCTTTTTCAATGGATGCATAGGGTACATGTGGAGCCTCAGGAATGTTAGAATTATCATTACTATTTTTTATTATGGACTTTGAAGCCGGGATCTTGAACATTCTAGGAAGCGCTCTCTGTGGAGCTATGTCCTTCATCTTTTAAGCTCTTTATTGACATAGACAAATCAGCATCTTGGTTTTCACCATAAATAAAACAGTGAATGGACAGTTAAAAATTTTCTGTTCCATTTATCAAGCAAGTACTGCAAAAAGTATCTGTTATATTTAGTTGTATTAATTGCCATTCATTAATTCATAAAAATATGATGTGTGAGAATGTAAGTAACATTAAAATGCAACAGTTACCAATGTGCATGTATATACACACAGGTACATTCATTCTACACCTATAAGGCATTGATTTGCTAAAACTGTGTAACAAACATTGCTGTCATAGTTGACCAAATACGTTTGGATCTATATTCCTGAACCATTCACATATAAGCAGCATGGAAACCCTAGAATGTGCATTGTTCTTACTGCCAGAATTATATTAGTTATTCTTTTGAATATATTATATACTGAACAGATTAATTTAAGAGCCATATTTTGAAAGAAGTCCTCTTAAGTTTGCCTAACTTGTTTAACTTTGAATTGATTAGAAACATTCCTTAAAAAGTAAACTCCGCCGGGTGATGGTGGCACACGCCTTTAATCCCAGCACTCTGGAGGCAGAGGCAGGCAGGTCTCTCTGAGTTCGAGGCCAGCCTGCTCTACAAGAGCTAGTTCCAGGACAGGCTCCAAAGCCACAGAGAAACCCTGTCTCGAAAAACCAAAAACCAAAACAAAACAAAAAAAGTAAACTCCAACTCTAACCTAAGTCTTTTTAAAACTAACAGGTCCTACTTATCACATGAAGAAATGGAAACAGGAAATAGAGTATGTTAGAATTAGAAAAAAAAAAGCACCTGTTACAAAAAACATTATATTTAAACACCAATTAATTTAATTTTATTTGCTTGTTTATTTGTTTATTTATTTATTCATTCATTTTGCTTTAGGTTTTTATTGAATTTTAGCTTCCTCGTAATATGCTGTTCTTTTATTGTTTTGCAGATTTATTGGAGAATGATATGGCATATCTAGTTTCTTACAAAATGTGGTGTAATTGGAGGCTGCTTGTTTGTTTCCTGGCTTCCCAGACCCAAAATAATCACACAGAAACTATATTAATTGCAATACTGTTTGGCCAGTAGCTTAAGTGTATTCTAGCTAGCTTTTACACCTTAAATCAACTGATTTCTATTATTTTATATTTTACCACGAGACTTGTGGTTTACCTGTATGATGCGCAGGTGTCTCTCTTCTTTGGCGGGTACAAGATGTCTTCCTGACACTGCCTACTCTCTCCTCCTCTATCTGCTTGGAATTACTGCATTGCTGTATTCTCTGCTTCAATAGGCCCAAAGTAGATTCTTTATTAACCAATGGTATTCATAGAATAAAGAGGGGAATCACACATTAGTGTACCAGATGAGGAAATCCTGAATGAGAGTATTAAGAAAAGCAGATGGGCACAGGCAACTAACTCAACTAAATATGGCTTTTAAATGTGCATGCAGTTGTAATTTCCAGGCCAGCGTATGGTATGGGTGTTAATGATGGAGAATTGAGTGCAGATACATGGTGAATAATTGGTTGGTCACAATAATGCAATTTCAATTAAAAATTTTGTCATTCTATGTTTCATGTGCAAAGAAGGAAAAGTGTCTCCTATCATTTCTTCTGTATTTGAAATCTGAGGACCATTTTGATACTTTTTTCTTTGATAAGCTGTAGTAATATGTGTTGATTGAATTATTTAGTTATTTTAATTTATATCAAGATTATAATGTAGTTGGAAGAAATTACCCTCTAATCTCAAGCTAATATTTACATAAAAGTGAGATTGTTTATGAGATTATAAATGGATGTCTTTTCCATTCTTGATTTTTAAATTAATCTTTGAAGATAAGTTTGTCTTTATTTGTCTTTAGGTTTTGTAATTTTTGTTCTCTGTTTCATCAGAAATCATCCAACCTCCTTCAATTTTAATATTATTAACCAGTTATATTCATTTTTGAAATGCCAGGAATGCAAAGCCCCACCTTATATTAATGTGATTTTACAGTTAAGATTTTATGTCAGAGAAGTGCAGACACTTAAAGTTATAGTTCCCAGAAGGATCCTATTTCAGTCACATTGTATAAACTGATATTAAAGCTGAAATGTATCATCATTACAATAATGCAAAATACTTATACATGCATGAGGATACAGTTATAGTTGTTGAGGGAATCATAATTTTGCATTTTCTGACTTTTTGCACATAGATTTAGCAATAATTTTAAGTTACTGAATTTTCTTCATTGACTCTAAAGTAATGTATTTGCTGCTATGTTTATCTTAAATATAAGTTTTCATTGGCTTCATTTTTGTCTTCCGTATGTCTTTAAACCTGTACTCAGATATGCTATCTTTCAAAGAAAAGTAGCAAAGGAATACTTCTGTACAAAAGTAGTTTTTAGCTTCATGTACGGTGATATTCTTTTGACAATCCCCCTTTCCTCCCATAAATGCGCACACACACACACACACACACACACACACACACACGCACACACACTCATACACATCCTCACACACTTATGTTAGATTTATATTAGATTCTGGCACATTATAGAAGCAGGTATATCACTACCTGCTGTTGAAAGTGTTGATGATGCTGAATTATTTATTTTATCTTCTTCTACACTATTCAAAATCGTTTTGGGTACTTTGACACATTTTGGTCTCTTCCATATGGATACTTCATGGTGGCAGAGTTGCCAGATGCTCAGGTTTTGTGACAGTCTTAGATTTTCAAGGACTCTTCTTGAGAGAGTCTCGCCTTGTTGCTGATTCCTATGGAGTGGTAAAGTATGAACATTTATTTTAAAGTATGTTTCAAAGCAAAGAATTATTACTGTGAAAAATTTACTAAAGTGTCCCCCTGGAGCATATGAATGTTGAGGCCTTACTGAAGGAACACTTTATCATCCAAATGCTTGATGTCATATTTAAAATGAGTTACAGAACTGCATGTATATTTGGGGATTAAGCAAATTTGGGCATCTTTCACTTTTTTCTATTTGAGATATCAAAGGTTTGTTGTCAGCATAGCTTCAGCTGTTTATTTATATTTCAGTTTCCAAAAGGCAAGGATAAAGAATAGCATGCCACTATAGTTTAACTTTTTTATTAACCACACAGAGTCATATGTGTGTGTGCATATATGCATTTGCTAACATATATGCTATGCATAAATAAATGTATTTATGTATGCTAAATATTTACTCAATTAATAGAAAGTAGACTTTCACGATCTAAGGTAACTTTTCCTACTCTTTGTGTAGATACTTTTAGCACTTTGTGTAGAAATTTTTAGCACTTTACTGTCATTGCACACCGAAATGTTTTTCAGTGCCTGTTTCAAGTGTTTCTTTCTGTGCCAGAGGCCAAATTTGTATTCCCTTTTTTCTTTTTTTATTATAGTCTGCTTATTTTCTGATACTTGTAAGCTATGTGCAGGTGGATAAAAGAAAGATTGTTCACTCAGCTTAGAAAACTTTCATGTGTGCGCTAGATGTCTCACATAGCTGAGCTGGCACATGGCTGGATTACCATTATATGCCCTTTTGACACATAACCATCAATTGTATGATTCTTCAGTGGAGGCATTGAAAGACTAAAATAACTTGAGATATAGATGGATATTTGTAGAATATCTTCGTTCATAGTTTTACTCATATTTATTGTGTGTATTTTTTGTGAGAAAGAAACCAAGACAAGTGCTTATAGCTTTTTTCTTGATTGAATGAAAGTGGTTTTTCCCCATGCATAGACTAATTTTCATTCAGATTTTTAACTTGAAGTTGTGTGCAGGATTGGAGCTTGTCACCCAGGCTTCAAAACTCTACCTCCGTACTGTACTCTGGCACAACCTCTAGCTGACTTACAGCAGACTACTGTATTTCACACTCAGTCACTTGGTATGGAAATATTGAGTAGGAAATATATGTGTGCTGCTGTGATATATGATGATTGTGATAATAGATTAGAAAAAAGAAACCTCTGAAGTTAACATGTAAATGTAATTTAGATTGCATTGAATGACTTTCATGCTTATTTTAGGTACTTCTAATTTTATATTGCACTTTTTTATACATTTTACCTCTAATACCTATATAACTATGAGTTAATTTATAGATTAAAAAGAAATCAATTATTTAAGTTGTCAATTAAAATGATAGGGTATTTTTAAATCTGAATATATGTCAGGTCCTTTTCATTTTCAGTTTATTCTATTTGATCTTGCAAAGACTAGTTTTTGAGTTTTTTTTTTTCTTTTCGACATAGACTGAGGAATTTATGTTAGAATTGTCTCATGAAACATTCAGGGAATCAATGTTTATAAAAATGTTTGTCTTTGAAGTGAGAACATAAGGTCATCGTCTTAGAATTCACACCTTCAGGCTTTTTTACTGGAAACAATAGACTACATCACTGAACATTTTTTAAAAGTTTATTATTCTTACTATTTTACATCCGGACCGCAGTTTCCCCTCCTTCCTCTCCTCCTAGTCCCTTCTTCCCACCTCTCTTATGCAGTCCCCCATACACCCCTCCTTCTTTTTTAATGAGAAAAAGGCAGGCCTCCCATGGATTTCAACCAAACATGGCATAACAAGTTGCAGTGACACGAGGCACCTCCCCTTGTATTAAGGCTGGGAAAGACAACACAATATGAGGGAAAAGGTCCCCAAATTACCAAAAGACTCACACAGCTTCTGCTCCCACTGTTAGAAATCCCACAAGAAGACCAACTATACAAACAATATACATGTAGAGAGCCTAGGTCAGTCCCAAGCAGGCTCCCTGTTTGTTGGTTCAATCTTGTCTCTGTGAGCCCCTATGAGTCCAAGTTGGTTGATTCTGTGGGTTTTCTTGTGGTGTGATTTACCGTCTCCTACCATCTTCTAAGATTGCGTAATTGACTGTGTGTCTCTCCATCTGTTTCCATTAGTTGCTGGGTGAAGGTTCTCAGATAACCATTGGACTAGGCACCAACCAATTTGAGTATAGCAGAATATCATTAGGAATAATTTAATTGATTTTTTTTTTGCCAGTCATGTTTCATTCTATCCTAAGACTATCCAGCTTCTGGGTCCTGCCTCTCCATGCAGTGTTAGGGGTGGGCTTCCTTTCATGGCATGGGTCACAAACTGAACCAGTCATTAATTGACTACAGTTTCTATGCTACTAGCACATCTTATATTCAGGACAGATTATAGATAGAAGCTTATGGTGTTGTTTACCCTTCACTTGAAGTATTGCCTGGTTACAGGCTGTGGCCAGTTTAGGCTCCATATCTCCTAATGCTAGGCTTAGTTAGGGTCACCCTCATAAATTCCTGGGAATTTACATTGCACTAAGTCTCTAGCTCTTCCTGGAGATGCCATCAGATTTCCAGTTGGACCTCATTTAGTTTATTCATTCTTCAGGTGAGGGACAACTGTGCTGTTTTCAATTTCTGTATATTGTGAATAAAACTGCTATGAAGATAGTTAGCAAGTGTTCTTGTGATAGGGTGGAGCATCCTTTTGGTATATACCCTGGAGTACTATAGCTGGGTCTTGA
>JAQHUG010000182.1:19926-34083 GCA_028555095.1 Dicrostonyx torquatus
TGTTTTAGGGAAACCATAGGTTACTAAAGTAAATAATAATAAGTGTAATGTGTGTCAAAAAAGAATATATATATGCTTGAATGGGAGAAAACATGCTCACATAAAATGTTGGAGAAACATTTAGAGAAGGTAAGCCAGTAACATACATTCTTTAACAGATATATTTGATGACTTAGGTCCTTTGCTTAAATCTTTATTTTTTTTCTATTATATGGCCTCACTTATAAGCTGGCATCTACTTATATTCAACATTTCTAAAACAAGTTTCTTTATTCCTGTACTAATACACCTGTGGTTTGTTTTTATCCTTGATTTGGTAATGTGGCCATTACCTATCTGTTTATGCAAGCTTTGAGTCATATGGGTGGTCTTGCCTTTCAGTGACCAAGCTAGGCATATTTCTTTTATCATTCTCAATGTCAGCCTTTCTTTTGTAGACCAGTGCTCAGATTACTTCCTTGGGATTTCAGTAAGTTGACTTCTTCTTTGGAATAGGGGCTGCTGAATGCATGTCCTTTGGCAATCTTTGTCAGCAGTTACATAGTTCAATCACTCAAGAAATATGTGATAAATGAGAGGGATAACATTTTTCACATTAATATGGTTTTTAATATAATTTCTCTTCTATGTCTCAGCGTCGATTGTAATAGATGCCATTGACATAAAAATATTGAGTTCATTATAATTTTAGATGATTATAAATCAACATCTAAACGGTGAAAAGGGTATAGGTCCAGAACAGCATAGACTTGAGGCTCACCCTTTCCTTTTCCTAATTGCCCTTGTGTCATTTAGTGGCAGCTCTCTTTCTTTCCTGTTCCACTTCCAGGCTCACCATCTGACATCACTCTAGGCAAAGCCGCTTCACCACAGTTGCTGATTACTTATTTCTTTTTATTCCTTTTTTCCTCGAATGACTCCCTAAAGTAGAAAAGTTGTCTGGTGTCTAAAGTAATCTTAATTTTTTTTGGTAAAATGTTTAAATTAAAGTAATATAAATATAACTGATAATACAAAGAAATCCCAACAGTTATTAGGTATCTGAATATAAAAAACCTTGCTCTAGTTAAAGATACTACAGTGTTCCTGTTAATAAAAAAAAAATCATTCTTTAGAATTTTTTGTTTTCATGTGGAAGCACAGTTTCTTGCTATGTTTCCTAGACTGCATCAAGCTCACTATGTAGCTCAAGCTGCCCTAAAACTTGTAGTCGTTTGCCTCCAAATGCAAGTATTGCAATCATACAATACGAACCTTGCCCAGAAATACTTTTTAATGTGGTAAAATAATGTGTTGTTAAGTGTTAATGCATGAAGTATAACTCTGCAAAAAGTTATTTATATTTACTACAAACTGAAGAGAATGAAAGACCCAAATTATTTTCTTAAAATCATTCAGTCTCTTGTTTGGTCTCTTCATAAAATAGAGGACTATGTTTGTCTTTTAAATATCTATGCACCTTTTCAGCCTCAGCTTTTTCCCAATTGACCAAAGTGCTGCACTGTCCTTGGTTGCTCTTTAGTCAAGCTAGTTCAATTCTTCTGTTATGTTCTTATATTTTTTTTTTGGTTGTGAGCCTAGCCTTTAACGGCTGAGCCATCTCTCCAGCCCTGTTATGTTCTTTTGTTCTCTGTCATAACCCATCATTGAGTTTACAACCTTGCAAAAAACAGCTGAGTGATACTTGGTGGATTAAGCTCTATTTGACGTGATAATAGGTGATATTTGTAATTTAGTATTTAGTAATTCCCACTTCTACCTGGGATGTATCTTGTTAATCATCAAGAGTGGGGAGGGGGAACCCCATGTTTTCCCATTCCAGAATTGAATAGCCCAATAGTTGAAATTCAACTAATTAATATGATCTGAGAAATTATATTTTCACAACACAAGTCACGAGATTACTTAGGAACGTCAACTAGGTAAGCAATCATATCTACATGCCCCTAAATGAACAAGTGTTAGTTTAGAGAAAGATGACCCATTTACATAAGGCATCCAATGGCCAAATAAGGCTATTCAACTCAGTCAGGTCAAATCAGATTTACTTGTTAAGTACTCATCACTTTATATGGCTGATCATATGTTGATGATACGATTTTAGTTCTTTTTTCTCTATCACCACAGAATAATACTTGGGACTAAAAATGCATAAAGCTGGAGAGTATCAAGTAGCACTAGCCTAAAAGATGGAAGAAAAAAACAAACATCAGTAATGATATTTAGTATAGGAATCACATCTGAGAGTTGTTTTCTAAAATAACACAGATGGAAGAATTTCCTTTTTGTGAAAGGTCTGCTGATGCTATATGAATTCTATTTAAGAATGCATTTAGTCACAAACATGTTTGTATACACATATGTATGTAACAATGAAGAAAAAAGAGGATGGGAATTTGAAAGAAAACAGAGTTAGGAGTTCATGAGAGGATTTGGATGGAGGAAAGAGAAGAGGGAATGATGAAATTATGTTATCTTTAAAAATTTAAAAATTAGAAATAATGTAAATAAATTCAGTCCTGGTAAATCAAATATGCTGGATTGCAACTTACTCTTGAGTAATCTGTAATAAAAAAAAAAGGGAATTACATGGCAAAACTGGTATCCCTATTCAGTCTTGTTTCCTGTTATGTGGTAACTAATTGCAAATATAGAGAAGCCTACTGAGAAGATTTTTATGGGTCAAACCAGAGAATACAAAGTTCACTAGGGTTCACAGGTGGTGGCCATAACCATGAGTGTGAGCCCTCTGCTCTGTATGTCAGTGCATATCCATGCTATCTAAGAATCTCAAAGATCATGCTTAGAGGTGAATTTCAGCATTTTCTTTATAAATAGGGCAATTTTTTGTAGTAATGAGGGCTAGTGGCTGTGTCCCCACCGAGAAGCCCATTGAGAAGTCGAGAAGCCAGTCGTATTCCTGGCGCCCGGCTCCCGGCCGCAGGCCTGTTTTTGGTCCTGGCTAACTTATACCCGAAATAATTATGCATTTACATAATTATTAATTACACAGAAACTGTATTCATTTAAACTCTGCCTGGCCCATTAGTTTTAGCCTCCTGTTGGCTAACTCTTACATCTTCAACCCATTTCTAATAGTCTGCGTGTCACCACAAGGTAGTGGTCTTACCAGGAAAGATTCAGCATGTCTGACCCTGGCGGCTTCATGGCGGCTCTCCCTGAGCCTTCCTTATCCCGGAATTCTGGTCTGTCCTCCCTGCCTATCCAAGATTTTGCCCTATTGAAGGGCCAAAGCAGTTTCTTTATTAACCAATGAAAGCAACCCAAATACAGAAGGACCCTCCTACACTAGAGAGTCAGAAGTATATAGTTTTTATTCAAACAACAGAAAAGAATAAATTCCTTTATTTTAAAATGTATGAAACAATGAAAAGTTGTATATGGACATGATTTGAGACCTATGAACTGATGTCAATGTGCTTGTAGCATTGAGCCCTTTTGGTTAAACAATTATAATAGCAATTTATTTGTTCTTGGGCAAAGTGGTAATCTAATGATGTAGCCGTTAATTTAAATTTAGTAGACATTTTAAATATAGGGTTCTTTTACAAAGATAAAAGTTGCAATTTAAAGCTCTTTGGTGGTCTAAAAACAGCTTAATTCTGTAGTAGCATTGTAATAGGCACTAATCCAGCTTATACAATGATTGTAGTGTGTCATGTTTATGAGCAATGGCCCAACTGCCTTCTCTGGGCTTTATGTTAATTTAAAAATATTAAGCATAAACCCTTATAAGATCTTCCTGCTGAGATAAACTGTTCAATTTAACTTGTGCTTAAGCAGCAACTGTCAGAAGTTATCTTGTTCCTCGTGGTTTTTGTTCTCACCTTATACCCTTTCCTGCTAGAGTCCCACTGTGGGATGATAAAGTTTATCTTATGAGGCTTTATTGCTTAAATACTACCTGAGGCAAGATGAGTGTGGGTAGCTGAGGGTTAGCTCCTGACTGAATGATGTCTTTCATTATGTAATAGCCAACTTTTAAAAGTTGACAGTTTGAACCAAAGTAAAAAAAAGTCTGTGGATTATAGCTAGCTGTATTCTTTTTGTGGGCATTCTCATTACTTGGGGTTGTGGATAGAGCTAAAAATTTAAGGAATTGCCTATTCAGCTTAACAGTATACAAGTGAAAAAAGAGAGAAAAACTTTACTTGTAGATAGAGATAAAGCAATACTGTTTCAACATTTTTTGTGAGATATAATTGATTTCTTAATGATTAAGCACACTAAAGAAAATGTTGGTGTTGTTGTGTCAAGTTGTTAAGACTGAAAAATCATTGACATTTTTCTTTTGACTGTATTGATCTATGCCGAGGAAAATCTTCCTGTGTCAATGTAGCATCTGAATTATAGCTGGATAATAACAAAGACTTGTTGTTTATGGAATGTTAAATGAGTTTTTTTCTTTTACTTAACAATATTCTTCCAAATCTGTCACTTTACCATATAGAACATGAAAAAGGACTTTGAATGGCATACACCTAATTCAGTTAAACTGAATTCCTGTTCATGCTATACTTAGTAATACCATTGCCTTTTTGTGAAAGGCTTGTGCTGCAAATTATATAAACACATCAAGTTAACCATTTGGCTTCTCAACAAGGGCGTTTGTAGTCATAATAATCATTTAAGTAACAAGGATGGTATTTCATAGTTAAGTCTAGACCAACAGAAGTATTTGTGTGATAAGTCTTCCTCCAGCAATTGTAGCTATGGTGCAATTAAAACATTTTGGCAGCTTCTGTTTTGGCACTAACTACTAGTGTGAATGTAGAAAAAACTCAGTTTTTCTACACTTCAACTTTTTAAAATTACACTAGAAGGGTTATCTAAATGTCCTCAGCTGTCCAGGTGTTGCCCCTTTTTTGTCTCTATATGTGGTAGGCATCTCATCAGGGAGCCATTTCCAGGCTGTGTAAATCTTTAATACTTCTTTTGTGTTTGTTTCTTTAACGCTGTATGTATGACTCCATGAAAGTCAGTATTCCTCCTTCTGGGCTGTCTTGATCAACATTTCTGTTCTTCTCGGCTTGCCTCTGTCACTGAGTAGACATTTAAGTAGATGTAGAGTGAGAACAAATAGGTATTTTGATTTATTTATAAACAGGGATAGATAAATTTTCAGTTTTTTCTATAATAAACCACTTATCAATTTTTATTTGTTTTCTATAAGGGGTTTTGTATATCTATTGCCAGCTACCAGCAGCCTAGTAGTAAAGAAATATATACATTTTCTTAGTCTAAGGATTACAGGATACTTTAAAGGGGACATTGAGAAACCATGCAAAGAGAACAAACCACACTACATAAATACATTGCATAAATCAAAAAGGGTTTTGTCAAAACCTGAACATGTCCCAATCCTGCTTCTGTTTTGAACTTCAGTTGCTGGTTGCAAGAAGTTGGGAGCACTGAAGCTGGCAGCAAATGCATTCCCATCCAGCCTCATCTTGGCTCCTTTTGTCCTTCACATAGAACTCTTTTTGTCTTTTTATACAATCGAGCCGGTTTTCTTTCTTTTTCTTCTTCTTCCTGGCCCTCGAAAACTGAGCTGAGCTGAGACCAATGAAACCTGGACTTTTATAGTTCCTAGAGGTTGCTTTTTAAAAGGTCAGCACTGAGACTGCTTCTGTGTGGTAATAAGACAAGCATATGTGTGTCTTAGGATGGAACGAATCGGGGAGAAGAATGGCATAGGGTGGACCTTCAGGCATGTTTAACACAGTAAACCTTTTTTTCTTTTTAGGACCCTTTTTGCAAGCTCAGTACTTAACCTGGCTGAACTAGCTGCCCTTCGGCCTGATCTGGGAAAACTGAAAAAGATCTTGTACTTCCATGAAAACCAGTTGGTGTATCCTGTCAAGAAATATCAGGAGAGAGATTTTCAATATGGATACAATCAAATTCTCTCATGGTAGGTATAGATTGTATACAGTTTGATCTTTGCCATTCGCCCCCTCCCCCCGCTTTTCTCAAAACCAGATTTATGGGGTGGGGGATACATGTACACAGGCCAGAAGAGGGCGATGGGTGCCTTCTGTCCTTCTCTGTCTGTTTCTTTGAGACAGGGTCTCTCCTTCAGTCTGAGGCTCCTGTTTTTCTATGCTAGACTTGAAACTGGCAAGTACCTGAGCTCTTTATATCTTTGTCTTAGTAGGAGCTGGGATTATAGGCAGGTACTGGATGTCCAGCTTGCTATGTGGGTGCTTGAGTCCGAACTTGAGTCCTTGTAATTTTGAAGCATGTTATTTTTACTGATGGGCTATCTTTCCACTCTCCATATTTTCCATTTTAGATGGCTAGTTTGTAAATTTGGAGATTACAATAAATCTATAAGTATATTAAGGCAGGTTCAGGTGTTTAAAGATTGTTTCCATAATCAATCTTTAAATAATCATTATTTGTATTTCTGCAGGATTTATAATAGCACTGCTCTTCATTTTATCAAATAAATATATTCATACATAGACTAATCATCCAATTTTACCTGAACCAGTTATCTTACTGTTTTACATAATGTTCAGAATAAAATATAAACTATTGACAAGGATCTTTACCCCTTGATTTCTTAAATTACTATTTAAATTGTAGAAAAATGGGCAAGTTTTTTTTTATCAGCTACTTTCAGTGTATTCAGCTGAAATATAGTAAAAAAATTAAAATTTAATAGAGAAAGGGTTTTTGTAGCTCCAGTTTTTTTGTTATATTCTTTATTTTTGGCCTGTGTATTTTGTTGCATCTAAGGCAAAAACTTTGAAAATGGAATCTTTCAGTGTTTTTCATTGCTTCTCTCACTGAATCTTCTGAAAAGAGTGTCTGAAAATAGCTGCCATTTCAAAGGTGAAAACCTTGTCTGTTGTTCCTCCAATATAGTGTTTCTCCTGATGCTTGCTGAAAGAAGTTCATTAGCAACCTCATGCCATCTCTCCTGCAGAATCCTGTTGCATCACAGCGCCAGTCACATGGAATCAATTTGGAAGTGATTGCATACATGTTATACACCGTTTTTAGTAGTTATTAGCTACAGAGATTGATAATGTGTTTGAACAGACCTTGCTAGTCTGTTCCTTAGCTTAGTTGACATAGAAAAACAGCTCTAATGGTACTAATTGTTTTGAGCATTTTGTAAATGGTTTTTCTGCAGTCGTTTTTACAAGCCACTTCAATTGTGAGGGAGCACGGCTATCAAAACAGTGGAACTGTGCAGTCAAATGTCTCATAAAAAGCAACCATTCTAAAATTTCATAGGAAATGAAAATACTTCATTTTTTCTTAAAATGACAACAGTAAAATATGTTTTCAAAATGAAAACGAGCTGGAGAAATGGTTCATAGATTGAGAGCACTGACTGCTCTTCCAGAGGACCAAAGTTCAATTCCCAGCCCCCACATGGCAGCTCACACCTATCTGTAATTCCAGTTCCAGTGCTTCTGACACCCTCACTGAGACAAACAGGCAGGCAAAGCATCAATCAATGAACTGAATATAAAATAAAAATAAATTTTATATATTTAAGAATTAAAATGTATTTCCCTTGCACATTTATTAATATGTAAAAAACATTGATAATATTGTGATCTCTTAAATTAGTACCATTTTATTTTTCAGATTCTGTGGTTTTGTAACCCTGAGAAACCGCAATGGAGGGATTAAATATCTTTCCCTTTATGTGTGACATTTAATGGAAGTTACACCCACTCATATCAGGGAGGAAATATGTGAGAAAGTATATTTCTGTAGACCAATGTAAATCTTTAACAACATAGACTAAATGTTTTAGATTAATAGTAGTTGTGTGGTGTGACTGTTTCAGGCAGATATAAAATAAAGAAAATAGGTCAGTCCCCTTTTTTTTTCCTTTATGAAGAATTTTTTTCTCATAAGGAGAGAGACTGAAAACTTGCATATGATTTTTCCCCATTCCTCCACTCAAGAGGATAAGCTGATAGACAAGATTGTGGAGAAATAATTGTAATGCATCATCATTTGACTTTGTAATAGGAAGAAAAAGTGTTTCACAGTTGTCCAGAGGAAAATAAGAATGTCAGAATGCAGTCCTGCTCCAGCTTCTTTGAAAAGTACAGCTTCTTCTTCAAATGTGTCTTCAGTATTCTTGCTGATTTCTACTTTTGCTGACACTCTCAGCTTTCTTTCTGGACTGTGTAGCAGTTTAGGATTTTAAAGATGACTGACCTAATCATCACGTTAGACAGAGGTTCCACTAATCCTCTGACTTATGAACACATGCTGTAACTATGTATTGTGACCCGTTGGTCACCATTACAATATGTGACAAATGGTGCAAACAGATGAGCTGTAGAACGTTCTTCAACTTTTAGTATATTATTGTGTTGGCTTCCTTATTGCTTAGTTTTGTTTCAGCTCTTCTGTGATATTCCTTTGTGATTGTTGTGTGATTGTTGTCTCCATCCCCCAAATTTTCACCATGTCAGAACTGAAAAAACAACAAACAAACAAAACAGGCAAAAGCAGTTTTAGAGGGGAAGTCAGTGTGTTTTCTGTTGGGATTTTGTTTTCTTGTGTACTAATAATAGCAAAGCTGTCTGTCTTGGTAAGTATGTTTTAAACTAAGCTAAGGATTATCGTTGGCACTCCTATTTTATCTGTAAGCTCTACTCATTATGATGTTTTTATAGCCTTATGGACATGCATGCTTTTTTCCAGTCTTATTAAGGTATCATTTTTAAGATGAAATAAAGCTGTTTTGTCGTATTTACCTTCTTATAGAATTATTCAGTAATGCTGAATTATTGGTGAAACAAATAAGATGTTCTGTGATAAACATCATGACCAAAGTTATTTGGGGAGAAAAGGGTTTATCTCCTCTTACCACTCCCAATCCATCACCCAGTAAATTTGGAGAAAGACCTCCAACGGGAAGTAGAAATTGAAGAACACTGCTCACTGGCTTGCTCCCAGACCCTTTTACATAGCCCAGGCCAACATGCCTAGGGATGGTACCACCCACAGTGGGCTGCACCCTTCCAGGATCAATTAGTAATCAAGAAAATGCCATGTAAACAATGTTAATGGGGAGTCTGATGGAGACACTTCTTCAACTGAAGTTTTCTCTTTGCAGGTGTGTAAAGGTGAAAGCCAAGATAGCCATCATAGACATTTTCAAGAATCAAATCTTATTAAATCAGTTTTGTTCATGTTATACTTATAGGTTTTATCTAGCAGATGCACAGTTACCATTGTTGTTCATTGGTGCTGGAGACAATGCAATAGCCATTAAGAAAATTACTGGTATATTTATTTATGACATCTAAAACCTGCTTTCACTTTTTCTTTAATCAATGTGTATTATATTTTAAAAATACTGAAGAAAAACAGTACATTTGTCAAAATGAATTATCAATGTTGTAATTCTTTTGTCTTTTTCTAGAGATCAATGATTGCCGTTAGCTACATATTCCTTTTATGTAATAAATTCTAATAGTATGGATATCTGGATGTATTTCACTATTTTTTCTACCTCCATGACTGTCTTAAGCATACAACAATACTGAACTAAGTTATTTAGAGATACCATCATTCCATGTAATACCAGAACCTGAAAACAATAAAATTTCTTCAAACAAAAAGTTAAAACTAGAAATGGACTTTAACTGAATAGGGCTAAAGAAATCATGACTCCATAGGAAAAGCCTTATGGGAGTTAGTTTCCTCGGAGACGAGGAAGCTGGAGACCTGTCCTCCATAGAGACATGCTTGGGCTTGCTCTGCTTTATAGTGATAACATGGGAAATTCATGATGTATGGGGAAATAGGCATTAGTTTGAAATCTTATTTGATTTCATTCAACTATCTTATTTCTCTCTTGCATGTCTTCTGAGAAGCCAGCAACCCAACCATCTATGATCGAATTCTAATAACTAACATCTGTTAGCAGCAGTTTCATCTGCACTTGTGTACAGTGCTACTTGCAAACCTGTGGTAGAGTCTGACTAGCATGCAAAGGTCTTAGGCTTATAGAATAACTCTTCAGGAACTTTCATTTGCCTTTTCTCTTTACAGTTTGGTGGCTGATGTGGTGATATTCAATTCCATTTTTAATATGGAATCATTTCTTACTTCCATTGGAAAATTCCTGAAGCTGATTCCTGATCACAGACCTAAGGATCTGGAAAGCATAATCAGACCCAAGTGTCAAGTTATTTATTTTCCCATCAGGTTTCCTGATGTGAGCAGGTCAGTGTGTTTGACTGTATTTTTGAGATTTTATTTTAAATCAAGTGTCTAGAAACTGATATTCTTTTTCCTTACTTTGACTTTTCAGTATAAGTATAGTTCAATAGAATTCAATAGAGTTCTGTCTCTCCATAATTTGATTTATATAAACTTTTGATGATCAAATATCCATCCTCTCAGGGAATCATTAGTCTAGGTATTGAATTTTTTTGTTTTTTTACTCTTATTTGTTTATCAAAGTAGGCACCAACTGTTTTCTTTTATATTACAGAAGTAATTGCCAAGTACATTTCTCAACTTTTGCATCCAGTTTTGCCCACTATTTATAATGCATAACAGTAACTCCTTTCAGTAAATCTTTATTAAATATTATTTTCTTGGTGATTTTAATGTCTCATTCTGATTTTTCAGGTTTCTTTTTCTTTATTTTTACAGTTTGTGTTATCTTTAAAATGAACTGAATGTGGAATTACTGGGTTGCAGAAGTACTAACTGTTCCTTCTGTTTCTCTGTTACTCTGTGCACTTCTCTAACCTGTGCTGCTAGTCTTACCTTGAATTAGAGCAAATGTGGGGTGCAAAGGGAGCAGTCTAGAGCCCTTTGTCACTCTCAGTTAAACTTAGAACAGCCTGTATTTATTACTACTGGAGTGTTAGAAGTTGTCTTCTTTCCTGGGACTTATGACAGATTAGAATACTTGTGTTGTGTAATTGCATCCTTCAAAGGCATTTAGGAATAGCTCAGTCTCTATAATATTACATATTTTCAGGGCTGATAATTTATTAATGGATAGCAGTTGTGTTTTTTCCTGGGCAAGACAGTTTCTTAGTTGTCTGTAGATATTTGTGTAGAGTTGAGGCCTCAAGACTTTTTCCCATACACTTGGTGTGTCTATTGTTGTCCTTGTTCAGCTCATGTTCTGGTATTATACACGTATACCTATATGAATGTAATAATTATAGTGAAAAGAGAGGCCATGAATTTGAAAGAGAGTAGAGTGGTTTATGGGAGGGTTTGAGGGAAGGAAAGGGAAAAGAGGAATGATGTGATTATATTATAATCTAAAAAATAAAAGAAAAAAAAGTGAAAGAAAAGCTTTTCTTCTACTGTATCTGAAATGACTTTACATCCGTAGTTCATCTTCTACACTCCTCACTTGACCCAGATTCTTCTGTAGGGTAGTTCTCCTCATCTAATTTTTAAATTGTATTTTTTAAAATATTTTTATATGATATATTTTGATCACATTATTTACCTTCTGCCTACTTCTATCAGATCCTTTGTGAACTTCATGTTCTCTCTGTCTCTCTCAAAAAAAAGAAGAAAGAATCAAAAGAAATAAAAACCAACAAGATAAAAATGAATTAACTAATAAATGAATATATAAATAAATACCCAAGCAAAACAAAAAGCACAAAAAACATATGGAGCCCATAGAATGTGGATGATGTATTCAGTGTCATTGCATTTGGGAAACCTGGTTTTCCCTTTACCATATTGAATCTTTCCTATGTGTTTGGGATGAAGCTGACTGGATCTTGTATAATATTTTTATATGCTCCTGAATTTGGTTTGCAAGTATTTTGTTGAGAGTTTTATAGGGGATATTGGTCTATAATTTTCTTTTTTCTTTTCTGCCTTTTTTTCTTTTTGTTCTTGTTGCATCTTTGTGTAGTTTTAGTATCAGGGTAGTAGAAGCTCCATGGAAAATATTAGTGAGCCTTCAGTTTCTAGTTTGCAAAATACTTTATGAAGTATTCATTTTAGATTATCTTTGCACGTGTGGTAAAGTTTTGCACTCGATCCATCTGGTCCTGGGCATTTATTGTTGACTTGGTTTGTTTGTGGTTTTGGAGTTTGATTAGGAGATTTTTTTAAATTACTGTTTATATTGCTCTAGGGGTTTTGAGTCTATTTAAATTGTTCATTTCATCTTGATCTCTCTTTGGTAGGTCATGTATGTCTAAAAATTTGCCCTTTTCTTTTAGATTTCCACTTTGGGGATACAGATTTTAAAGTATGTCCTTACAATTCTCTGAATTCCTTCAGTGTCTGCTGTAATGTTTCCTTTTCATCTGTAATTTTATTGATTTGGATTTTCTCTCTTTTGATTAATTTGATGAAAGGTTTATCATTCCTGTTGATTTTCTCAAAGGAAACCTTTAATTTTATTGATTCTTTGTATTTTTTATTTTTATAGTTGTTTCTGTTTCATTGAATTAATTTTTGAATTTGATTATCTCTTCCTAACTACTCTTTTAAGAAATTATCTCTTATTTTTATATGTCTTTCAAGTATAATATTAAATCATTAAGTGATATGAGGTCTCTCCAGTTTCTTGATATTTAGAGACTTACTGCTATGAATAGCCTTTATTGTAGGTATTTTATGATTTTTGTTTGCATTCAATTCTAAAAAATTTTAATTTCCTTCTTGATTTTTGTCATTCAGTAGTGAGTTATTCATTTTCCATAATTTTATATGCTCTTTGCAATTTTTTTTGTTGTTGGTATCCACTCCATGATGATTAACTAGAATGCAGTTTATTATTTCAGTTTTCCTTTATCTGTTGAGATTTGCTTTGTGTCGCAATATTTGGTCAATTTTGTAGAAACACCCATGTACTACAGAGAAGAAAGCATATTCTTTAAGGATTTGGTGAATGTAGATGTTCTTTAGGTTCATAGCCTTAATTAACTCCAGCATTTCTCTATTTTTTATTGCTTTATAAATAATACCATTCAAAATTTCCACTTCCTCCCCTCCTCCCATTTCCCTCCTGCTCTCCCACTCACCTCCAGTCCTAAGAGAGGGCAGGGTACCCTGGCCTGTTGGAAGTCCAAGGCCCTCTCCCCTCCATCCAGGCTTAGGAAGGTGTGCATCCAAGTAGACTAGGATCCCAAAAAGCCAGTATATGCAGTAGAGACTAATCCCAGTGCCATTATCATTGGCTTCTCAGTAGGCCCCAATTGTCAGCCACATTCCAAGGGTCCAGTTTTATCCCATCCTCATTCAGTCCCAGTCCAGCTGGATTTGGTGAGCTCCCATTAGCTCAGGCACACTGTCTCAGTGAGTGGACCAACCCCTCGTGGTCCTGACTTTCTTGCTCATATTCTCCTTCCTTCTGCTCTTCAACTGGACTTTGGGAGCTCAGTCCAATGCTCCGATGTGGTTCTCTGTCTCTTTCTCCATCTGTCGCCAGATGAAGGTTTTATGGTGATATTCAAGATAGTCATCAGTCTGACTACAGGACAAAGCCAGTTCAGACACCCTCTCTCCTCTACTGCCCAGGGACCTAGCTGGGGACATCCCCGTGGACACCTGGCAAGAGGTTTGGCTCTAGAGGGGTTCTCTATTAGTTTTTATCTGTATGTCCCGTCTCTCAGCCTGAATGGAGTATTGAAGTCGCACTATCTTTCTTTTATGAAATTGCATACCCTTGTCTTTGGTGCATGAAGTAATTTGTGCAGCCAGATGCAGACATGTCTCACTGTTGAGGAAAGTCTAAGTTCTTAAAATATTGTATTGAAGATTATCTAATTGAAATATAATTCTATATTTCTAGAAAACTTAACTAATATGACTACAAGTTTGACTATTTTAAATAACCACCTGTTAATCAGCAACTTTTAATTATAGATTGCATTTTGAAATGAGTTGTCTAAGCATAATATCTTAAACAGAACAGAAATACATATAACATAACTGACCTTAAATTTGTATCATTAAATCAAGATCCAGACCAATGCAAAGTATTCATCACTATATCAAATCTTCCTCATTTTCTTAAAAAGGCATTAACTGTAACAATTAACGATTCTTACTTAGCCCCTGTTAAATGAAAACAAATATTTGTCAGCAATCATTTTGGGACTTTGGACATAGTTTTCTCCAAACCACTTCCTGCTTTTTGTTGGGCAA
>JAQHUG010000182.1:82563-122687 GCA_028555095.1 Dicrostonyx torquatus
TTCAGTTCAGGCACCCACTCCTCTGCTGCCCAGGTACCTAGCTGGGAGATGCCTTTTCAGCATCTAGTGAAATGATCCCAATTCCATGTAATTGGAATTTTGAGCATTCTAGAAACACAGGATTATGCCATATCTATAAAATAGGCACTTTAGGAGAAATAATTTAGGAACATCCTGTGTAAAGAATAAAAGCGATGTTCTACTGGTTACTGTAGTCCACTCAAATTCAATTTGATAAGTTAAGTAAAAGGCAAAACAGTTTTGTGGTATGTATATCAAGTTTTAAAATTTAGTATAAATCATTTTTCTATGTATTTCAGTATTATTTAAGAACTTACTGTTAGCCTAGATCTATTTAATCTTCATTGAGTGGTATTTACAGGAAAACATTAAGTCTTGAGTCCTTTCACCTACTGTGCACTCAATCTCCTTGGGAATGCTTGGAAAGGCATGCATTCTGAGGGGGAGCATGGAGTATTAGCTATTTAGATTCACTGAGAGCAGGACTTGAGCCAGTAGTACTAGCTGTGTTTTATAGGGCTTAATACACTCCCATTTCCAGGTGATTGCCAGTTATTATGTGATTATGAGAAGACAGACTTTAATTTCCGTGAGCATTAACATCATCAGCAACAATACTTTTTTGCATGTGGTGTGCCAGGTGTTGCATAAAATATTAGGCCAGAATTCTGCTGCTCTCTAATCCTTAAATGTTGAGAGTAACACTGCCTGTTTGAGATATAAACAGTCTGAAGGGCAGCAATTAGTGACAGCAGCTAAAGTCTTATATTTATGTACCTCACTTGTACTTCCAAAGATGCTAAGAGGGCAGAACTTTCCTCCCAAGAAGGTGATAGATCCCATGATGCAGAATGTTTCTGGTAGTTTCCTCAAACAGAACTGGGTCTCTATTTTCATTGAGGAATCATAAGATACAGCTTGAAACATTTGATCACTGCGAAGTGCCCTGACCAAAGACATTTTTTTTTTTGTTTTGATGTGGAAAGGCTTGGGGAAGATTATGGTACAAGGTAAAGGGAAAGTTTTATGAAGCATGTAATATGGGAAGGAAAAGAGACATCCACTTGAGTCCTAAAATGAGGATTGCCAAGTTGATTCAGGTCTCCGGTGCATTATCAATAGAATGGGTGAGCCAGCATTTTCCTGCCAAATGTATGTCTTTCCCCTAAAACCTAGTCCTAAGATGTTCTGACATCGATGGTATATGACAGTATCTATCTCGATAGTAACATTTGCTTTTATTGTATCTATTATTTACTAACTTTGTGAATAATAGTCTTCCTTTTTTTCTTTTACTATTATTGCATCTTCACAAAGTGTTGCCTAGGATTGCCCTTCCTCAAAAATTATATTTTAAATAATAGCACTTGCCTTAGATAACCAGGTCATTTATTTCATAGGATGCTTTGCAATGAGATACTGCCATTAATTTGTTCTATGCCTCCATTGCCTACTTTTATTGCTGACCTAGACAGATGTATGAAAGAAATTTTTTAAGTTACAGAGTTATAATTATATATACATGTCTTGTACATACACATTCATTGTCAGTTGATATGTATGATTTCAAGTTCCTTAAACATGGAACATACCTTTAATTCCTCTGGATTCCTTATAGCATGAGCTCATTTCTCTATAATAAATATTAGTAGTGGGTAAGCATTGTTGTGAATGTTGGAAAAGGAAATCTCTGTGGAACTGGGCACCATGGCTAAACACAGTTTAGCATTAGGCTTTTCTCCTTAAATACAGCAGCTTGTAGCTTGTGCATACTATCTATCCTTTTACATTAAGTGTATTTACTGTCTGGAGAATATATTAGAATGATTAGAAAGTCAAGGTTGCATTTTGACTACTTAATCCAAGGCACATTTTAGAATAATTGTAAAGGATATATATAACTGTCTATATTGACATTATTAAATTGTACCGCATGTAGAAAAATAAGCCTTATCACTCTGAAAGTTGACATGGAAATATTGAGTATAGATTATAATAATTATTATGTAGTCTTTTGAAAACCAAGCTTATATTTTTATCTGAAAATCTGGATGCTTTCATTGTGAGCCTGGCTAATGAAACAGCTCAGAAGCTGAAGCTTGGTCAGTGTAGAAGCTCATTGTGAGGTCACTGTGGAGAGGCTGACACAAGAGCTCTGCAGCCAGGGCTGGCATGTGCTCGTGCTCCTCGAGCCTCGCTTCTGGAGAGGAAGAGGGAAACTGAAGTGCAGGCAGGGTATACAGATAACAGAACAAGCTTGAAACAGAATGGAGGACTTAGAGTTGCCTGAGAGAAAACTAGATGAGTCTTGAAATACGAGCTTCTTGTAAACATCCCTAAAGACCAAGCGGATGGAATTGAAGAAAAAGATGAAAATCTTGGAAGAGGCAGACAGACAAATTTGAAACAAGTGTTTCTGAGACCGAAGGGGCAAGCATGGAGTGGTTTACAGCATTTCTGAGGAAGCCAGTTATGTCAGAATCAGAGTTCTCTTGACAGAGGATTTAAATGGAAGGTAGGGCATTTGTAAGGGCAGCACTTGAAGCAGAAGGAAGTGGCACTCATCACCATATTGAGAATATTCAGTACCGAGTTATTGCAATGGTTATACATGGGTCTGACTCCAGGATTATGTTCTGCCTTTCATACTCCCTCCCCTTCAAAACATAACTGAAGGAATTTTGAATCGGGTTTGTAAAAACAGAGTTGGAGGGAGCATCAAACCAAAGCAGACACACAGGGTACAAGAAACCAGAGTCAGTTAAACTGAGACGGTGATGAAGTGCAAACCTCTATCATGTGGGCGGGCACTGCAGTAGCTGAACCCGCAACTCATAATGGAGCAGGAGTCAAGTGCTTCTATGGTTAAAGAAGGTCAAAGGTCAAGTGAAGAGGATCTGCAGAAGGACAAGGGCTGACTGGTGAGGATAAATGTTTTTGAAACGTCTTGCTTCGCAAGTAATTGAGTAGTGGAATTTGAAGTTAATATATTAGCAGATGAAACATAACCTCTGGACCAGAATGGGGGCAAGCCTCTTTGTGTAGATTTAGGGACAGGTGCTTTAGAAATCTGGAGTGAGGCCTTTATTTATCTTGTATTTCAGCCAGAAGCACAGCATAGGATGCAGTTACTTATCAGTTCACATTTCAAAGTATAAAAATTGTGCTGCTAGGCAAAGACTAATAGAGGCTTGATGTTTTTATTTAGAAATTATATCGATACTATGAATACACAAATTTGTATGAACAGATCACATTTTTAAAGCTTCTTCTTTTTCTTCAAGAAATGTATTATTCTTTCCACATCAATTCATTTGGCTCGCACAGTCCAAGTGGGCATGCTGCTGTGGAATGTCTTTAACTGCAGTGTGCGCTGGAGTCTGTTTGTTTGCAGCACATGATTTGACTGAGCTTTGATGCGCCGTCACTCTGCCGTTTGTGTACTTCAGCAGTGAGCAATGTAAACTCATTTTCTGAACACTTTGATTACTTGAACATCCCAGTGCCCGTGGCATGTGACAGAGAAGAGCACTCTCCACTAATCAGATAGATATGCTTCAAGCGTATTTACACAAAATAATGAAAACAGCTGTTAGATACCTTTAAACTTGAGTGTGTTTTGTTATTAATCTACTAGCCTGTACACATGACATTGTAATTCTTCACTCACTCAAGTTGCCTTTAATGACACAGTAATAAAACTGAGCGGGATGAAAGTAATGGAATTGTAGAATGTAATGCCTCAATTGTTCTACAGTGTCTTCCTTTTTTGCTAGAATAAACCACAATTAGGTCCATATGGTGTTTTGAAGTTTTCAAGCAATGACCCTAATAAAAAGTAATGAATTTCTGACAAAGGAAAGCATGGCTCTCTTTTAAGCAAATATCCTTACTGTTGATGTAGATATGATTATGAACTCATACACTGATAGAAGAAAGGGCCAGTGTGCTTGGGACAAGTAATTTATTCATGACTTATTTTACTTTTAGAAAATTTGGATTTTTAAAGTAGAAATACCATAAGCTATTAGTTAATACTCCCTTGCTTTAAGGTCTATTATTTAAAGCAAATAATAGATGATCTTCAATAATAGAATATTTTAGATACCTATATTAATCATGTAGAAAGAGCTGCTACAATTATTTTGAGGAGGTTGAATGAGGCAGCTTAGCTAGGAAAGGCACTTGCTGCCAACCAAGCCTGATTGAATCTGAGTTCATTCTTTGGGACTCACGGTGGAAGAAGAGAACGGATTGCTGTAAGTTGTCTTCCAATCATCAAAAACTAATTCCATGACACCTTCTCCAATTAATGTTAATTTTAGCAAATGTATTTAAAATAGGTTTTGCGTTTAGAGTGTAACCTGCTCCTGTGTATTTTGTGTTTCTGGTTTTATTTTATAAAGTTTTATGTATTTCACACTGCAGTCAGGGAGAGTGCTGTTTTAGTCCATGAATCCCTACCTCATCCTCCAGTAGTATAACTGTGAGAGCTTGGAAACTGCTCTAAGACCTGTGCAGAGTAGGCAACAGCTTTGAAATCGCCTTTAAAATAAAGCATTTTTAGGAATCTTGGAGTCTTAAGTCTAAAGGAAATGGATTTAATACTTTAAACAGAAAATACATTAGAAAGGCACAAAATCAGGTGTTTGGTTTTGTTGTTGTTGTTGTTGTAATTGGCCTATTTGTAGATGTGGAAAGGAAAGGAATTAAAAGGTGGAAACACAAGGAAGACGCCTTTCCAATCAAAATGCCGTCCCTTAGTACTCTGCTCAGCACTATACCATGATTTTTCTGTCCTAATGTTCTTTTTTGAGTTGTCTTCATCCAAAAGTGAGGTTATTATGTTTATTGTTATTATTATTTTAAATTATTATTATTTAAAATGTGTGTTATACCTTTACCAGTGGATAGTAAACATTCAGTACATATTTTTTTCAGTACATATATTTTAATATTTGTCTTCTTGTTTTTTGAGACAGTCTTAGTGTGTAACTTTGGATAGCCTAGAACTGACTATGTAGACTTGGTTGCCTGGAACTCTTGAATGCTTTTCAGCTGCCTGCCAAATGTTAGTATTATAAGCATGTGCCACCATACTTGGCTCGCAGTTTAATATTATTGAGACCACCTTTCTAAAGTACCTCATTAGAATGACAGCATGTCTGTATATAAACATGTGTCTGTTGAAGTAAGCTAGAAAATTCAGTATGTATTACTTAGTTCACACTATATGCCAGAGATGACCATGCTAGTATGAAAACAAAATATTAAATCTTCTTTTTGAGACGTTCAAATCTAATGATTGAACCAAAAAATTAAGAGCACAGATATGCATAGGCAAGCTAACCTGGCATGAATGGGAGGAAGCTGGAGCGTCTGGAGAGCATGGCTGGAGACTTAACAGAGAAGAGCAACCTTGAGGAGAATAAAGTTTGTCATTTGAGAAAGATGTCGAACATTGTTAAAGAGAAATATGCCTTCAGCTAATTTGTGTGCCTTATAGATTACTAATAGTTTTGTATGGTTGTTCTGTGTGCTTTTTCTTCACTTTAGTTATTCTTGGTGGTTTTCTTCTGATAATACTGCTTTGAATTACTTTTATTTATTTGATTTCTTGCTAATTTTTTAGGATAGCATACAAAGTAATGGGACTCATGTAAGTTTGTCTTATATTTGTCTTATACTTTGTTCTCAATTGTTGCCCTTCCTGTATCCTTTCAATTATAGATAAGAGACAACATATCTAACAATTTTGAATATTTTGATCAATGTATATGATCAATTTCCCCTTTAAGATATCCATGAGTTTCTCTTAGTAATGTTTTGGACTTTGCAATATATAGGTGTGACACATCTTATAGCTAATTTTTTCTTAGGATTTTATTTGGAGTTTTTTTATGCTTTCAGTTTTTTTAATTCCAGAAATCTGCATTTTGGATAGTAAGATCTGTTTATTTGACTGCCTGCTGTATGCACAGTCTGGCCTTGTATTCCTGGTGTAACTGGGGTTGGACTCCTGATCATCTCGCCTTTATCTCCCAAGTGCTGCAATTACAGCTATGTGCCATTATCATAAATTTTATCCTGCTTTCTACCTGATCAATATCATCCATAAATAATAAAAAACATTTTGTTCTTTCTAATATGAGTGAATTTACTTATTCATTTATTTTTCATTAATATTTAGTATTATATGGGATAAGGGCGCCTATGCATTTATTTTAGTTAAAGGTGCTAAGAATAAATTTTTTTTGCCAATTGAGTGTATTATCTTCTGCCATTAACCATGTCATTAGTCTTAGATTTTTCTTACATGTTCTCTTTTTGGTAAAATTTCAATCCCATTTTATCTAGTTGCCTTCTGTGTTGTATCAATTATCATTGTAGTTTTATAGTTTTATTTGTGTTTTCCTTGAAACTCAGTATAGTGAGGCAATCAGGGGGTTCCTTAAAATCAGAGTGTTCTTAATTACAACCCCAAAAGTACAGTTTTCCTTGTATAACCTTACGCAACTACAGTTACTGAATCTGGTGCTATCATGAGCCTAACATATTTATAATTTAGTTCTCTACAGAACAAGTGTGCTGAGCTCTGACCTCAGCCTTAGAGAAGACCTCAGAGTGATTGAATAAATACCCTTAGGTGCCAAAATTCACCCAGCAGGTGCTAAAAATGTGGTTTCCTGATGGACTGTTCCAGGGACTGACTGCAAAGGAATCTCTTGGTATGGGACCTTAGAATATTTCTCTCTTTCTTTTTAATATATTCCAAGGGAATTTGTCACTCGGGTTTTGCTGCTTTTAGTTTAATACAGATGAAAATAATATAAAAATACTATATATAAATGGCAGAGCTTCCATAAATAAACTTTTTTCCTTCTAGAGAATAGAGTACCAAGAGTAAAAACTATTTTTAATTTTTCTGTTTCAGGCTTTAATATTGAAGAAGTAATATGTATTGCTATCATGTGGTAGCAGCAATTTAGTTGGGATAGAAATTAAATGTTAATGGAGTAATAAAAAGATGAACTCTACAAGTCTAATTATACATTTTGATGAGACGACATGTGAGTGAGGATGATCAGCCATATTTGAATAGCCATAACTAGTATTAAGGAAATTAAAACAAAATTTTGCTATGGTACTAGAGTTCTTGTCTTGGACTTATGCATATTAGCAAAGAGCTGGTTCCCCAGAATTTGATTTTTTTTTCCTGAGGCAGAATCTGAAATTCACTGCTAACCTGCCTGATCCCCAGCTCGGGATCCTCCTGCTTCAGTCTCCCAGTTGCTAGAATTAAAGGTTTTTGATACCATGCCCAGCTCCACCATTCTCATTTTAACCTTGCACTGTTTGACTTACAATGGGAAAAAATGCTTTTATAGTGTAGAAATATTTGTTTTCATAAGTATATGATCAGAAATAAGTACTTGAAATCTAGAGTAAGGGGTCATACATTCAGTCAAAGGTGATGAGGTTATATGTAAAATTGAAAAATAGTTTCGTTTTGTGCTTTAAAAACATTTGGAAGAGTATATAAACCTATATCTGATATCAGCATTTTCAGTTTTTCTTGTCCTGTCAGACACCAAACAAGTTAGATAAAGTCAGGTTCCTTGAATGGTACAGTGTTCACTAGTGGTAGGATGGGTGCTGGAGCTTTCTTCTTTGGATGTCCATAGAAAATATTCACAAATACTCTCGATATTTTAAAGAGCGTTGGTGGCCTTCCTTGTCATTATATGTTGGTTGCTCTCTTTTAAGGTTCCCTAGATACATTGCACAGTTCTCATTTAATCCTTACCTCCCACCTCAATATTTCTCCATTTTTACAATTGAGAAAATTGAAGCCTTGTCTGGTTAAACATTGCTGCATAGCAAACAATTAACAGTTTTTCATGGGAGTCTGTGAGTCAAGAGTTCAGTTAGGGTTGTCTTTGTGCCTTTTTTCTCTGGAGTTAATTTAGTGGTCCTCACCTGATGGGCTGTTATATCTGTAGAGTCCAGGAGGCTGTTCTTACAAGTTTATTCCCACAAAAGGAATGGATAAAGTCTGGGCTTATCTGATATTGTTTATCAGGATGCCTTTCTTTCATTATTTTTTCCAAAATAGTTTTCTTTATGTTTTTTAAGATTTTTTAAATATTTATTGATGTTTTTGCCTTCATGTATGTCTGTGTACCATATTCCATCAATGTCTGTGGAGTCCAGAAGGCATCATGTCCTCTGAAACTGGAGTTATAGATGGTTGTTAGTTGTAATTTGGATACTTGAATTAGAACCTACATTTTCTACAAGAACAAGTGTTCTTAACTGCTGATCCATCTCACCAGCTCCTGATAGGTTTCTTTCACGGTAGTGCATAACTCTAGAGAACATATTGCAGGATATGCATTTTTTATGTTGCCGTTTCTGACCAAGTCAACAGGCAGTTGGATCATGGTCCATTTATAGACTGTATGCTTCATGAATCTGTGACATTACCATTGCCATTCTTGTCTCTTTGTCAAGATGATAACATTCTGTTTGTAGATCTAAGTCTAAGACCATTTTACATATTTCTTTCTACCCAGTGCCAACTCTGTATTGTAACTATAGACTTCACTAGACAGAAGAGTAAGGTTTCTACACCCTCTTTGCCAATACATAGTTCAAAACACCACAGAAACAGAGGCAGATTTTACAGAGCTTAGTTTAAGGATATAGCCTTGTGTGTATGCATTTCTTTTCAGATTGGCAACCTTTCAGGTATGAGGAATGCCATAAATTTAGGTGTTTTGTAGCTAAAATCTGTTGTTAAAGTGCACAGCTAATGATTGAAAAAGTGAGAAGTCCTGAGCTCATCTTTACCCCCCCTTTTTATGATATCATGACTATATCAATTCACGAGTACCTTAATTTCTTCATCTTGAGTAATAGCATTTTATAAAATGACTCCTAAGGATTGGTACAGTTGCCTGTAACTGCCATGCCATTGCTTTTGTTGTTTGTGTTTGTTTGTTTGTTTGATGCAGGGTCTTACTCCATCGCCTTAGCTGGCCTTATACATGCTATGTAGCCAAAGCTGGCCTCAAACTCATGACAGTCCTCCTGCCTCTGCCTTCCAATTAGATTATAAATATATCTTGTCATGCCTTACTCTTAGTTTTTTATTTAATGGATACATTCAGCCTTTTCTACCACACCATAGCCATGAAAACAGCAGAAGCAGGGAAAAGATTACATTCACAGTCAGATGTTTCCCTATCTTCATTGAACTAGAGTGTCCACAACCATGTGCTTTGTACAGTAGTTCTTGAGGACAGGGAACAATACAAGGTTCCCTTATGTGTTCATTGACCAGCATTCATACTATAAAGTGTCTGATAACAGCAGTTCTAGTTTAGAAAACCATCCTTGACTAGCCACAAAGTATATTAACAACATATACACATATATAATGGTGCCAAGTTTTTTCTGTACCCTTGGATTCCAGTAAGTGACTATTGCCACAGTGTTAGGCTTTCAGGCTCTTTGGATAGGGTATGAGTATTTGTGGCAGATTCCCAAATTTAGCTTTCCTTCCTTTGATCTTGCTGTTCTCCTGAATCTCCACTCTTCATCACACCCTCTTTTTCCTCCCTCTTTTCTTTGTCCATCTTTCTTCCTTTATTACTGTATAGGAAGGTTTGTAGAGCTGAAGCCCCCTTATTACTGCTGAATCCTTGTCAACTGTTAGGTCTCCCCTGAAATTGTCTCCAGCACTTTCATCTAAATCTCTGATACCATTATCACAGCCAACAATGGTTGTGTCCTTTCTAGAATATCTATGTCCAGACCTTATGGATAACCCAACAAGTCACAGATCCTCTTATATTCAAATTCAAAGTTAAACAAATGGAACCTTACTACATTTACTTGGAGATATTTCCATATTTTGTTCTTTGATGAATAAATACTGAAAATTGAAAGGGGGAAAGCTTAACAGAAATAAGTCAGTGGTTCTCAGCCTGTGGGTCTTGGACCCCCAAATACCATCAGAAAACACAGATATTTCCATTACAATTCTTAACAGTAGCAGAATTGCAGTTATGAAGTAACAACAAAATAATTTTATGGTTGTATCAACTGTTTTAAAGAGTCACAGTATTAGGAAGGTTGAGAATCACTGGACTAAGCAGATGTTTCAGTGCGTACTGAGTGTTTGTAGCAACAGGAACCGAGCTCAGATCCCTAGTACCTATATAGAAGTAAGGCATTACCTCTCTTGTAACTATAATCCTGGCACTGAAGGGTGGACACTGAGGACCCTCGAGCTCGTTGACCAACCAGTCAACCCAAAACAATGGACTTCCGGTTCAGTAGGAGCCTCTGTCTCAAAAAGTAAGGTTGAGAGCAGTGGTGAAATGTCTCTCTGTGCTCATACTCCAGTCCCTGCACACACACACACACACACACACACACACACACACACACACACACACACACACCACTAGAAAGAAATACTTACTGCAGGCTTTCATTTCCTTTTGCTTTCTATTTCCTTGCCTTGATCCTCTAGGCACTATGCAGATTAGAAAGCCCTCTTTCTGTCTAATTCTGTTTGAGGTAGGGAAAAGGTAGAACCGAAACTCACAGATACTTCTCTCTCCAAACTTTACAACAGACCGCGTGAGTTTAGAAAAAGAGGTTAAATGTTTGCTAAACATAAATGTCAACAATACTTCCTTAAAGGGTTTTCATAAAGGTCTTTTTACCTAAAAGTAGCAAAATATTTTTATTTCAGCAATGAATGAAAAATTGTTAATGATAGGCAATTCCCTGATTGATATCAAGATGCAAAATTAGAAGAAATTTGTTTATGTGTGGAACAAAATATTTTCAGTGGTTAAAGAAAATTATTTTTGAAAAAGAGGTGATGCTGTATAGTGTTTGATCCAACATTTTTCCTTCATGATTCCATGGGTATTTTCTTGCCAGAATTTCACACATATATATTCATATACACATATTTTAATGAATTCATTAACAGAATCACAGAATCACCTTACTCAAATTAAGTATTGATGATTCAGTCTGTCTACAGAGTGAAAATCTGAAAATTATGATTGTTAAACTTCTTCAAAGTTGTAAATGTCTTTAATTCACTGACGTAGAGTTCATTGTTTGAAACACTGGCAGCTATTCTTTGAAGCCTAGCAATGCTGGTAAATTGCACATGTGGACTGGTTAAAGTAAAGATGTTGCTTTAAAATAGTTCTAATCTCTTTGTTACTGAGCCCCAGTTAGTAAACATCTATGGGATGTCGCTAGTTTGTGGTATTTCTTGGTAGGTTCTCAGAGAGCACAATTAATTAATCTGTTTAGAGTTATGCTTTCCAAAGCCTAATTTAAAATTGTGTTTGATCTCACTCATGGAAACACCCCTTTCTTAAAATATTAAGGATGTCATTCTTGTCAGAAATGGTTACTGAACTACACTCTGAAAGCATGTAATCGTTTTGTTGTTCATTTGTTCACTTGAGGGTATTGTTTTATAATTAGATATTGCTGTTAAACAACTAAATTATTTTGAAAATATACATTTATTGAGAGGAAATTTGGGAATATGAGCTAGACAGAGAGGTTACATCTACAATTGTGTATTCCCAGTTAGCAGCCGTTTAGTAAATTGGTGTATAAACTAGCATGTGTTGCAGGAATAGAAGAATGACATCATAAAGAATGTATGGAAATTTTTAATTGAAAAAGAATGATGCACAATTGTAACATGACTTTAAGTCTAAATTGATTTTACCAAGAGAGTAAAAGTGGAATTCTTTAAAAACATTCCAATAATGTAAAGTATTTAAAATGTAATGTCCTGTTAATGTACCTAAAAATTAAACTCTAGGTCATCCAATGGGAGTACTGCTAACAGTAATGCAGCCTATGTAATATGCAATTATCTTGACAATAGTTTTATTTTTCAACAATTTTGTCATAAAACAGCAGTGAGATACAATGAATTTGATTCATATTTTGTGTGTGAATCATTTAATAGGCCATTACATCCACTATATTAGACTCCATTCTCCTTTCAGAGCTTTTCATTATAAGGCTGTCTTTAATGGAAAGAAGTTTAACCTTCCCTCCCAGATAGATTGAACCCCATAACAGTGTAAACATTCTCATTATAAAATAAAATCCCCTTCCCCAAGGGCAGTGCTATAATTGTGTTGCAGAGGATCGTAGTAATGTTTCTACCTAGAATTGCTGTCTCATTCTTGCTTTTAAATTTTTATCATTTTCAAGCAATCAATAACATTTTAAATTATCGTTTAACAAAATGCATATGATCTGGTTTAAAATTTTTGAAGTTATTTTAATCAGCTACAAGAAGAAGTCATCAGTAAAATTACTGTTGATTTATAAATAGGATAATTAGAGGCTTTCCTCCTAAGTACTGTTCACTGGCATTGTGGCTGTTTTTATTGCCTAGTCAAACCTCTTCATTCAATTTTAAAATTGCCTTTTGAATGAACTCCACTATGAGGTTGCCAAATAATGTCACTGTTAATACTTTACCTCCTTTATTTCATTGTCCAGTCTGCAAATGCACAATAAATTGTTTGATAAGGGGGTCAATGAGGTTGTACTAGTTCTTAAGTGAATTATAACCAAACCATTCTGATTATGTCACATGCTTAGGATTATGGCAGAGCTGTGTTTAAAGGGTAGCAGTATTATGCTTGGTTCATTTTGCACGGTTTTGTTAAGAATATATTCTATACCAATCAGCATGTCATGGTTCTTCAACAAATTGCCTATCTTTATAACAAGAGAAAAAACAAAATCCCACTCTAGAATGTATGAAGTTCACCCCTTGCAAATGATTTATTCAAAGCAACAAATCTACTCGATCCCTGATAAGGGAAAGAGACCGCCTACTTTCTCTAGGAATATGTTAAAATAAAAAATCAGGTGATTATTTCAAGATAATAATTTTATAATGTTACTAAAGGAATTATTCCTTGGAATACCTAAGGACCATATGTTTTTAATATGAAATGTTCAGTTACATAATGTTATCTGTTCCATTGATAGCACTTATATTTTCCTAGATATGAGAACACAGTGAATAAATTGTTTCATAAGAGGCAGCTTTAGCTTTTCTTCCCTCTGACTTGCAGAAGTATAGTCATAAGCTCTTTGCAGGGTTACTGTTATGAGACGGATGTTGGTTGCCTAAATGCATCTTTTTCTGTGTATGTAGAATTGGTGAGTGTATTCTGAGAAATTTAAAAGTGAAAGGAGGAAACTTGGTGCTCACAGCATCTAAAGCAAGTCTGTTTGTGTGTCTCTCCTTTTGTAACAGAAGGAACGTTTCTTATGTTTCTGTCTTCAGACAGTTGGCACACATTTCATCTCAGCAGCTGCTTTCTCTTAAAGTGCAGTAGAGTGTAGGACTGTAGTGACACCAGCATTAATACTTCACATTCTGCTATCATATGCTGTCACTGGGAAATATGGATCTAGGTTACATGTGTTTGCAGACTTTGTACTGTTGAATTATGAAAGCTGACTCTTGGTGGATTGTGTTGTGTTCAGAGACTGGGAACTGAGCAGTCAATGAGTGCACTCGTCTGTTCAGAGTGCAGCATGCTCTCCTTCCAGGCCAAATTGAGCCAGAGCTTTCAAATTACAATCATCAAATTCTGGAATGTTCTGCATAATGAATATCTAAATTATGTTGTCAATGACATCTTAAGACATAATCTTTGACTTAAAATTCCTGGAGTGTCTTTTCTGCCATTGTGTAAATCCTTGTAGTTTGGACACATAAGACAATAAAGCATATTGCAAATGATGAAAGGAAATTTTGTCCATTCACAGTAAAAAGTTAAAAAGAAAATTATAAAATTTTTCCTGTGGTTGTAAAACTTAAAATAGTGTAGTTTGTTTGTAATCTTTATAAAATCCAGAGAACTCTCAACTGTTAAGATAGTAATCATCGGTTTTGCCTTTGTGTCTGAGCTCTGTCCACACAAACAAATGCACAAATAGGTGTTTGCATATATGTATGCACATAGATATGTATTCATTCAGACTTCAAGTAAAATTTATGAAAAATGCTGTGATTTATAACTCAACAAGGACGTTAGTAGACTAACCGAATGCGAATAATAAATACTGTATGAAGCTCTGTTCGCCTGTCGTCATGAGCGGTAGATAACAGACACTGTTGGTACGCGATACTGCCTGTGCACCAGTATGAAGGATGGAAGCCGAGGAATTAGCGGCTTCTAGGACTTTCGTGCTCTTTAAATTTTTACTATAGATTAAATTTGTGTGTTACTTTATTTGGTGTCTGTTTAACTCTTGGAGTTGACATTTTACTGTGAGTGTGGCTTTGTCGTATGCAGGATGCATCGTGGTACATTTTTGAACCTGTACTATTCTCAAGTGAAAAATACCTAGAGAGTCATATTATGTCATATGAACTGTCTGTCTTTTCATCTTACACTACATGGTACCAGTTCTAATTAGCCTGAATTTTAATTAGTTAATAGAAATGTCCCAAGGTGTGAAAATTTTATAAAATTTTCCAGTCTTTGAATCCATTGTGTGCCGTCTTTAGTTTTGCTACTTGGGAGAAAATGACCTTTGTATCTTAATAAGGCAGACTAGAGCAATGATTGTATCAGTTATTTCTTCATAACCTTGAAAAACTTACTTGCTTTTAATTTTATAAATCCTGTTTTTCTCTTACATTTTCTATGAATATGCATTAAAAAATAATTATCCTTATTTCCCAAATATGCAGAAAAGTTGTATTACTCTTCAGTGTTTTGCCTATTACATGGGCAATTGGCTGTTTTTAAACAAAGTGCCTTAACATCCTCAAAACCTCAGAATGCACATTGGTACCAGTACTGGTAATTTCCTAGCTGCCCCGTGTCATCTGTGTATGACTGCTTCCATCCTCAGTGTAACAAGGAGTATGGTATTTCTCATCTCCCCTCCTCATAGAAGTTGATTTCTTAGTGGACCGTTTAAACTGCCTTCATTTTTGAGCAGCACTTGCCCACTTGTGAATAATAGGATAGTTGTTGAAACCATTTCCCATAATTTTGTCCAGACTGCACTGTGCAGTAAAGGTAGGTCCCACAGCCATCCACAGCCATTCTGCAGTGCTGTACTCTGGTTTTGCCTCACGCTGAGGCTGAAAGTTGAGCTCTGCTTGTTTAAAGAAGAGGGCTTGCTGAAAACAGTGTTATCTGGCATTGGGATCTAAAATGCCACTGTTGGTGTGATGCAAAAATCAAATACAACACCAGTGTTGGCAATAGAATTAAAGTTGTGACTGGACTGAATGAAAGGTAAACACAGCACTCCTCTCTTAGTTCCCCGCTTATGCAGCGTGGAGCCACTAAATACAGTGCACAAAGTCCTGTCGCACTGCACTGTAGTGCTGTGCTCACCTCGTGCTTCCTCTGTCTTTCTCTCTTTATAACACCCATGTTTTACAAAATCATTAAAGAAAACTTGTGAAAATGCCTTCCAAGATCAAAATACATGGAAAGATCTGATATTTGAGAACTTCAAAAGAATTCATGTACATTTTTGTTATAACCATGGTTGATGACGTTGGGATAGTTTGGTAAAGAAGTATGTCTTTCAGTAATCAGTCAAGACAAAGAACACTTTTGCTGTGCAAAGACACATAGGTTTTGGCTAGCTAAACAGTCCTCTTCGATGCCCTCCCCATTCTGTATTGCCTGCATTTTCTTCTAAAGCATACACACATTTGTACTGCATTCAGTATCTTGACTTATGAGTTACCATCCTTTCTACTTTAGTGATGTGTGAAAACCATGTGAAAGCTTTAGCTTACAATCACAATCAGTTGTGAACTCACAGTTTTACAGAGTGCTTATGTCTGAAAGTTAATTGAACTTTTCAGCCACCAAAGAAGGAAAAGCATGAATTTTTTGTTACTCTTTGCAACATATATGTCAAAAATATCTGTACATCAAGGAGGAAATTTAGGCAGAAGTGACTGCATATTTTGGCTTTTTCCAAGAGTGAAACCTCCCCTTCTCTATTGGGGTCATGGTCCTCTTTCCTGACAGCTGGCTTTGTGCCCATCTATGGCCTCTGAACATTTTTGGACAACATTACATATGTCGTGGATAGTGCTTTAAATGCTCTCCCTGGTGAGAAGCACTCCAGACAGTTGTTTGGAGTTGTTGCACTGCTACTAACTAACTAGCTGTGTGTGGTCAAACTCGTCACTTAACCTTTCATAACCTCAGTGTCTGAATCTCTAAAGTGAAATCATCAAACTGGATTCTGTCTTAAGTCCTCCTGCATTTCAAAATTCTGTGATTTTAAATTTCCAATTAGAATCCTGGTTAAATTCCAGCTGTGTAAGATTTGAAAGTATATGCATTCCAAAAGTCAGTTTATCTTTAATTTTCCTCATCCTGAGAAGTAAAGCTAAGACATTTTTCAGTTAAGTGATGTTGGCAAGTTCTCTTTTGTTCTCCAGTTTGTAATATTAGAATGGAAAGAAGTTGGACTGGCGACATAACAAAACCAGTTACAAGCTAATAAGAAATTTAGCTTTTGCCTATTTGTTAATCTTCAAATAAATTATATATATAATATATATCAGTGTATCATTATATAACACTGATTATTTACTTTGGTATTTACACTGTCTCTAAGTAAGATTAAAAGTACAAGACCCCTAATCCCAGCACTTTCCCTAAACTGTTACATTTAACAGTATTTTACAATTCAGCTTTTTAATGTTTATATTCACATGTATATTCACATGCCTTGGGTCACACTTACTTCATGATTGTGTGGTTATCCAACAAATGAAGCACCAGCATATTCTGTGTATTGTCACCTGGTAAAATCAAAAGAGAGCTTTACACTAGATGGTCAGGAACAGATTGTCAGTCTCGGCCTTGCTAATGACTACTAGCCATGTAACTAGGCAAAGCATTTGAATATTTCACAGCCCCAATCTCATTTGTAAAAGTGGTTGTGTAGGGCACAACACCTACAGAGTCCATACTTTAATAAATTCATGATTAACTCTACAGAACTAGGACATGAGAATTTTTTTTTTACTAAAATCTGCTCATTTCTATTAGTTTGTGCAGGAGTCTGTCATCATATTTGAGGTTTAGGAGATAATGCATCAAGAGAAATTGATATTTACCAGTCTTCTCTATGGTTAACTTTAATTTCTCCCAGCTGAGATTGGTATGTTTAAAAGCTTTATTTATAAAAATGTTGTTTCATACTTATTATTTAGGAAAGCCTCACCTGGGTTTCTCCTGACCACTGCTACCCCTCAGTCCTATCTATTAACCCACAAACTTCTCTGGCTCTTTGCAGTTGCTAAAATATATTGTCCATTTATGATGAGGTAATAAACTGTTCGAGGGGACATAACAATATGATTCTCATTAAATTGGTCCAGAGTTGCTATCATCATATGACTTGGGCTGTATTATGTTCCCTCTCTTTCAAAAGAATATATTAAAAAGTATTCTCCAGTACATTAGTTGTAACTACTACTAGGAAATTCAGTTTTTAAAAGTAATTATTTCTTCATCCCTAAAGGACATAGTCGCAGTTCTTGCTTTTACAGTATGTTCCAGTATGTTGTGCCACCATAAGGAAATGTCCATTTGGATTGTCTGTGTTATTAAGTTGCAACTTCCAGTTATCTTAGAGATTTTATGCACATGGTATTGTTGGCATTAATAAAGGTAATCTCTCCCAAGATCTCACTTGGGGAATTAAGTTTTCTGGCCCCTCTTCTAAGTATAGGCAGAAGTGGATAAATGCCAGAATAAGCTTGCAACGCCATGAAACCTAGTATGTTGGTGGTAGATAGTCCCCCTCATTTTAACCCCATTGGAGCCAGTAGTCTGTCTTCACTAATCTCAGGAGTCTTGTCTTTATATTTTTCAAGCGCTAATGAAAATTTATCCAACTTGAAAAGTAGCCTTCAAGCTTGCCACGTGTATGCTAAGGATTGCAAAATTAGAAAATTCTCTTTCAGACTTTGAGCTGCTCTTTTCCTTCAAGTCTGATCTCATGTTGTGGATTACTGATAAGATTTTAAGGATAGATTTTCTTTCTGGGTAATAGAAAAATTCCCAATTAGCTTCTAGACAGCTTTCCTGATGCCCTGTTCAGGTTAGAACTAATTGAATGATGCTGGAAAAGTTGTCATTCAACTCTCTTTAGTCTCAGTAGATGACAGAGAAGTAATTACATCCACATTACACTGAATCTTCAGTCTTGTCTGGATAGTTTAAAATATGTAGACTCTTTTAGTTGTGTTTTTTTTTTTTTTTACCAGGTTAGGTCTCATCCACACAGACTCTATTAGGGACATGCTACAATGAAACCAAAGGCTTAAAAGAACAGGTTCCAAAGAAAATATGAAATATAACTGCTTTTCCCCCTCTGTACATGAGAATTTTTTATCAGCATAAAAATATAATCAAAGTAAAGATGAAGTCTCACTCTAGATTGCTTGCTCTCTGACCCACAGGTTTTGGATGCGTGGCATTTCGTGTGAGCAAAGAAATAAACACACTAGTTGTAGAAAATTATAAATTCAGTAGAATCTCTGTGATGATTTACTCTAGGGTTGGGTCTTGAATGGCAAACAGATGTGAAGGCTTTTTCTGGCTTCTCTTTTCTGAGCTGGCTGTATATCTTTAACTGCAAGAAGGCTAGATACTCCCTGTTTTCCCACTCTCCCTTTTTGTGAACTTCTGGGATTTAAGAGTAATACATTTCAGAAAAGATTTGTTTGATTAAAAGAAACTGTGCCCTGAGGATAATGTTGTATTATTCTGTGTGATTTGTTCATTTTAATTTTCCTCCACCCAAGGCATAGGGACAGCAAGGACTGATGCTGGCATGGGCAGCATTCAGCCTCCTGGAAATCTGGAGAAAATGGAGGACCTTCCAATCCCCCTAGGTGACCATTAGGATGAAGGCTTTTCTGGGAGGAGGTCCAACATCATCTCAGATGTGTAGACTTTGGTGATTATTCAAAAGGGCTGCTCTAAGGAATGTGAGACATTCCCAAGGTCAATTCAGTTTATTTAGGCATGATTATCAGTAAACTACATGAAAAGGAAGGCAAGAATTCATTTCAGTAAACTTTACCCTTTTCTGAAGCCATCTGTCCAATCTGAAAGAGGATTGTGGTTGGAAAATATAAACTCGATCTGTTTACACACAACTGGAATTATTTGTGTGTAACTGGCCATACCATATATACAATGATAAAAATATTTTTTCAAACTTAGCACTTTAGTATAATGATTATTAAAAACTTGACACCAATTTTCTTCCTAAAACTTACCCTCATTTAATAGATAAAAGGTTTCTGGGTTGTTGTTTTTTTAATATTCTGAAGATGCCAATGTATTTAATGAACTTCTATAAATGCAACAAGTTTTGGGTTCTTTGTTAATGCTTTGTTTCAGTAAAAATATTTTAAACCTCTTCTTCTATGTGTACTATTAGATTAGATTACTGTACAGTGTAAACTAAGGGCTTTCTCAAACTCCTCTAATGACAACCCTCTTTTCTCACACAAAGCCAACAGGATATCCCATCATGACGGCCTCTTAATTAGATGATATTTTGATCTGTGTTCCTATTCATTAATTCTTTGTTTTCCAGTGTCATGTCAGGATTCTGTTTACCAGTTAATACAATTTTGTGACATATTCCTAGGAGAATTGGGCCAGAGGAGTTGTCTATTGGCTCAGAGTTTCCACTATATTGGTTAACATAATTTTCAGATTATAATACAGATGACATTTTGTAACTAACACTAAAAATATTTAATTTTAGAAAATTAGGAAATCTTTGGAAAAGTTAGAGATGTCATTTAAAAAAAAAAGATTGACTTCAGTTCATTGATTATCTAACTTTCATGCTACTTTCTTTGCTCTCAAGGAGATGGTCCATTGTCTTAGCACAGCTCTCTGTGCTGCTGGTTCCGCAGTTCTGTGCTTGTTATATTTTTCTCATATTTGATGCAATGCATTTTATGTTCCTTTTCTTTCATTTTATGTTGCATTGTGCTATGTATTTCTCTGTGAGATCTAAATTGGGGATCTAACAGTGCTTGTGCTATAATGAAGATAGTTTGTTAGTATGAATGGAACCTGGTGTCTTAGGTGCACCGTCACATGAAGACTGTTCCATAATTGAATATGCAGGTACCAGATCCATTTAGAATATTACAGTCCCTAAACACCTACTCAGAGAGATAAATGAACTTAATGGTTTGTTGTCTAAAATTTCATTTAAAAATATTTTAGGAGAATGACTTATTTGTAAGAATATATACAATGCAAAATAATGACAGTAACAGTGGAACAGTTAAAGGAAAAAAGAGATGTAGCAATTATAGTCAGCATTTATTAGTATCTGTGTTCTTTGAAACTTTAGATATTTTGAGGATTTTAAAATAGGGATGGTAAAATTAATTAGATTGAGAGGGAGAAATTTCTAGAAGCATTTTAAGCACACATTACCTGATTTAATAAACATAACACTAAAGCGTATTGCTGTTTTATCTATCGTCACAGAATGACAATAGTTTTAAGTTTAGAGTATCAAAATGATAGGATGACTGCAACTTCACATACATTTTTTAAGTGAAATGGGAAATTGTACATGACAAGTAGGAAGGATTATTTTAAATAATGCAACTACAAAAAGAAAATATATCCAGAAATAAGTGCTTAGAAAGCTGATTGATGCTGCATTGCCGAAATTGTTCATCAGTATCTCTTTAATACTGAAAAGAATATTTTAGAATTGTGATATATTAATAACCAAAGGTATTATTCCCAAGTATCCTCTTTCAATCATCTTAAAATTTCTATGGGCAATTCTGTACTCTTTCAAATACTGAAAATAATCACATCCTAACTAAAGCACTTTGATAAGTCTAGTATTCTTAATGTTTTCTGGCACAAATTGGTTGCATAATAGTTAATAGCTATTTTATTAGGAGTAAAGCTTTGAGATTTCCTTTCCTTCCCCCCCCTCACTGTGTTCTTGCCTTCCTTTTTTCCTTTCCTCAGGATTGTACCTAGGACCCTAATATCTGCTAAATGTGCTCTACCACTAAACTACACTATAAAGCCCAAAATTATACTGTCTCTTTTTCAGCAAGTCAACCTATGTTGTCTTCATCATTGTTCCATATGTATTTTGAAACAGATTATTTGAAAATTGAGAAAATTCAAAATACCCTCATAATATTTACCATGCGTTTAAGAAATACCTTCAAAATTTATATATGTGCCCTTTTTAACAGTGCTCTGGAAGCCAGTTCTTCAGGAAATTGTCATCAGTGCCTAGTCAGTAAGAGGGGAACTAGCAGAGAATTGATGCTGAGAATGTGTTGTGCATTTCTGCAAGATACAATGGTCACTTGGATTTTACATGTACTCTCTGTGTTTAAAACCTGTGAAAAAGAGGGGTTAAAAAGGCTGAATATCTTTGTACCTTAATGAGAGAATGATTGCTGTAATAGTATCAAAGATAAACCAGTATATTAGAAACAGTAAATGATAAAGGGCGATAATATGCCATTCTTGAGACTCCTTGGCTCTTACCTAACACATCAGAAAGTGATTGTTGAATTTTAAATAGCCATACAAATGGATGACATAGAAATTTAACTTTGCTTTGACCTTATTCTAATTCACAAGATGACTGCAAAATGACTTTGTTGCATCTGAATGTATGCTGGATGCTAAATCACTCCAGAGTATAAAATCTTTGTTTTGGCATAATGTTGATGCATAAACATTTGTACCCCATACTAACCCTATAAACATCACAATCCATCAGTACAATTACAAAAAAGATTGTTTGTTTTCACACTTAAAGCAGACATGAAATAGAGTGTCCTTAACTTAATCACCACCTTGATTTACCACATTTGCATATATTTGCATATTAATTGGACTACAGATTAAAATTGGTTTTGTAATTTTAATTAAGTGTCCACAAAGGTAAATGATTAGAACTGTTTAAAATACATTCTGACATAAATAGCAGTAAAAGCTTTTGTGATGATGTTTTTGTGGAATTACATTCAGAAAGTGGCCTTTTATGATAGTAATTTTAATCTTAAATAGAATTATACAGTCAAACAGAACTGTGGATTCATAATCATTTTTTTCAAGATCCATTTAATATTTTGCTGATTTGCAGCACTTGGTGAAAATGTTCTGTAGGTTTAGCTGATTGCAAAATTAGACTGGAGCTGATCAACTGAGAGTTTAAACCACAATCTTTAGATGCCACATATGTTTGAAGTATATATCTCACTCCCTGTGCATCTGTGTGAGTGTATGTGCTCATGCATGCCTATGTGTATTAATGGAATTAACTCACATAACCCTTTTAATGATAAACCCTTTAAAGACAGAATTACCTTAAGGGCCCCTCATATTCCCAGTTTAAATTAGAGAGCGTATAAAATGTTTAATGGTCTGTTTGGCATATTATTATGTTACTCAGAAGAACCATCCTGATGCTGACATAGGGCAAAATGTGCTGACTTAATAGCAGGTCATCCTCACTGGTGCCTTTCATTTTAGGGGTGACACTCACACAATGAACATGGTAATTGTTGGGGAAATGCACTTTTCCCCCTTCAAAACCTGGGGTACTTAACATGTGGCATGTGTTTTCTGTTATACCAGACAGAAAATTGGTCTTACCAGAAGGTTACTGGATGCCTAGCACCCTCCTTCTTCCAGCTGGCATTTTCCTGTTTGGATCCTTTTAAATGTTGGATGCTGAAACCCTCCCCACTCCCAGCTGCCACCTTCTTCCCTGGCGGTACCCTAGATTTAGCTCCCTAATGCTTCCTTGCACCCAGCTGCTTCTCTGTCTGGCTCCTGGCTATGTAGAATGGAATGGGATAAATAATCTTTTTCTACAAGTCACCACCCAACAACTCTTTAATTGGATTTCTTTTCAAAGCTGTGACAAGGCTAAATTCGCCATGAATGACATAACTATCATGTTATTTTGTTTTGTATTTTGAGTTTTGAATGCATGTGCAAATACCTTCTTGTAAAAGTTTATGAAGAACAAATCAATGGAACCTTTTGATTGTCCTAAATCAGGAGAAAAGAAATAACTTCTTAGAAGCAGACTGTCACATACCGAATTTTAAATGTCTATTTTTAATTTTTTTTTAAAATTGTGTATAGATGTTTTTATCCACATGTGTGTGCACCATGTGCCTACCTGGTGCCCTCTGCAGGGAGTCAGATCCTCTGGAACTGAAGTTACAGATGGTTGTGAGCTGCCGTGCGAGTGCTAGGAATTGAACGCCAGTCCTCTGGAGGAGGTGTCAGTGTTCTCTTAACCCCTGAGCCATCTTTCCAGTTCATTTAAAGCTGATTTTTATCATAGAATATAAGAAAGAACAAAAACATGAGACTTTTCCAGGCTACTTTCAAATCTAAATTTTGTTTCATGTGCATGCCATTTTGTGAGCTGTTTTATCTCTCTGAAACTTCATTTTTTTCAGCAGTTAAATGCATAAAACTGATTATTGTCATTTTTAGGTAAAATGATAACTATAAAACCACATATGCAAACTGATAGCTATGTAGAAAATGTCCAGCTTCAACATATATTTTAAGTAGAACAGACAAAATTTGCTGAAGAATTTTCCATAGATTACAAAAAAAAAGCAGTCAAAGATGACACTCAACTTATTTTAATTGAGTAACTTTAAAGATAAGGGAGGATGTGACAAATGTTAGATTCCAAGGACTGGAGTGCAGCTCAGTGATCTTTAAGCATGGGATTAGCATGTAAGACCCTAGTTGTTATCATCAACTCTACCAAAGAGAATGAGGAGTTTGATGCAGACATGTTGAGTTTGATACATATTTTATAGAAAGAAAAGGAATTTTGTTGGGACTAATAATTATTTTGTGCAGCCAAATCTTAACAAACAAGTTAGAGAGATGACACAATAGTTATAAGAGAAAACCTTCAGTACAGTGAAGGCCTGAGTTCAAATTCTACTATTCATTTAACAAGTCAGGAGTGGTCTAGCTTGTAATCTGGGACTTGCTGACTGCCAGCCTACTGGTTTGTGCTGAGTACTTAAGCTCCATGTTCAGGAAGAGACCCTGCTTCAAAGGAATAAAGTGGAGAGTGCTATAGGACACAAGTTGGCCTCTGTATTTGCACCCACACACATATGCACTTTTCTAGTAACATACATACCCATACATGTATATATCACAGTGTTGCACACACACACACACATTTACCACACTATTTTTTAAAAGATGGTTCCCCCTTAAAAAATCTTAGCAGGTTAGCAGGTAGAGTATATATACAATTTCCTTCATGTATTTTTCAAAATACACTTTCAGAACAAGTTAAGTTGACACAAGAACTCACAAATACATGTGTGGACTAGGGGATGCCATTTCAAAGTGTTAAAAATCGTCTAAATTTAACATTTTGCTGCTGCTATTTCTTTAAAGATTTGTAGATGTATTATTCTCTGCATTTCTAGTTTTGTCCCTATTTTCATCTCACTAGCTGGAGCAAAGTTTTTATGTGGGCATTTTTTTTGGACTTTATGATATATATAACAGAAAGTACAGTAAAAAAGGCAGAAAGGAAGTGCCACATACTTCCCCTAGCCTTTTTAGTATAAAGATGCTGAAGGAGAGAGATCGACAGAATGATTGAGATTTTTGGATAAGGAGAAAAAGCAATTGAGAAGAATTCACAGGTCCTGCCCCATTAGCAGATGCTGTTCCACCTTTAAATTACCATGTAATGCCTTCCCAGACCCTACCCTCCCTTCAGGTTTGAGCAATTGCGCCTTGTGTTTCTGCTTCCGTCCATTTTTTCCTTAGTACTCCCTTTTAGGTTGTAGTTTTCTGATACCTGGGTCTTCATTCTAATTCATCTATACCTTTTCTGACTTGCAACTTAAAGAAACCTAAGGAACTTCAAGACAATTTTCCAACCATGCTTAGGAAATAAAGATACTGCTCCCTGTTGCAACTTGATGAAGAAGGTGCATGAGAATTAACAACATGGACTCTACCCCTTTTGTCCCCAGTTTGCAGAAACCAAGTAAAACTAGACAGCAAAGGAGATTAATTACAGCCCGTTTGAGTCACCTTGATAGGGCACAGAACCAGGCCAACAAAGGTTCAGAGGGAATTGGAGGGCTGACCTGAAAATGCAGCTCACCTCTCAGATGTTCATACTAGTAAAAGTTACTTTTGCTTTGTGTTCATATTGACTTTTATTGATTTGACTCAATATCATCAGGGATTAATATTCTGCTAGGATAGTTTTCCAGTTTTGACTAAAATATTATTCAAAAAGCCAGATCACTAGAGCAAAGTGGTTGCAAACCTAAATGTTTTGCTTTATCAAAAATTAAACTTGGTCTAGTGTGAACAGGTGAGGTAGCCTGGTTTATAATTCCAGAACTTAGGAAGACAATGGGTTGCAATTTGAGGTCCATCTGTGGTACATAGGCAATTAGAAGTAATCATAGATGATATAGTAAGATTCTGTTTCAAAAATTATTCTAAAAAACGTGAGTGCCTCTGTATAGAACTTACTGCCCAGCATTGGCGTCTTTCAGGCCTTGCTAATATGCTTATCCCTAGGTTGACACATAAAAGATATTAGACCAAAACAAAGGCATGTGGGTCTTTGCCTTTTCACTGGAGCTGCCTGCCTCACTCTTTCTCAAGCTATTTACCTGTCCTAGGCTCTATTTCAAATGGCCGTTTTCTTTAGAGGATGTGTTCTATGCTGCTTGAGAAATGACTGTCGGAAGCATAGTGTCTTTTTCCCTTGAGTGACATATTTGAATAATTGATAGGAAGCCTATACAGATTACTCACAGGCCCCCCCTCCAGTTTTAATTGGTAAGAATTTGTTTTATGTTTTTATATAATATACTACATATAAAGCCTGTCTTAAGCATTTCTATTTGGCAGTTTCTGTTTCTCTACTGCTAGATGGAGAGTGAATATTCCTTGAGCTCTCCTCAAATTTAGGTTCCCATGGATCTCTAGCCAGAGAAGAAGAAGGACAGGCTAGGTTCACAGGTGAAATTCCATAATAGGGACTTCCATGGGGACTATATGTTTTGTTTCAATATTCACGTGGTCTCTGGGAATAATGTTTCAAAGATCGTAAAACATCATAAGAACTTAAAAGAATTGTTCTTTCTAATCAGACAGAATATAATCAGTCTGCCTTACAGTGTGCAAACCACATCCCCTGGGCTGTGCAGAAGGTATAGAGGGAATGTTATCCAGTGGCATGGCCACATCTCTTTTTTTGTTTGTTTTTCTTTTTGGTTTTTTTTTCCTCCTTACCAGAAATAACTGTACTTCTTTACCTATGAAAGGTATTTGTTTTTATTCTCTCTGTGCATTGTGGCTCTGGACCAGGAGTCTTTCTTTAGGAGCCAGTGTTTTTTGTGTTACTTTTAATGAAGAATCAGGTGCTGATTTTGTCTTCATTATTTATGCTTGATGACTGAAAAGGGAACTCTTTTACTGAATTAGTAATGTAAAATTATTTTTAAAATAAGGTCAACAAAGCGTTATTACTGTAGGTCATTGCCCGAGACTCAGAAGCATTTTGATTATAGTATACTTCTTACAACAATAATGACATTTGCCCTGTGTTAAATTTCCTATTAGCTTCTCTGCCTGGTTTTCATTAGGCACACCCTGAATTCAGAGCTTAGCTGTTAATTTCCGTGGCACTTGAATGTGTTATTCACATTAATAAGGCACACTGATTCCCTTCCTTGGAAAAGTTTTGTTGTTAGAGAATTGTAAACTCTACAATAGAAGTTTTCAGAAATGCAGAAATAGTTTAAACCTCCACTGACAAGTCAAAATATTTATTTTGTGACTCAGCCACGAGAGCATTAGTTAAAAATCAAAGTTTCTTAGAATTTCAGAAAGCTTTCCAGCACAGACAACCTATGCTGGCATGTTATACCTCTAAAAGCACAGCTGATGCCAGCCTGCCTCTGCTTCATCATGGCTGCTGTCATTGCCCATGACTCTGCTTACAAAATTTGCTAGCTAATCTACCAATCACATGTGTCTATTTTTTAATGGATGGTTTTATAAACTGGAAATTTCATTTATATGTCTGGCCATCTAGTTAATGAAATAATTCCAAAAAATGGGGGAAGAAATGGAGGAAACATTCAAACAGTAGTACGGAATTATAATGAATTAATAAAATATTGCCATCTATAAAATAGGAATTCTGAAGGAGAAAGTTAAATTCCCATACAAATTAGATGTTTTGTGTTCCTAAACTCACGGCATAAAAATAAGATTATGTGATTTTAAGTTATTTTATATTTGTTTTGCCAGATTATACCAATAATTAAATTTATAGTATTCATACATAATGGGAACACTATCTAAAATACTGTGACTTCAAGGTTATAAAAAGATGTCAGTAAAATCATATCACTGTTTGTAATGATGGCTCTATAAGATGAATTTTCAATAATTTGTCAAAAGTTTCTTAAATATTATTTTAAAAAGTCTTGATATTTTTATATTTTCAGAAGAAATAAGCTTATGTTTATAAACATTTTAAAAGTTGTGAAATGTTAATTGTTAATTTGTTTCTGTTTATGTGCTTGGACATTAACAGTATTTTTAGAGTATTTTTGAAAGTTTAATTTTCAATAATTTTCTTTTCAAGACAAGTCATAAAATTTAGGCATACAGAGTTACTTCCTTGGGAGTGATGTAAAAATTATAGGCTAGCAAAATAGCTCCTGCCTACCAGAGGAGATTACAAATTGTGGTTGTGTAGAAAAGCATGCTTCTGAGACGATCTGGTTCTAACTAATAATGGCTTTCAGCCTTGATTGAGAAGTATGGATTAGGTTATATTTACCTGTATCAGCTAGGTCTTTATGATAGCTATCTATCATTATAGTCATCTTTTTTGGTACTCCCCTCCAACACCAAAGAAACTAGTTCCTCTGGATCAGAAAAGTTAGCTAGGATCATTTTAGTATTTCTTGGGAACTGGTAAGAGAGCATAGATATTAAAATGAAAATGTACAGAATTGTGAGTAAAAGTTGTATTCTAGAGTGATGGACACTTAAAATGAGTAAAAATGATTTCAGATGCTCTTAAAGAGGAATGGAAGAAGGAAGTAAGAGGATGATGGGAAAGGTCTGATTCTATGATATGTCCTTTCTAAGAATGAAAATAAGCCAGGTAAGAGCAGGAGAGGCCACCTGGTGAATTGAACACGTCTTTGTTATGGTGGTGAATCTGGATTTTTACCTTTACTGGAACCACACTGAAGGTTGGGTAGAGTGAAAAAATGAATTGATTAGCTGATAGATTAATAATGGAAGACTTTAGCAACAGAAAGAAATTGAACCCAATTTTCATATCTACCCCCAAAATATCCATCTTTTTTCTTCTAAAATCCTATAACTCATTCTTCCTTTAGCAAACATCTATGAGGCTGACACAGTGGACCAGATGGCACACTAATTCTTCTGATACAAAGAAGAATGCTGCTATCTGTTACTTATTCTTATGGATTGGTCTGTTCCTTTCATGCAGCTGAATTGAAAGGAGCTCCTGAGTCTTCGAGGAGAAAATGAGGATTGCTTGAGCTGAGGCTCAAGGGATGGGAGTAGACTGTGTAAACAGAGACTAGTGTCAAGTTATTCCTAAGAAAGGAAAGCAAAGTAGAACAAATAGAAACACTTGAGATACTGACTCACTTTAGAGGAGGTTATTCGGCAGTTTTCCTCGGTTGTTCAAAACCAGAGATCATCCAACACCAGCTTTCACTATGTCACACAAGTTAAACCTCAACAAGGTCAAAGTCATGTACCTGAAGTGCATCAATGGTGAGGCCATCGCCACACCCACGTTGGTCCCCATAACCAGTCCCTTGGGTCTGTCTTTTCTAAAAAGTTGGTGATAACAAGGCAACCAGTGAATGGAAATTTCTGAGGTTGACTGATACTGACCACTCAAAACAGATAGGTCCAGGTGAGGTGGTACTCTCTTGTCTCTTCCTGATCATCAAACCTTCAAGGAGCCACCAGGACACCGAAAGAAGTAGAAATGCAAGACACAGTGGGAATAGCAATTCTGATAAGATCTTCAACATTACCAGCAAATTGGGCACTAGCCTTGAGTCAGAGCGTCCTGGAGTCTAGTAAGGGACTAGATGGTTTTCACCCTCATGACATCATAGTTGATGTCAGCACTGATTCAGTGGAATTCCCAGCTAGTATAGAAGCAATAAAAGATCATCTCATAACAACAACAACAAAAACCACACACACACAAGACTGTGCATGGTCAGAGACAAATATTGTAGAACCCCATGATACCATGGTTTGAACCAATAAAGATGAGGATGATAGGCAGGCACAGGCCAGAATCTGAAGGTTCTGCTGTATCAAAAATTAGCTTTTTTAAAAATACTTTTTTTGTTTATTCTTCTTTTATACAATACATTTTAGCTGCAGCTTCCTCTTTCTCTACTCCTATTTACCCCCACTTTCCCTCTCCCCTAAATCCATTTCCCCCCTTCTCCCCTGATAAAACAGCAGGCTTCCAAGGGATATCAACAATAAGACCAGGCACAAACTTTCACATTAAGACTGGCTGAGGAAACCCAATATGAAGTAAAAGGTCTCAAAAGCAGACAAAAGAGTTAGAGACTCTCATTCCCATTGTCAGGAGTACTCCCAAAACAGCAAGCCAACAACCATAACCTAGATGTAGAAGACAGTACAGACCCATGATGGATCCCTGATTTACACTTCCGTCTCAGTGAGCCGTGGTGAGCCCTACTTAGTTGATTCCATGAGCCATGCTCTCCCCATGTTTATCCCTCTGGCTCCCACAATTCCTGCTCCTCCTCTACCATGGCTTTTCCCAAAATCCAATGGGAGGGACCCAGTGGAGACCTCCAACCTAGACTCTGGCTAATGTGTGACGAAAGGTCTCTGCATCTTCTCCCATTAGCTGCTAGGAGCAGCCTCTCTAATGATGGCTGGAGTGGGCACCAATCTGCAAATGTGGCAGAACATGAATAGGGATCATTTCTTTTTTTGTCTGTGTTGGGTTCTACCCTACGGCTCAGGCTTTCCAGCCTCCAGTTCCTGGTCTTCCAGGCAGTGTCAGACATTTCCTTCAACTATTTGTTTGTTTTCTCTTGGCTTTCTTTATAGGTTTCATTCATTTTCTCCAGTTTTTTGTTTGTCTTTTCCTCAATTTCTTTAAGGGATTTATTCATTTCTTTATTAAGGACCATTAAAATCTTCATAAAGTTGGTTTTAGGGTCTTTTTTGTGTTTCAGCTGTGTTGGAATATTTATGGCTTGCAGTAGTTAGCTAGCTGGGCTCTGGTGGTGGCAAGATACTGCGTTGACTATTGATTTTGTTCATTTTTTCTCATATTTTCTCTTAAATTTAAGGTGATTCATTTATTCCAAATATCTTAATAATTTTACATTTTTGTTTTTCATCAATTTCTGTAAAAACTCTGCTATAATGTGTCAGTGTCCTAGTGAGATAAAGTAGACAAGAGAAAGCTGCACCCTGAGCCATTAGCTATTTCAGAACTCCATTCTTGTTTTAAGTAACACACAATCATGACACTATTGTTCCATTAATATTTCAGAGATAAAAGTTAATTTTCTTAGCAAATGCTTTTACCATGTCCATAAGCTGTTTTACAGGTACTAGAAATATTCTAGTAAAGTGCTGTTGTTCTCATGGTACTTACTAATGTTCAATGATAAACTTGTATGAATATCAGCAATGCCAAACAGTGAGACTTCAGTATTTTCATAAAGGTAAATTTCAGGTTCTAGCTCAGAAGAAAGATTCAGAATGCTACAAGTCCTTGAAAATCTGCAGAAGAGACCATCTTTGGCAACATTTACTCGCTAATTCACACTGCTCAGCGCTTATGACCATATGAAGCCTCACATATTTTTTTCAGTTTCACAAAGCTTAGGGAAGAAAATAAACTCAGAGTTGTTGATATTTGATAATGCATAGACCAACCTACAACAGAGACCCCGTGGAAACATAGTCATTTACATGGGGGCAGTGTCTTTCTCTCATCATTTTCTCCTGGCCTGACACTGATATCACAATATCCTCTAGATTCTCCAGCAAGTGGGGAATGGATAGATAAGAGGCCATAGCAGTAGAGGCTCATCAGGGGCACTGGTGGAGAATTCAGCAGATGATGTACAGGCAGTGCTGAGCCCAGTGAAGGAAACATTTGAGAGCCTTCTTCTCAAACCACTGCAATTGTTAGGGATTTTAATTGCATATTTTTTATGGTAATTCAGACCACATCCTTAACATTTAAGGCCTTGGTACACCAGTTCTTAAGCTGGCATCTAGGTTTGCGGTGATTATAGATCTGTGTACTGATTTCTGATTTTGTCTTTATTGGATGGGTGTTTTGTTCCTTGGTTTCTGTTTTCTCTCTGGTCTTCTGGTAATTGTGACCTTTGCTTGAACAGTGGGTCTCCTCCTGATTTGGGGGCTATACTTTTGGGGACAAGCATGACCTATATTGAGCAAGGGGTCTCAGGCCAAGTTAGGGATTGGGCATGGTGATGAAGAGTTGGGAGAGGTGGGGAGCCACTGAGAAGATGGGATCAGCAGACAGATAACGGCCTACTTGGACTTCTGGCAGCCTGCATGGCCTCTAGGCAATCAGGTAGTCTCTGCCCAAGTTGAGGGCTGGGACACAGCCACAAGGAGTGGTGGGAGAATTGGGAATAGTATGGGAGGGGCTCCTGAAAGAGTAGGAGATGTCCATGGACAGCCTTCTGGATTTCTGGTGGCAGGCATGGCCTCTGGTCTAGCATGGCATATCTGCCCAAGCTTGGAACTGGAACAGAGTGACAAGGATGGAGGGTTGGGATATGGGGCACCAAGAGAATGGGGTGGTCCATAGGTGGGCACATGTCTGGACTTCTGGTGGCTGGATTAGCCTCTACTTGACCAGCTAAGAGATAGCTTTTATATTGCAGGACACTGGAAGCTAACAAAGAAGTGATTTTGACAGAAATAATGCCATCTTTCATTTGCATATATTTTGCTATACTAATGTTGAAAACATTGACTTTTAGAAACCTACTAGATTTTTAATAATTGAATTGAGAAACGGATTGTCTGGACTGATGCAAATAAAAGACCAAAGACAAGGAATTGTTTTTTCTGGGACATTGTTACTTGGGAAGGATGGATGGCTAGAAGGGAGGGAAAAGAAGATGGACCATGAGGTGAAAGATGTAGCCCTTCACCAAGATATTTAAAAAAAAAAGTTCAGTGAAGAGCTTCAGCTTGTCAAAACTGTTTTAGAAAGAGAAGCTACTTGCTGCCACGGGTACATTATTAATGGACACTTGGGTGGTTTTAAGAGTTTGGAAAAGTTGTTGGACAGGTCAGCAACGTTACTTTTTTGTTTTGTTTTTTTTTTTGTTTTTTTTTCTTTTTTTGCTTTCTCCCCTCCCCTTCTACCTCTCCCATGGTCCTCATGCTGCCAATTTACTCAGGAGATCTTGACTTTTTCTACTTTCCATGCACATTAGATCCATGTATGTCTTTTTTTAGGGTTCTCTTTGTTGTCTAGGTTTTCTGGAATTGTAAATTGTAGGCTGTTTTTTAAACTTTATGTTTAAAAGCCACTGATGAGTGAATATATATGACAGTTGTCTTTCTGGGTCTGGGTTACCTCACTCAATATGATGTTTTCTAGATCCATCAATCTGCCAGCAAATTTCAAGATGTCGTTATTTTTTTCTGCTATGTAGTACTCCATTGTGTAAATGCACCACATTTTCCTTATTCATTCTTTGGTCAAGGGGCGTTTATGTTGTTTCCAGGTTCTGACTTTACAAACAATGCTGTTATGAACATAGTTGAGCACATGTCTTTTCCATACGATTGAGCATCCTTTGGATATATACCCAACAGTGGTATTACTGGGTCTTGAGGCAGGTTGTTTTCTAATTTTCTGAGAAATCGCCATACTGATATCCAAAGAGGCTATACAAGTTTGCACTCCCACCAGCAATGGAGGAGTGTTCTCTTTACCTTTTGCATCCTCGCCAGCAAAAGTTGTCATCAGTGTTTTTGATCTTGGATAGTCTTACAAATGTAAGATGGAATCTCAGAGTTGTTTGATTTGCAATTCTCTGATGACTAAGGATGTTGAGCATTTCCTTAAGTGTCTTTCAGCCATTTTAGAGCCTTCTGTTGAGAGTTCTCTGTTTAGATCTGTACTCCATTTTTTAATTGAATTATTTGTTCTTTGGATGACCAATTTCTTGAGTTCTTCATATATTTTGGAGATCACACCTCTATCTGATGTGAGGTTGGAGAAGATCTTTTCCCATTCTGTAGGCTGTAGTTTTGTCTTATTGACCAGGTTCTTTGCTTTACAGAAGTTTTTCGGTTTCTGGAGGTCCCATTTATTAATTGTATCCTTCGGTGCCTGTGTTACTAGGGTTATATTTAGGAAGTGGTCTCCTGTGCCAATGCGTTCAAGTGTACTTCCCACTTTTTCTTCTCTGAGGTTCAGTGTAGCTGGCTTTATGTTGAGGTCTTTGATCCATTTGGACTTGAGTTTTGTGCATGGTGAAAGATAAGGATCTATTTTCTTTTCTTTTTTTTTTTTACATGTTGCTATCCTGTTATACAGTACCATTTGTTAAATATGCTTTCTTTTTTCCATTTTATATTTTTTGCTTCTTTGTCAAAATGTTTGTAGGCATGTAGATTGATATCTGAGTCTTTAATTCAGTTCCATTGATCCGCCTGTCTGTTTTTATGCCACTAACAGGATGTTTTCAGTACTGTAGCTCTGTGGTGGAGTTTGAAGTCAGGGTTTGTGATTCCTCCAGAAATTTCTTTCTTGTACAGGATTGTTTTTGTTATCCTGATTTTTTTCATTTTTCCATATGAAGTTGAGTATTGTTCTTTTAAGGTCTGTGAAGAATTTTGCTGGGATTTGGATGGGCATTGCATTGAATCTGTAGATTGTTTTTGGTAAGCTTCCCATTTTTACTATGTTAATTCTACCTACCCAAGAGCATTTTCTGGTGTCTTCTTCAATTTCTTTCTTTAAAGATTTAAATTCTGTGAAGAATAAAGCAGAGTGAGAGAGCCATCATGGAGATGCCAGGACAGACATGCTAAATCATTCCCCATAAGCCACAACCTCGTGGTTATATACAGATGAATATAAATGGGTTAAATCAAGATGTGAGAGTTAGCCAATTAGAAGTTAGAGCTAATGGGCCAAGCAGTAATTTAATTAATAATAATAAAAAAAAGATTTAAAGTTCTTATCATACAGGTCTTCCACTTCTTTGATTAGACTTACTCCAAGTTATTTTTTTGTTTGTTGTGGCTATTGTGAAGGGTGATGTTTCTCTCATTTCTTTCTTAGCCCATTTATCCTCTGTGTAAAAGGAGGGCTACTGATTTTTTTTCGAGTTAATCTTGTATCACAGTACTGAAGGTGTTTATGAGTTGTAGAAATTCCTTGGTAGAATTTTTGGGGTCACTTATGTAAACTATCTTATCATCAGCAAATAGTGAGAGTTTGACTTCTTTTTCGATTTGTATTCTCTTGACCTCTTTTTGTTGTCTTATTGCTCTAGCTAGGATCTCAAGAACTATATTGAGTAGATATGGAAAGAGTGGACAGCCTTGTCTTGTCTCTGATTTCAGTGGGATTGCTTTGAGTTTCTCTCCATTTATTTTGTATTTGGCTGAGCAACATTACTTTGTACACATTTTACTCAGCCTGCTTCTTCTCAAATCAAAGCTTCCTTATCTCCCTCTAGAAAGGCTAAATTCATTCTAGTATTTAGCAAATAGACCTTGGTTTTCACTATGCTTGTATGGCTAGTCTGTCAGAAGGAGGGAATGGCTCCTAACTTCCGAAAGAGAAAAGCCCCAAAATCTTTTCTCCCAGGAGGCTTCATTCCTATATGATGGTTGGGACAAAGACAGACAGGTGAACAGGTGACTGAGCACACTGTCAGCAGGTAGAAGGGTTTGGGAAAGAAACCAAGGGGAGGGCCACGAACCCCAAAGTTCAAGTTGATGTTTGTTTGGCCATCATAATATGCTGTACTTCTTGGGTTATTTCCAGTTTAGGGATTTTCCCCCTCAAATTAAGCCATACAATTTTTTAAATATAACCCCAATCTGAATTAGTTCTCAACATTTCAAAGTCTTTCACATTAAAATCTGAATTTTTGGCTTTTTCTGAAAAATCAAACCATGACAGTGTTCCATAATCTGCTAATGTCTGATGGCTGGCTGTACCCTTCAAGGATGGCAGTGGAAATCTAGAATATTGTAACATGTACCTAGGCCTGCTAAGACTCTATGGTGTGGTGATTCCTGTGTATCAGTTGTCCTGAGAACCTGGCTAGCTTAATCTTCACAAGAACCCTCTTCTTGTATTTATATAATATACCATACTCACGTGCTGTAGCCTAAGACACAGAAAATTGATGTAATTTGCCTAAAGTTGCAAAGCTCACTTGTGGTGTAGCCAGTATTTAATCATGAATCTTGGACTCGCATACTATTTTTGCCATTACCTGTTTGCCTCTTCATTTGCTTTCATCTGATATGGGAAAGCTTGTAGGTCTCCCTCATTATCCAGGCATACCTTCTTCTGGATATAGACTAAGTCTGACCTACTAGACAGGCCCTGTTGATAGAATCTGATCTAGGATGCTAGGGGTAAGGAAGTTGGGTTTCCCACTAGTGTAACCCACTTGGCTCTCTACAGTGAGTCTTGCCATTGGCTGAATCTGTTTCTTTGGTACCAGTCTAGAGAGCAGCTCCACAGGACACAAGACAGTCTGTCTTCTGTCTGAGAGGTAAATGTTTGCCAACACTTAAGGGATACATTTGAATTCAAATATACAGCCATCCATGACTACCTGTATATTATAGTGCATTTATACACAGCACAACAGTCACTGTGTAGAAGTACAAGAAACTCTGCCTTCCTTTATCTTAATCCTAGTTGTTTCTAAAAGTTGTTTCACAGAAATAGATCTTTAAACATTTTGGATTTTAAAGTACCTTATTAAACCTCAAAGACAAATATATGTGCTAAAATGGTGTCTTACAAATGAGCATTGTCTTCAGTATGTCTAGCTCGTGAGTACACGTGTGCCAGTATTAGAGCCTGTGGAACATAACGTGCCTTAAAAGTAGCCAAGCAGAGAAAGGAGAAAGTAATGACATCTCCTATTGCAGTGGAACCCAGTGCCATCGAAGGTGTGTGAGACATCTCACACAATGCATGGCAATTCAGGTCCCAGGTCTGTGCTCAGAGCTTAGATTGCAGGTCTCAATTTCCAGCCCAGGACAGGTCAGATCTCCCATGTCCATAAACCTTCAAGTAACAAAGCAAAATCCTAGTGGACATTCTTCTTTGACCATTTTAACATTTCATTAATAAACTGGAATAAAATTTATCTAAGGCCATGCACATTGGCTAACCGTTGTCCTTTGGGACCCACTCATTATTTGTGTGACTTTTGGCTTACCTACTTAACCTGTCTGAGCTTCTGTTACTTCTGTTAAGTGTGAGGCCACACTTGGGGACTGAGCACTTCTTAAGGCACCTACTAGGTTTCACAATCAGGCAGGCTGCAGGACTCCATGGGAAAGTGGAATTCCCTTTATTTCTCTTTGCAGACACAAGTGTTGTTGAAGTAAAGGGCTTTTTCTGTGCAGCCTTGGATTCTGACTTCTCTGGATTCCTGCCAATTCTTCCAAGGATCTACACCCTGGCCCTTGCCTGGATGTTTGTCTTCTAGGTTTAGGGAGTGGCTGGAATACAGACCTTGCTGAAATATTGTGTTACACCTTCCTGCCCTCAATATACACTCTGAAAAGCAAAAAGTTTTTGGGCCTACAGCTGGCTCTTGCCTGAATGAAGCAAAACTAATAAGCCCCCCTGATTTGCTACTTAGCGCTGGGATGGAGCCTGCAGCTACAGGCAGACATGTTGGGTCAAATCCTGGCTCTCTGCACTGAGAATAGATGCAGTCTGAGGTAGAGGTAGCTGTGTGGTAATTGTAATACATGTCTGATACCACTGCAGTCAGGCAGACACTGTTGCCTCTGGCAGCCAAGTTGAATACCGAAATTATGAGAGTTGTGTTTAGATTTGTGCCTTTTTAAAGCAAAGCCTGAGATTCTGTTGTGGTTTTGTATTCTTGTCCTCTACCCCTTCTCAGACACCCAGTCAAATTCTCAGCTCTTTTTAAGATTAACAGTAGACATCCTGACACAGCTACTTAACCTGTGGCAAGATATACATTTAACACAGTGTCCCAGTGCAGGCACACAGAGGATTCAGGAAACTTCTGTGAGTGACTCCCTTTAATGTTTTCTTTTATTCTTTATGTTGACTGTCTCATTTCTTTTTAAAATGCTGATCATGACTCACCAAATTGATTTCATGATCCATTAATTGGTCATGAAAACACTGACCTAGCACATACTTGATCAATTTACTTTTCCTTGTGAATACCAGGGTCTGGACATGAATATGCATGTGTGGTGCTGCTCTGTGACCACATTTACTCCCTCCCCCAACACAGTCCAAGGTTTTTTCTTCAACATGAGCGAGATCTCATTGTTTTTACTGACACAGAACCACTTACTAGCTATGTGACTGTAAATGAATTACTTAAACCTTCTGTGTTCTAATTTCTGAAGTTAAAAATTTGGGTAATAGAATTATTTCTCTCAGAATGGCTACTCAACATGCAATAAAGGAAGCATGTGTCCCGTACTAACACTGACTCTTGTTACTTGCATGTCTTTTTGCCCTTCTGTAGATGTTCTGTCTGTCCATCTCCATCCTGAAGCTTGTTTCCTTTCCTTATAATTCTATAGAGATTTTCTTGCTAACTTTCTAGTTTGACCACCAGATCAGTTTGTTAGTATAACAAATTCAAACTAAATCGCATAAAAGAATGGTATTTCATCCTTCTTACCCTAATTTTATCCACTTTCCTGTGAAACTCAGTTTCTGCTTCTCACTCTTCAGAGTGACTTCAGCATAATATCATTTCTTGAGCAAACTCATAAGAACTTTTGGTTATCTTCATTTCTAGAGATTCAGCCATAAAAATGGCCACCATTGCCCCTGGTGAAGGAGTGGAGAGATAGGGAATAAGCAAAGAACATGCATCTATATAATATATAATGGTTTGGGGATTATTACAGAGCTGTGAAGAAAAATACAGCATTGCAAGAATAAAAAGTTTGAACCTACAGGAGCTGACAGTGTATGCCTTTTATTCCAGCATTTAGCAGGCAGATTTCTGTTTGTTTGAAGTCAATCAAGGCTATACAGTGAGACTTTTGGGAGGAAAAATTTGAACCTACTTAATCTTATATTCTGAGTCATGTGACCCAGCATCAGCACCAGAACCATTCCTTCTCCCGTGAATGACCTTCCACCTGTTCCCAACCCTGCAGAACCTTTTCAAACCCCACCCCCAACTTGGTTCAAGGACTTCCTGTTCTCCAGAGTCAGCATTCCTGCTCGCACTCACTTGTGCCTTTTCATGTGACATTTCCCATGTCAGCTACTGTGCCTTCTGCTTTACATTATTCTGTGTTTGTTTTCTCTCATCAGCTGGACTGTGAGGAAAAACAGCATAACCCAGGGTAACATGTTCTTTGTAGTGTTCATGATCCTTACATTTACCTTGCATACATCAGCAGTTATATACAGTAACCTTCGTAAATACTCAGTTTCATGTACTTAATGTACATACATAAATATTCATGCTCATGCACTGTAAGCTATATAATCAAAGAAATATATAGTTTGATGGTTAGATTCCAAATTAGCATGAGTTATAGTTATCTGATGCTAATAAAGAAATAATAAATAGATAATTTTCATACCATATGATAGTATTATTAATACAATTATTACAAAATTTGGGAATTACTATCAAACTTTGTAATGTGTATAATGCATATAACTTGATAATCATGCTTTTAATTACTTTATCTAAAGAAATAGTAATATAACTTAAGAGGAATGTATAAAGATGATGTATATTGAGGCAATAGTATATAAAAAATTATTAATTATGTATTTTGGTACATACATTCAGAGAAATACTATGTAGCTGTTAAAAAGAAACTAAAGTAAGTTCATTATTTGCTGATTAAAAATATCCATGCTAAGTTGTAAGTAAAAGCTAAAAGCAAAGCTGAAGATAAATTACAGCAGTGAAGACAGGGTGTGCATATGCATGGGACTCCACGCATAATGATAAGGACTGTTCCCGCTTTGTTCCAACAGCGAAGAAATTAAAAATCACTCCATTAAGGGTATGTGTGAGTCTGTGTGTGTATACACATGCATGTGCTTACTAAAAAAGAAAATAAACTAAATACCAACCCAGCACATTACTGATCATTCAAGTCTATTTTGGGGAAAGTAGGTTTCCTTAAAGTTAGATAAACAATTAAGCCTCTGATACTGTTATTTAAAACAAAAATGTATAAAAGGGAGGCTTACAAAATCAACTTCCTTCTTGTCTTCAATTCTAAACTATTCTATGCTTTATAAACCTGTCACATTGCAGTCTTCATTACTGCGGTCCTTCATCCATTGAATCGTAAAAGAAACCCCTCTCAGCTATTTAGTACCCCTACCGACTCTGCCAAGTGAATGCCCAGCCAGTGCTTGCTTCATCTGGGAGTTGGGAACTCATTACCTAGCCAGGCAGCTGTTTCATTTTGATAGCTCTGATTATTGGAATTCATTTTACTCTGGAGCCAGAATCTTTGTCCTGATAGCTTCTTTTTCTCTTCTTGATTCCTACCCTCGAAAGAGATGTAGTAGTCTTTCTTTCAACAGTCTGTTGAAAACCTGAAGGAAGTAGTCACACTCTCACTTCTTGCCTCTCTTTTCAT
>JAQHUG010000182.1:124917-138085 GCA_028555095.1 Dicrostonyx torquatus
ACTTTGTTCAAGGCTACACCTACTCCAACAAAGCCACACTTTCTTTTAGTACCATTCCCTTTTGGTGCTATTTTCTTTCAAACCACAATGGTTTAATTAGTTATGTTCACCTGTAAATATAAAAAAAACTCACTTGATATTTTTTGCTATAGTACTGACACTGACATTCCACCGTGAAACAGGATCGACTATGGTAACTCTTAAGTCTTCTAACAAAGGTTTTTTTAAAACAAATAAATGTTGATAAAATGTTTATGTAGACAAAACTAAAGCTCAGAAAGTTCCTGTTAAAATATATGCTTTTTACTAATAGCCTAACAACTTTGGATGTAGCTTACTGAAGTGAGTTTTTAGTCTAGATAATGCTTGTTACTTTATTTCCCTGTGTATGTATTTTTACTAGTTGTGTACAGATATATTTTGGTCACTCAATTTTATTAATAATAATGAGAATTAAAGTAAACATTGGCTTAGGTAGTAATTCTTCCAAATTTGGTACCAGTAACTTGAACATTTATTCCAGTTTTAAGCTGCTTGCTACAGTATTGACAGTCTTCCTATATGCCTTGGTTCTAATTACAGATCCAGGCTACTTCACACAGAGCTGGGTATTTCTAAGAGACTACACAACACATGTAGTGCTGCAGACATGGAAAGCAGCAGCGTATTTAACTGAGAATCAGCCATTGTCAGAAGCTGGTTATCAGCACATTGGTATCATGACACTGCCCTGGACCTCATTGTTTTATCTATTTTTTGTTATATTGCATGATAATGTTTTAAGGGAGAAAAACCCAACAACTGTCAATCTAATCATTATGTTCAGCCTACATTACCAAGCAAAACATATTTACAACTAGATCTACACTGTTTTTACAAGTTTATTAAAAACATGTGTTGCCCAGTGCCAGAAATAACTACAGCAAATGCTAACACCAGAGGCAAACTGTCTCCACTTTCTTCTCAGGATTTAACTATACCATCACTTTATGAGCTATAAGGTAGACGGTTCTATGTGAAAATATATACCACAGGAAAGCACGTGCATATGTGTGTGAATGGATAATGAAGGGAAAATGGGGATGGGAGGGGTCAATAAGGGAGGCTAGAGCCTTTAACTGCTTTGTACCAGGCACTGAGGTCTCAGCCAAAACCTAATGAAATACAGTTAAATTATGGTGGCTTTTGACCATTTTGTTTAGTTCATAGATAGGACCATGGTATACATATGACATGATTTAAAGCTATATTTTTCTCTGTGGAAATGCAGTGCTTCTGTAATGTCCATCCATACATCTCTGTCACCTTCATTTATCCTTTAGACACAAGTGGGCTAATTGTTACCTCATTGGCTATTGTTTCCAACATGTAGTTAGGACAAATATTTGGTCAGCAAGTGAATACTTGGAATAAAGGACAGAGGAAGGCTGTTTTCTGCGTTTGGCATGTAGTTGTTATAAGCACCTCCTTGCTATATTGACTCCCTCCTGTATTGTTCCTTCCCTTCCCTGAGTGTCTGAAGTCCACATATACTCTACTTGACAGCGAGTTCTTCACTTGTTTGTATGATATGTTATTACTCTCTAGTTATCTGAGGCTTGCATATATAGCCCTTAGTAGTTCATTGACTCTCCAGGGCTCTATGTGCTATTTCCCTTCAGCATTTACTCTGGTGCAGGAGCCACCAGATACTTAGGACGTATTCTTTATCTTTACTTGTGATAATAGATTCTTAGCCCTTGTGAGGAGAGAGAGCATCGAGTATCTGATTGGGAGCATCACTGTAAAATCTCAGTGAACTCCCTGGTATAATCAGTAGCAAAGTATGGCACTCCCGTCGATCTTTTTATATAATAATATTATACAGGTTTCAATTGCTTTGTTGGATAATTGATAATGATTTCCTTTTTCAGCTCTTGATAGCTTGTCATGTTGGCTTCAACAATGAGAAATATGTTTCCAAAATAAAAAAACAAATTGTTTCCTTTGTAATTGTTACTTTACAGCAACGATAATACCAATGATATAATAGTAAATTTGGAAAAGTTGTGTTAATAATAAAATGGGTTTAGGGGTTTTGTTTGTTTGTTTTAGTGCTGTGGTCTCACTATGGCTAGAACTTACTATGTAGACCAGGCTGGTTTCAAACTCATAAAGATCATACTGCCTCTACCTCCCCAGTCCTAAGATTAAAGACACATTCTACTAGTGCCAGGCATAATAAAATGCTTTGAAATAAGCAGAAATTGTCATTCATATATGTTGCTGTTACAGTTAATTTAGAATTACTTTAAATTCTTCTTAATTCCTTCAATAGGTGGGTAGATGGCTGGGTGAGTGAATGGATATGCAGGCATATTCCAAATCAGGTCTGAAACACCTTGCCACTAAAATCCTTTAAATTACTCAATAACTGCTGTCTTCACATAAGTAATTTTTTTGTTTTATCAACTTTTATATTATGCTTAAAGATTAAATACTCAGGGGCTAGATAGATGGCTCAGCAGTTAAGGGCACTGACTGTTCCTCCAGAGGTTCTGAGTTTAATTCTCTGCACCCAAATTGGGGCTTACAACCATGTCTCATGGGACCTGATGTCCTCTTCTGGTATGCAGGAAACAGAGCACCTGTATACATAAAATACATAAATAAATAAATTTTTAAAAAAGATTAAATACCATTTTCTGTTCATTTGGAGAAAGTAGTTCAACTTTACAAATGGAAAACAAATCTTGATCTTAGCATGTACAATGATGGAAAGCTGCTTTGGTTAGCTGAGGTCATATACATAAGCAAGATAATTCCAGGTGAGCCAGTGTTCCAGAGCTGATGGCTGGGCAACTAAGAGCAGTTGCTGCTTCTCTAGATGACCCAAGAAGCCATTCACAACAGGTCACTTCAGCTCTAGGGGACCCAACACTATCCAATAGCCTGAGGGTGTCTATACACATGTGGCATACATACAGAGATGCATCCATTCACAGAAATAAAAATAAACCTTAAAATACAGCACTGTATTACATGTATAATGAACCCAACTGGGACTTAGAAGTCATCATACAAATGCTTTACTGCATTAGGGAATTCTGTGAGGTTCCTCAAGCCTTGCATTTGTTGAATTGCTGAAAGGTTAATTCAACATTGATAGTAGGTGGCTTATTCCTTAGCCTAGAAATACATGTTTTGTCTATAATTTGAGAGGGACTTGCAATTTAGTGCTAAAAAGTAATACTTTTTTTTATGGAGCACAAGAATGCCACCTTTTTCTCCACTAGCATACATGCACTCTCCTGACCATGTTTTTTTCAAGTATATCTCTCTCACATCTCCTGCAGCCCTGTTTTGTTTTTGTTTTCTTTTTCCCTTTAAGTATTATTGTGCACATGCGCGTGCACACACACATACACACACACACACACGCACACACACGCGTGCACACACACACACCACATTTCTGCTGAAGCCCACAGGAGTCAGAAAAGGTATCATTCTCCTATACCTGGAGTTATAGATGGTTGTGAGCTATCATGTGGGTGCTGTGAACCAGTCCCAGGAATTAAAATGCTTTTAATTCCTGAGCTGTAGGTGGAGGCCACTTGTTTGTCCCAGCCTCCCAGAACCAAAATAACCACAGAGAAACTGTATTAATTAAATCATTGCTTGGCCTATTAGCTCTAGCTTCTTATTGGCTAACTCTTACATATTAATTTAACCCATTTGTATTAATCTGTGTGTCGCCACATGGCTGTGGTTGTGGCTTACCAGCCGAATTTCTGGCATCTGTCTCCGGCAGGCCTACATGACTTCTCTCTGACTGCACCTGCTTTCTCCCAGCATTCACTTAGTTTTCCCCACCTAGCTGTGTTCCCCTATAGCTCTGCTATAGGCCCAAAAGCAGTTCCTTTATTTATCAATGGTAATCACATCATACAGAGGGAAATCCCACATCACTGAGCCATATCTCCACCACCCCTACCCCTGGTCCTCATTTTTTGATAGGCCATTTTCCAAGTAATTCAGAGGTAGAATTCAAAATCCTTAGCAAATGGTATCTCTGTGATTAGCTTAGTTTAGAGAAACACAGGAATACTACATAGTTCATAGTATATACATTCCAGAATGTTTCCAAGGTAGATGCTAGTTTCCTCCAAAGAAAATGGGTATGTAAAAATGTTCTGTCCCTCACTCCATTTCTCTCTCTCTTCTACATCTTTCATTGCTGTAATTCTAGTAGTGGATTCTTCGTGCTGTGGCATCTTAATGCTTAATGCACATCACTGAGCAGCCCTCTTAGAAAGCCTTCCTTCTGCCTTTCCTGCTTTTCTGGTCTTTGTTGTGGGATATTGTCAGGTTTTAATGAGACAAATCTCATGTATCTCAAAGTCACTGAAGTTCTTTGTAGTGATTTTTTAATTATGATGTACTATATTATATATACAACAAGAAGAATATTTTTATGACTATTGAGCTTAAACTTGCTGCAGAAGTAGGAATAGATTTTTGATAAAACAGATCTTACCTACCTTTCATTTAAAAGCTACCATAAAATCCTTCCTTTATTGACATTTGCCATTTCTTATTTAGCTAATAGTTGATCCTGAAATATTCATCCATCATTATAATTACCCTAACTTTTGATTTGTCAATGGTAGCATCAATTCACCTTATACAATGTCAAATCTATTGATACTGGGTCTTAAATGTTATGATTTGGTGTTAAGGCAGATGGAAAGTCTGGTAGTAGAGACATACTGATTATAAGTTTCATTTTGTTCAGGAATAGCTTCATTTGGACAGCCTATATGAATAATTATATCTCATGGTTATATCAGCATCAAGTTTAATATTTCAAACAACTAAATCAACACTAATCATGTATTGTACCTATTAGAAAATGTGTCTCACCTTTGACTCTTTTTGGTTCAGTTATTGCTAGAGTTGACATAGCAACAGTCATCATTAACTTCCTTTGAAGTGGTATGATAGTTTACATATTTGCTCAGTTTCTAGCCTTAACATGTCCTTTCCCTCAATACCCCATATTTCCTATACACTATGGCCTTCTGAAAATGCCACCCAATATAACGTTGTTATATTGAGAGCACCATCAAATACTACAAATTATAATTGAAAACCTCTTTTTATCAGTTAGCCTTCTAAGCCTTTGTCACTCCCTATCTCCTTTGTTTCTCATTTCTTCCACTGTGGACTTTAGTGGATGCATCCATGGTTCTCCGGGCATATGAGCCACATTTCTTTCCATCATTGCACTTTGTTCCTTATGCTGTAAAATGTTCTATGATGCTCTTGTAGAAAGAGCAAGGACTGACTATAGATGAGGTAGATCTGCATAAATATCTTCGTTCTACCTTTTAACAAGTTATACTTTTAATCTTATTGTGTCTTAGTTCCTGATTGGTCTGTGGCACTAAGGATAGATTTCTGTTCTATTTGTGTATTTCATGTATTTAGGTCTAACCACCCTTTGCCTTTCTTGTGGAGAAGTCATCATGAAGGCAGAATGGGATAGATGACAGATGAATCAATAGATGGATGAAGAGATAGAGTCTTGTAGTGTGTTTTGAGGTGTCTTAAAAATTCTTAGCTCAGGTTTATTCTAGCTGAAGCTAATAATCCTGTGTAGTAGTCATTCTAGACTTTATGAAGACCCATAGGACTTTAATTCTAATGTGTCTTTTAATGTCCTTAATGTCTTTTTAAAGTGGCCTTTTCTAGACAATTGAAGACAAAACAAAGCACACCAAAAGCAGGTGAAGTTTGGCAGTTTTTCTGCAGTGCTCATTTTAGGATGTAGTCATGACCTATAAGCCCAAATCCAAACCAAAGTTTTCATATCCTCTTTAAATAGTTTTTAAAATATGTGTGTATATGTGTGTGCCTATATGAGTTTACATGCATTATGTTCATGCCGTGGCCTGTCAAGGTTGGAGGGTTTTAGATCCTCTGGAATTAAGACCTTCAGCCTCCTAATGTGGGTCCTAGGGTACATGTTCTTAACCACTGAGCCTTTTTATATCTAGGCTTGTTATCCATGTATTTTTGGCTATTTTTTTCGGTCTGTGTACTATTTTTTGTTGTTTATTTGTTTTGTTTTGTTTGGGGGGTTGGTTTTGCTGCTGTTTTGTTGTTGCTTGTCTCAAGCACAGCAGTTTTAATTAGCCATGGAATAGCCTCTCTGCCATCAAGCCCCTACTGTGTTATCCTTCTTGTTTCTTACCAGTTATTACCTTTATTTAGTGTAAGTGACTGTGGGTAGCCTAGTCCTTAGCATCTTTTCTTTTTCTACAGAGTTAGCCTATATGTCCTGAAGAAATGTCAATGATACTGTTGAATGTCTTCCCAACTTTGGCCCAGTGGCACAGATCTGTAATGTAACATTCTGTAAGTGAGACAAACAGATCACAAATTCAAGGGCTGCCTAGACAACAGAGTAGGTTCAAAGCCAAAAGAGGGCTGGAGAATATAGCTGAGGGGTACAGCACATGCTTGTCCTGCTCAAGAGCCCAGGATGAGAGGGGGTGGGAAAAAACTAGCTGAAAGTGTTCTCCATTGGTAATTCCTGCACTGATTTCGGTGAGGACGGCATTTCACCTTCCTGTATAGTTCAGGGGTCACCCAAAAAAATCTGCTGTTCTTACTGTGACCGAATGTGTTCTTACTCAGCCTGGCCATCACAGTTTATCTCTTATGTATTAAGATGCCTCATACCCCAAATTTACAATATTTCAATATATTTAGTGATGAGAGTCATGAAATTTTCAAGAACAATGATAGTGTTTAGTACAGCATTTAGCACAGTAAATCTTCCTTAAAGACAAAAGGAGTGAGTGATTGAATGTGTGACAGCTAAAATACAAAAACATTTTCAATAATAGCAATATAATTGGAATACACTTTAGAAAGGGTAACTTAACTGATGCATAATGATGCAAGCAAAATGCAGAATGGTGACGATAAGTCCTCCTCATTGGTTGAGAATCATGGCCTGCCTTCCCGGTGTAGAGCACAGCTCTGAGTGTTTTGACAGGTGAGAGCTCCTATTGTCTGATATCTGCCTTTTCTCTTTGAAGTCTCTCTCTTTAGCCACCCTCTCCACCACCACCACTTTCGGGCTACCAGAATGTCACCTATTTAAGCTTCTTTCCTCATAAACTCTTACTTTGCTTCATCCCATCTGTTTCTTTTCTTTTATTCTAGTTATTGGATTTTCCGACACCTCCTGCAGGATCCTCTTATCATTATGGCCCTGGGCTTTTAGGGTCTTAGTGACATAGAATGTGCTGGCACACATTCTTTTGATGTAGGTAGTAGACAGAGAAGGGTATCTTTTACTAACAGACAAATGTCCTAAACTTCCAAGAAGGGAAAACAGAAAAAACATCCATGGTCCTTTTATCTTTTTCTTTTAGAAGATGGCATAGATCTGGTGTAATAAAGTAATAGTTTCAAACGCTGGCATACAGAAGCAAATAATAATAAACAATCCTGAGATTCTGGAGTCTTTAAAATACCACTGTCAGACTTTGCTTTAATCGAACTGGTACAGATATTACTGCCCAATTTTGTACACAGTTGTGAATGCCTGCACAAGCAAACACATAAAATTTAAACTGATCTGGACGTTTTTGTTCTGAACTTTTAAAAAGTTGAAGATGCTCAAGAAAAAACAACTTTCACTGTCTTCTTCTGGGGAGTATTTAATGTAAAACCAATATGCATGGGAGCAGCGGGAAATTATTACTTACATCACCTGTTGCTATTAGAAACTTAGAGTATGTACTCCCTGTTTTTATTACTCTAACTGGATGCCACTTGTTCCTTAAAGTAGAATAGGTTAACAAGTCAGCCATACCTCTGCAAGTAAATAAGTAGCTTCAATGACATTTTACCAAGTGGTTTTCAGGATGCACATTTTAAAAATTTCAGCCCACTGGGTCTCTTTTAGAAAGGCACTGTAAATTAGAAGAAATTTAAGGCAGCCAAGGCTCTCAGCATGTTGGAGATAGCTGGTGGTGCTCTCATTGCTGGGCCTAACTTACATATAAATTATAACCTGAGGACTGACTTAAAGAGAAATCAGGAAGTGATTACCAAAGGTATGACATGACTAAAGCAGAGACTTTAGGAAACTGGATATTTCACAGAAAGCACACAGAACTGAAGGTAACCAGCTCACAGAAGGAATGGGGGACTCTAGCCCCGTTTCTGAGCATTCAGTCTGCTTGGGGCTGACCAGTGGCTGGGCGTTGTGAAGGAAACTTCTCTCCACGTAGTGCTCTAGATGCAGAGAGGGACTGGTCTGCAGTCCCAGTGTCCCTTTAAGGCCACCCAACCACTAGGCTAACCCCTGAAGTTTCCACAACTTCCAAAATACCACAGGCTCAGCCTAAGCCCATAACAGTTTGGTTTGGGGAAACTGAAGCTGTAACAATGCAATGAAGAACTGTCACAGAATAGTAAAATAGTGAGATCTGTCACCAACTAAAGTACTTTCTTAAGTATGTGAGAAGATAAGGGACAGGTTCTTCTGTGCGTTGTGTTTACTAATACACAAACTTTCTTTCCACTTTGTGTCCCTTTATAAAATGAAAGTTATTTTCCATCCCTTAGTTTTAATAAGAAATTGTTAGTTTTTATTCTAAAATTAATGTTAGTTTTAAACTGAGTATGTACTAAGAAGAAATAATTTTTCCATATTTTATGATTTTTATTGTTATCTCTTCCTACTTATATTGTAAATTTCTTTAGACATTATTCTCCTAGTTATTTTTAAATATTTTATTGTCAACAATATTAGCTCTATGATAGTTGCTCCTTGTTTTTGTTATAGTACCCAGCAGTCGATAAATTGTTTATATGGAAACATAATACCTCATGTCTCTGATTATTCCCTAAGTCTAGATAGAATTACACTTTTGTTTTTAATTGATTGAAGAAGTAAGCCTATTTTTACAGTTGGCATTGAGCTGTAAGACTAATTAGTATCAGCTTGCTTTATAACCATGAAATCTACATATATGTTCTCATGTCTGTGTGACAGACATATATCTGAAACTATGGGGAATAAAAATTTTATAGTTTTCATTTGTCCACATGTGAAAAATTTTTGAGCATACTTTTCAAATTAGATATCATCTAATAATGGAATTCTTTCTTTCCATCCCAAGTCATATATTTCTCCTATCTCTGTCTTTCTCTCTGTCTCTCTGTATCTCTGTCTCTGTGTGTTTGTCTGTGTGTGTATGTATGTTTATGTGTGTATGTCTGTTGATTTCAATGGATATTCACAACAATGAATAATTAGGAATATTTATTTTTTAGCTAGGAACAGCAGAAGATGGGACTAATGAAAAACATTTCTTGATGTCACATGTCAAACGAGGACATTACAATTTAATGTGTAAGCAATAATATCAAAGTTCTCTTGGTGAAGAAATGGAACCCCTGAGAGACTACTATTTTAACTAAGTAAGGTCTTACATTTAAAGAAAGGGCTTCTGACTGCCAGACTACACATTTTAAACTGAAGCAATGGGTTTAATTTTCATTCAAGATCATCTAGCTATCGAAAGTTACTTTAAAGAAGAATTGAACTATTATATTATTATATTATAAGCATTTAACATCTCATCAAATTACCAGAATTCCAGGGTTTTTTTTTTCTTTTTGGCTGCATGACTTGCATGTATCTACAAAATTTGTTAATAGAAAAGAAAATTGTTTCTCTTCAACATTAAGTATTATAGTATAATTTGTATGGCTACTTAAAACATATCTTTGTGGGGAATTATATATCAAAGTTTTTGCTAAAAAATTTCTCTTGAAGTTTTGAATTAGAGCATAGTGGTTTTTGTATGCTACCATTTGTTTTTCCTCTTGAAGGCTGAAACCTCTCCTTTCACTTGGATGCTACCCGAACAGATCTTGCCTGAGTGGGGCTAAGGAGACACCCACACAAAGTGTAGTCATGCTCTGTGTGTTCTGCTCAGTGCCAGAGTGCCTAATAATGGGCAGACACAAAATTATTTCCCATTTCATTTTCAATGAAAATGTATTGGGGTAAATTTTTAATAATATGAAAGTAACTATCTGCAAAAGAACAGTAAGTCTATATAACCATTTGTGCATCCACTAATTATGTATAGTTCCAGAACTTTTCCATCCTTATAAAGTGAGATCATTTTACCCCAGATATCCAATTTCTCCCCATTCTTTGCTTTTTCCAGACATTGTCAACCTCCAGTCTCTGTTTCAAATGTACAGATTCAGTTATTCATTTAATTGGGATTGAATAATAATGATTTTTTTCTATCTAATTTCTTTCCTTTACAATAGTTCTTAGCATGCCGCGGTTATTCATTCCCTTTTATAGCTGAGTAATTTTCCATGGTATGTATAGTTTCCAGTCTGTTTAATCATTTCCCAATAATGGTCATTTGGGCTTCTTCTACTCAGATGCTATTTACTGAACATAGTACCTCCCCACAAAAAGCTCCAAAATCATTTAAAATAGGGTAGTTTCTGAATGTAACAAGAGCCCCTTAGGACAGAATCCAATATTAAACTGACATGAAGAGTAGTTCTTGTATTGGACTTCTGAAATATATGGACATGTTACTTTGGTAAATGATTCAGAACATACTGTATATATGAACTACATATATGTACTATATTAAAAATAAATTATATTTCATTATTACTATTTTAAAAAAGAAATTTAATTTTAGGTACTTAAGATATGCAACAAGATATAAAATGGCCAGCATGGTAAGATATCTCTAAAGGTACAATAGTACACTTCATATCTTGGGAATAACCAACAACTTTCTAATTGGACTTGAGGCCCACTCAACAGTATCATTCCTGATAGTATGTTCCAAGCCAACAACATATGACTATGATGTCATTTTCCTAAACCAATATAATCCCTAACTATACTCTAAATGCTCATCCTTAAACCCACAGATAAGTATTAATATTACTCTTCATCAAAGAAGCTTGTTTTTACAGTAAACAGAGACCATTACAGAAAGCCTCAACCAATCAAAATGCAGAGAACACTGTGGGATGCTCAGCCCTAGTTGATATATCAGCAGCACAACTTTTCTTTAGGGGAACATGGTGGAAGAGGATATGGAATGATTATAAGAGCCAGAAGACCAGGAAGTCTTCTGTTACAGTGTGCCTTCTCTCTGATAGGAAAGCTACAATCATTAAATTGCAACAAGATGGCTGCCTAAAGAAAAGGTCTGAACAATTGTAGCAGTTGACATCCCAACATAAATGAGGGAAATCTCAAGGGTCAGACCCCTAGATGAAAAGCTGCAAGCAGGAAACAACTGATGAGAGAATAATTTATTCTTTCTCAGGGATGAGGCTGCTGGTTGCTTACCCAATAACAAGTGCAGGCCTAGACACGTACATGCTAGTAACCCTGAACAGACTCACCAGGTTGTATTTTTGTGTTTGTTTATATGTATATGTAAAAACAATGGTTAAAGAAGAAGGGGCCATGAATTTGGGAGGGGTTAGATGGGAAAGGAGGGGGAAATGGTGTAATTATATTTTAACTAAATAAAGTGATTTTAAATGTACTATGATAAATCTTAACTATATTCAATGTTAAATTTAGTAGTCATAAAATGATTATTTGGATATCTTTAGTTAGGGACAAAAAAAATAGTTTCTGCTCAAAATTTTTAGCAATTAAAATTTTGAATATTTTTTGTCAATTAATAGAAAACTATAAATTATTTGACATCCGACATATATAATAATCATATACACAAGGTCTTTTGAAACAACATTTATATTACATAAATATAAGTTTCCTATCCAAGTATAATTTCAAGAGAGGCAAGTTAAGTATTGGAAGCAATGGGGAAACATAATATAATAATGTTGTTGGGTATGGTTGGGAAGGTCTGAGAAAACATTTGGAACCATTTTTCTCCTAAAGCCATGTAACTATTGAAGTGTTGTGATGGCATTTTCCTATGTTATATACAACACAAAGGGAGTCTGGCTAAAGCTGTATTCTGAATAGTCTGATGAAATAGAAGTGAAATTAGGAAGGAAAGGATGTATGATGGTGTTAGCCCATGCATTTGTGAATGCCTTTTTTTATGCCATTTAGCAAAACTATTAATGGCGTTGTGTGGCATTTCATGTAACTTCATTTTCAGAAGTTTATTTCTGAAAAATATTGAAATGAATGATTTTTAAACCTTTTTTAACATCCATATTATTGACCTCTTTGAAACTTGACAGGTATGCGCCTCAGAGGTTCTACACATCTGTCAAATATTAAATAAAATTCCTTTGTGGGCTGTTACCCCATCATTTTCTTTGCACTTGACATATAGAGTCTCAGTGACAATCTTTTCATTATGAAAATGGCCATAGTCCTTTTTTGTAAATTTAAATGTTATACTAAATAAAAATTTTAATGAATTTTGAAATAAATAAGCCATTAAGTAGGGAAATGAAAGCTATCTTATGGTATATTCTTTAAACTGTATAGGATACCTTTGTTGCATTTGAGTTTAAACCCAGGTTCTTCTGAATGTTGCTATGCTGTCTGCTATGACAGATAATTGGAGAAAAGGCTAAACTACCCATCAAAGTAGACACATGTCTTTGTCAATGAATACTGAGAACTCACCTTAAGAAAAAAATAAGCTTGTTTTAAACTGTCACTAAGGTGGATATTCTCAACTCTTTAGCCTCTTAAAACAAAAATAAACCATTACCAAACCGTAGTTCAGGCACCAGGTAATTTGAAGGACATGGAAGAATTTTCAGAACACCATTAGCTTTCAACTGTACTAAAAAATTTAAACATACAGTTTAAGGAGCACAAACAACTTCAATTTTTAAAAGTTAATTTTTTCCCCATCTAAGTACTAATCAGGCCCGATCCGGCTTAGCTTTCAAGATCAGATGATATTAGACACATTCAGGGTAGTATGCTCAAAATATAGAAAAGTAAAGAAATTAGACATCAAAATTCCAAATTACCCAATTAAAAAATGGGGTACAGAACTAAACAGAGAGTTCTCAACAGAATTTCAAATGGCTGAAAGACATTTAAGGAAATATTCAGCATCCTTAGCCATCAGGTAAATACAAATCAAAACAACTCTGA
>JAQHUG010000182.1:150618-171794 GCA_028555095.1 Dicrostonyx torquatus
GAGGTTTACTCCATTTTCATCATAGCAGGAAGCATGGTAGCATGCAGTCAGACATGGTGCTGGAGAAGTACTTGAAAGTTCTGTATCTGGATCTTCCTGCAAACAGAAGGAAGAGAGTGAGACACTGGGCCTGGCTTAAGCATTTGAGACCTCAAAGCCCACCCTCAGTAACACACATCCTTCAACAAAGCTACTCCAACAAGGCCACACCTCATAATAGTGCAGCTCCTATGAGCCTATGGATGCCATTTTCATTTAAACTACCCTCACTGACAATGTCAAATGGCGACATTTTCTTGAAAAGATTGTGAGAGCTGGCAAAGAATTGGGATTAGAGTGATCTTGTTTAGCGTGGTAAAGTTAGTGATTCTTCCCCACCCCTCAATTCTGAAATCAGCTAAAAGTCTCTGACTTACAAAGGTGACAGTCTTTCTTGTACTCCTGTGTGCTTAGCATGGTGCCTAACTCCGGGTAGCCATGTGAGATGTGTTCATGAATGAATTCTTAAAAAACTGACAGTTATAAATTCTGTAAAAAATGGAGTTCTCCTCTAGAGAAATGACAGTGTCTTTATATATGTGCATCCCTTATCATTACCAGGAGTCCAAAGATTCTTAGAGGTAACTCAAGAGTTTCCTGGTGAACGGTAGGCATTGTGGGATGTAAAAACATGTCTTGAAAGTAACTGACTTTTTCTCATGATTTATACTTCCCAGAACTAATTCATAGTTTGCTGGCTGCAGAGGAATAGTTTAAGAAAGGCATTATGAACAAGTGTCACTGTGAAGGATGTTGTCTATTTCTATGTAAGAGTCTACTCTAGGCAGTCTTTCCACCCAATTGATACATATAATGCTAAAATATACAACTGAACTCACATAATTGTGAAGAATTGATGATTGTATTGCTTTTAAAGAGAGCATTTTTCAACAAAATTTCAACATTAGCTTAATGTCAAGCTGCTTTTATACTCTATATAACTTTATGCAGTTGAGGAAAAATAAAAAAAGTCATCAAATATGTAAAAAGAGACATTTTCTTTGCTTTGTATGAGATTTGGCAAAGATAGTCTTCCTGAGTATACATGGATCATACACAAGAGGAAAACAGTAGGTGTCTACTGTCTGCAAACTATTAGTGCTAAAGTAGACTACCATCTGATAGTGTTTTGTCTAAGTGAAAATGCAAGGGGGGAAGTCGGAATATTTTCATATTGGTTTGTTAATAAAGGTCCTCTTCTGCCCATCCTTTACCCCCAAGCTTTGCCACCATGCTTTCATATAGTCAAATGACAAGGCATCTGCATTTAACACTCAATCTGCCTGCTCTAATAGGAGCTCACTCAATCCTGCTGGACTGAGACTGATGGAGCATATGACCAAATCTGACTCTCTGAATGTGGCTGCCAATGGGGGCAGACTGAGTAGCCATCGATAATGACACTGTGACCTATCTTCTCTGCATGATTAGGCTTTTTGGGAACCCAGTCTATTTGGATGCACACCTTCTTTGGCCAGGATGGAGGCGGGATAGCCTTGGACTTTCCACAGGGCAGGCTACCCTGCCCTCTCTTAAGGAAGCAGGGGAAGGGGGGTAGTTGGAGAGTGGGGGGGAGGAGTGGACTGGGATAAGGGCAGAAAGTGTAAATTTTTGAGTGAAAAAAATAAAAGAAAAAAAAACACTCAATCTGAATCATGCTCCTCAAACAAGTTTTTCTTCTTCCTCCTTGATTTTCTTTGTGTGCCTTCTGAAGCTGCCCCAATCAGAAAGAAGGGAACAAGAGACATAGGATATTATTATTATTTGTTGTCCTCTCCATATAGATGTTGTGGGCTGCAGAACCCTGAGTCCTTAACTTTCTTTGCCTGCCTCAGAATCTTTGACTGCTGGAGTGAAACAACTTGTTTACCTGTGCCTGCAGCTGCTCTGAGCACAAGACCCTCATGAGTTCCTAATGCCAGGGGAGTGAATTTTGGTGGGTTTTACAGCTGAAAATCCCAAGAGCTGGGTGTGGCTATTAGTTAAGGATCCCTATATAAGCTTCCCTGGTCTGTGACTCCTCAGTGAAAGGTAAACTGACTTGGGATTGTTAGCAACTCTCTGGAACTGTAAACAAAATACAAATAAAGCAAGATGGCAGGTCCCCAGTGATTTATACAAATTCTGTTGCCATTAATATCAGGTTCTTTAAGCCTAGAGGGGAGACATGATGGAATATGTCTTTCAGAGTGTCTCTGTATTATTTCCCAGTGCACGGTAATTATTTGTCAGAAGATGTCCTAACTAAGTTATTCTTCACTAATTCCAGAAGTCATACTCTTGATCTTGCCAACATGGACCTGGGAGAGTAGGGGTAACCTTGTGCTGTCCATGGATGGATGTCTTGGGTCACAGGGTGTGAGACCAATAGGAAGAAGTTTCTTCTGACCTTCGGGATTTTATGTGACTGTAACTTTAAAAGTTTCAGTGGCAGAAAGATTCTTAGGTTAACATGCAGATGGTATCCTGTAAGGTTTATGGAAATAAAACATAGACTTAAAGTAAGGTTGTGTATATTGCAGCACTCAGGATTCATATTACTTTGTAATCATTCATTTTGCAAAACTGAAACTTTATTAATGAATTATTTTTGTCAAGCAGTATGCTGAACACTTCCCATAGATTACTGTATTCTACTGTCTCAGCAGTCCTGTGACTGGCCTCTCTAGACAGCATCGTGCCGTTAGTCAAAGCAGAGTAGAGTGGTTGCTATTACAAGACAGTGATTTCTTTCTGTCAAGATAGGTTTTAAACCGCTGCACTTATGACTGTTGTTGTCCTTCTTTCTGCAAGAGGATTAATGCTAGTTACAAGAAGTTCTATTAGGTGGACAGAATTCTATTTTCAAAACTGATTTGATGGACGGAGTTCCCAACCGTAGGTCCTCACAGTCAGACAGTTCCGAAGCACAGGAGCAAGTGCAGCCAGTATTCCTACTTCTGAAGATGGAATCTAAATTCAAATGTAAATTTCCACCAATCAGAACTCAGAGCTAATATCAATGTTGATCATAGTAAGAAAGATGTTTCTAATTAGCCCACTTTAAAACCCCTTCTTAATCACTTAGAGCATTCTTGTGCACATCTGTGCTGCAGGAGTAACTGGATTACCTCCATGGTGTGTGTCTGGGTGTGCGTGTGTGTTTAAAGCCATGCTATAACTCTATCCAAATGCAATTCAGCACTGCTTTAAAGTTTAGAAGCAAATGTGTACTCAGTAATGTAGTTTAAAAACTGAAACCCCTCCTATCTTATGTGTTCCTTTCTTGTAAACCAGCCTTGTTTGTGGAGGGCAGCCATAGAAAATGCTGTGACACATACGTCCCCAAGCTTCTTCCCCAGACTTCTATCTAATAAATGAGCGCCAGAGTCCGGGCCTCTCATGTGGTTTTGCTTCATCTGACAATGACATCAGTATCTTTCCATTCCCTTTTTAAAGTAAAATTGTACCCAAAATGAATAGTAGTGCCAGTAAAGGAAACTGAGTCCTACAAGTAATTTTTCATTAGGGTAAATGAGGTGATACAATAAACAACTGAAACCTGACATGACGCCATGGCACGAAACTGCAAAACAAAATCTTGATTGCTCTTGTGGATGTGTCCTAAGGCTTTTATGTCTTTTGCATGCCTTGTGTGCACACAGACAAGTCAGTGCAAACACAATTCATCCTTGGATATTTATTTCCATCAATGAATGACCAGATGGCCCTTGTCTCTGTTGGAGGAGATTGTTTTTTCTTTTTCTCTAGCTCTGAGTGATACCACATATAAGAAGCTAAGCTAAATAATCACCCCTAACTCAAGAAGTATGCTGCTACCTTCCTCTACCCAATAGGGTTGGCAGCAACTCACAGCTGCTTTCATTCTTACATTTTAATTGAAATAGTTGGTGTATGTTCCCAATGTAGGTAACACATTCTTATTATGGTAAATTATGACTGTACAGACAGAATGGAGGAAGAAACCTATTTAGCTCTTCCCAGATCTGAGAAAAGTATTAGCTTCCCTTTGCAAATGAGAAAACTGAAAGTCTTAGATGCTTATTGAATTGCTTTGTCACCAGCTACAGAGTGGATCACCAAGCCGACCATGAGCCCTGTTGTTGTGTGTGTTTGCATGTCCCTTGTAGTTCTTCAGGTTTCATTTCACTTGCCTTTATGACACTTTTGATGTCTTAAATCAAAGCGTTTTGTTTTTTTCACACATGACTGACACTGGTATTTCTTTGCCTAGATTATAGTGTGGGATAGGCAGAAAAGTAATAGATAGAAGAAAATAAAAGCCAGAAAGCCATGGAAACTATGCATGCTGTCACCAATAAGAAGGAAAGGAAGCTCCAAGAATATAATTAAGGCAGAGGTAGAAAGAGAAAGAAGGCTTTTTTCTCATTAGAGCTGGTAGAATCCTTCCTGTTCAGACACTAGACATGCGCTTTCCACTGTCTCTCTCCAGCTCCAAGAGGAGCGAGAAGAAGGAAGGGAAACTGCTTTCTGTTGGGCCACAGCAAAGTGATGTTCCTATGAGGCACAAAAGTAAGTTCTTTTCTGACTCCTTGATAAGATACCAAGGAGAAAGAGGTGGAAGAGTGCTGGCAGGAGGGAGACTGACTAAGACTGCCTCTTTTGAACGAAATCCTGTCTACGTGATTCGGAATCATACTTACCTTTCAGGTTCTACATTACCCTGAAGGCAGTATTCTTGAACACTGTTCTTTCAGTTAATCAACTCTTATTCCCTTCAACCAAGCCTACAGGAGGAAAGGGAGAGGGGGGAAACTTAAGTATCATTCACCTTCCAAGTAGTATAAATAGGAGATTTTTTGGCTATTCTGTTTGTCCTGTTTCAGGCTAACTTCTATTGGTTCCGTCCCTCTATAAAACTGATATCTCTCTCTCTCTCTCTCTCTCTCTCTCTCTCTCTCTCTCTCTCTCTCTCTCTCTCTCTCTCTCTCTCTCTCTCTCTCTCAATAGCCACTATGAGCTTCTAAGAATTCCCCTGTACTCTTTTGCTGGAATAGGAGCATCTAAACTGTTAAGTTTGGGCAGTATGGCAGTTATCCTTCTGGGGAAATCAAAGCCAGGCTGCTTGCCTGGCCAGTCCCCGTGGAGTGGATCTGGTGCATATGCCCTTCTCCCCAGCCTTCCACCCTCTTCTCATTGAGGCTGGTAGAAAGTGATTGGCCATCAGCAAGTCCTGAAGAGCTGTACCGAATTCTCTTCCTACCCCTGAACGCATAATCTTCAGCATTGGGATGTAAGCTACAATGCTAAGATGCCAGGGAAAGTTCTTAATATGGAGTTAGTTTGGTATTGTAAATTTTCATTTATCACAGATGCTTTCTGACCAGTGTAGTAGCTTTTTCAATTGTGGCCTTAGGTCATCAGTAAATGGCTATTCCTTTCTTCCAGAAGTGTAACCCTATTTCATTACAGTGTGTAAGAAGAGTGTTCTGTATTGCAAAGCTGTTTTCATGTCACAGTGTGCAGTCCTTCGAAGTAGGATTTTGTTGATCTTAGTGACAACGAATTCAATATATCTGATAATACTGCATAGCAGGTCTTCATTCTCTTTACTGATGATGTGGCTGTCAGTCTTTAATGACTCTGTATTTTGTATACCATTTGCATAGCATATCAGCAATGAAGAGCTGAATTTGCTTAAACAATAAGTGTAGCTGTGCTGTTTGTACTCTTATATTCCATCAAGAAATAATTACTCTTCAGCCAACCTCACTTCTTTTTACTTCATATATGCAAAGTACCTAGATAAAATATAACTGAAGTTCCGGCACTGCACATCAGTAGACAGAGTCAGTCAAGCTGGAGGAGACAGTAGAGGAGTGTGTATATGGCCTTTCTTCCTCGCTCACTAGCAGCCGCTCCTGAGTATCTAATGGCACCATAGCCTTAGTAGGTAACACACTTGATTTGGCTCACGTGTTTACTACTGGGAAGTAAAGAACAAGATTTGTTTTAACTTGAGTTCTATAAAATTGAAATGTTATTTATGGCTAACAAAGATATTGTCGCAAGTCCTTTGTATCTCCTTGGCTTGTTGCCTATAGTGCTCTGTTGGAATACATCTCCACATGGATTGGTTTTCAATGGCTTTCAGCAATTTATTGCAGGGCCATCTGGCCATTTGCTGTCTGTACTCCCAAACTAACTTTCAGTTTTAAAATAATTTGGCTTTTGACACTTTTAGGGGTCAGTTATGCCCTGGTAGACATGATTGAAGTATCACCTGTATAGAAATGAAATTATTGATATTTCAGGTGATATAGCTCATAAAAAAGCAGGCTTTCAATATAGCTAAGTTGTGGAGTGCTTAAGTTCATATGCAAACTCCTTGAGTTGCTCTCTCCCATTAAGTACTTTTTCTAATACATTATGTACTAAAGATAAAGTTTCAGTTTATATCCACGTTAGTATTTAAAGACATATTGTACATTTCTGTGCCTATGACACAGGACACTGCTTAAGAAAAGCAGTGAATGGATGCCCCTCGTGAGAGGATTTGGTATATTTATAAACCCACTATTCCAAGGAAGGATGTTTAAAGGTGAAAAGTAAAATTTCTTCTGCAAATAATGTTGAGCCTCAGCATAATTTTCACATTCTGAAAAAGAATGTGCATTGCAGCAAACTGGAAGCAATCAACACTTTATTTATTTCAAAAGGTTGAGGGATAGTGAGGTGATTCAGCCTTCAGACCCATATGGTGGAAGGAGAAGATGGGCTCCACAGAGTTGTCCTCTGACCTTCACCTGTGCACCATGCTGCCAGCTCTCCCTCCTGCCACCACACACACAATAATTAATTACTTGACAATAATAATAAGCTTAAAGGAGGGAAAGTCACCTCATAATGCTGAAATGTCTGATTTCTCCTTTTTCTTTTGTTGAATATAAATTTTTTTCCATACAATGTTTTCCCTTCCCTTTACTTCTCCTAGTTTCTCCCCACCTTCCCTTCAGTCCAGATTCATCTCCTTTCTGTCTTTTATTAGAAAACACAGGCATCTAAGTGACTATAATATAATATAATATAATATAATATAATATGTAAAATATAATAAAGTAAAATAAGTATAAATAAAATAAATTATAAATAAGTAAAAGTATAATAAAGTAAGCACATTGAAACAGGTCAAAACAAGCAGAAAGAAAAGAGCCCAAGAAAAGGCACACGGAACAGATAGAGATGCAGAGACCCACTCATTTGCACACTAAGGAATACCATAAAAACACCAGACTGGAAGCCATAATATCTATACAAAGGACCTGTATATGAGAGAGGTGGGGAGAGGGAGTGAGGTGGAGGATTTCTTTTAAAAAAAGAAAAAGCCTTTACAAGAGACTAAGAACATCCAAAGATGTCGCTGTGCTTGTTCTGTTGCCTGTCTACTGCTGGGCATGCAGTCTGCCTTTAGGAATAGTTAGTTTCCCCAGTGAGACTCCTTTGGAGAAAAACCAAAATTTCGCTTTGTACTAGTTACCAATTGCAGATAGCTTCTGGATTACGGGTAGTGACTGTGTGCACTCTCCTTCACCTGGTGCAGACCAATGTATACCAGTCCCTGTGAGTTCTTAAGTGGATTGTTGCTGTTGTGTTTACAAGGTCTTGTCTTTTGGTGTCCATCTCCTCTGGCTCGTAGATGATTTTTTTTTTTTGCTTCCTCTTCTAAGGGTCCCCTGAACCCTGAGGGGAGGAATTTGATGGTGACATCAGGTTTTGGACTGAGTGTCCCATGGTCTCTCACTCTTTGCATACTGTCTGGTTGTGGATCTTTGTATTTCCTCATCTGCTACAGGTGGAAGAGTCTCTGATGATGGCTGAGCAAGGCACTGATAGCAGAATGTCATTAGGAGTCATTTTATTGTTGTGTTCCTTTAGTAGAACAGTGACATTTAGTTTTATCCTCAGTCCCTGAAATATCAAGTCTCTGATTGATCCCTCAGGCAGTGTCAGGTATGGGTTCCACCTTGTGGGGTGGGCCTTAAGTCAGTCAGATATTGCTTTGTTATCCCCACAGAGTCTATGCCACTACTACACTAGTCCATCTTGTAGACAGTACACTATTACAGTCTGTGTTCGCCTAAGAACATATAAAAACATTTGCATTTAGGTGTGCCCTCTGTGAAACATGCTGGTTGCACAATACCATGAACATCTCCGAATTGGAAAAGCTATTGGTGGTTTGTCTGGGGGATCAAATCTGGAGTCAATTCTCTTACCTTGACTCCATTTTTTGTATGTCTATAGCTCTTCCTAGGCATTTTTGAGCAGTGCCTGAAAGTTAATTCCTCACGTTCTTCATGGAAAAAGAAATTGAAAGTCGAAAAGAGCTGTTAAGATTTTGAAAGGTAATAATCTATGACATGTGAAATAGGAGGTCAACAGGAAAAATTAGAAAATTTCGTATTCAAGAAGTACATCAATTGCCCATCGATTGTTAAATTCTCAAAGTATACATGTTTTCACTTTACAGGATGAGAAAAAAACAAGAGATGTTTCAAAATAAATATCAAAATTCTTATTCCCAGACTTCATCTCCAAGCCTCATAACCTCCTCACCACCCACCACTGATAAATTTTTTTGTTTTTTTAAAATATGCATTATCTCAAAACCTTGCTATTAGCTCTCTTCATATTTCTGTGGGTTGTTTTGTTTTTGTGACTTGGTTTTTTTCCCCCTGTATTCTCTTAGTTCATGTGCTAGGAGTACAGGCATGCACTACCATCACTAGAAAGGTACAAGAATTTTAGATTTTACCAGAGTATTTTGAAACTATTGAATGGTTATACTTGAACTGAATTTTCTTCTCCTTTCTTTACTTAGACACTCTATCTCATCAATAAAAAAATATTGTATTATTTCTTTGCTTATTGCCCCCACAATGTTTTCTCATTCAGTTCCTTCAACTGTGATTTTTTTTCCTCATGTAATTTTTTTTCTTTGTTTCAATTTCTCATATGTATGTGTATGAGGTGTGTGTGTGTGTATGTGTAGTTTCCATTGTTTTCACTGTGTGTGGCTATGCTACATTCACAGATACGCACAGGCCAAAAGTTGATGATGGAAATCATTCTCAATTGTTCTTCCTTCTGATTTGTTGCAGCAAGTTCTCAGTCAAACTCAGAGCTCAAGGATATGGCTGGTCTTGCTTGGCAGCTTGTTCTGGGTACCCTTTCTGCACCCTGGTAGGCTGGAATTACAGATGGACTAACAAGTCAAGTCAGCTCTTATGGTTGTCTGGGGATACACACTCCTGTCCTGCCATTTGCTTGGCCAGCACTTTAACCACTGGACTACCCTCCCCACTCCTATAATATTTCAAATTGTTAGTTTTGTTTTGATTTGGTTTCGAATGCCCTTCCTATTACATTTTGGTTTTCCTCTCATGAATATAAAATGTTAGTATTATGACACTTACTATAGAATTTTTCTGTTTCTTTCTGTTCTCCACATTGTAACAGTTTTTCTCTGAGTTATATTCATCCACTTGTTTTCTTTTTCCTGTTTATTTTCTGTTAAAAGGTTTCCTCAGGGGTTGGGGAGATGGCCAACATGTTCATCCAGAAGGCCAGAGTTCAGTTCCCAGTATACTTATCAGGTGACTCAGATCTGAAACCTCTTTTGGCATCTGTGGGTAGCCATTCACATGTGGTCATAACATTCACTCAAATACATATAAGATTAAATCTTTTTAATTATGGTTTTTTAGTATCGTTTATATCCATTCATATTTTATAGCAAGACATCAAAAGATGATTAGTTCTTTGGAGCTGGAGTTTGTTCACTTGTGACTATTCTCTCCAGTTAAACAGAGGTCAACTTCTTTTTTGAGTCACCACTAAGAGTTTCTCTTGGTCAGTCCACTTGGTTTCCAGAGAAAAGCTTGGACAATCTCCTAGAAGCATATCTCAAGCTGGGCATCAAATGGAAAAAGGTTACTAGAAAGCCACTGGGGAATGGGTTTCTTTCAGTTGACTTACCCATGCCCTGCCTGGTCCTTGCCTGTTCTTTATCCAGCACCACTAGTTAGAGATCCCCCTTTCTGCTCTTGACATGGAGGCTGGCAGCGGAGCTGGTTGACGGAACAGTTTTTGGCATTACTCTACACAGAATGACTGTCAGTTTCTGTTCTACTTTGTAACTGTGCCTCCATGGGCCCCAGAGTAGCCAATTCTTGATCCTTTCAGAGCTTCTATGGCACCATGAGCAGCTTCTTGGATAGCAGCCTCACACCTGTGTTTACTCACTTTTGCTGAGCCACGTGTTCTGACTCGTATGTTTTCAGGCACCATCTTCTGAAATTCTGTTGACTTTCCCCCCATCTATTGACATTTCCTACTTTTTCCTCTTTGTTTGTAAGAATCTCTGTCTTCACCCATTATTGAAAGGGGATTCAAACAACAGAGGAGGTTATATATTATTGTTGGCTCTGCCACATTTATCCTAAGCTGTTCTTCACATCACAGCTAGAGTATTTATTTATACAGACCCCTGCTGACCCAAAACTTCTCCAAGGGTTTTTAGCCCCTTTGCTTAGATTATTAAGGGCAAAAGCCTCCCCTGCTGATGTACCAGGCCTTATCTTTCATCATTCTTCACCGTATCTTCTTGCCTATCCTCCACCCAATTAGTGCTCTGGCTGTTTTCACTTTTCCTCTCTGGACCATGTCTGTCATGCACTGGGCCATTTGCGTGTGTGGTTTTCCTCCCTAGGTATAGTTCTGTCAGTTAACTTTGCATTAGTACAATCAAATACCTGAGGGGACCAACATATGCAAAGGAAGGTTTATGTTGCTTACTATTTTAGAAGTTCAAAGTCCAAGATCAGACATTCTATTGGATTGGCTTTTGCTAAGCATGGCAGATGGTGGCGCATATGGTGGGAATATGTGTAAAAGCAGTCTCATCTTGAACCAGAAGAGATAGAGGAGGGTGGGACATACAGCCTTCTATGTAGTAGTTCTTTGCCAAAGTTACCAAAGGACCTCATGAAATCTACCTTCCTTGGCAGGTCTCAAAATTACCTGAAGACTTTCCCCCTAAAACCCATCTCCCCAGCGAGTCTATTACCTCCACGTCTCAATTGCACCACCCTTTGGAAAAAAACATCCAAACCTTGGCAACAGCCTACCTCACACTCTCATACCTGGCAGGCTTTTGAGCTTTGTGAGAGCAGAACTGAGCATCCTGTTGTAAGTGCAGTCCTGGAACCACGCTCTCTCCAGATGTGCTTTCTGCTGTAGCCCCACCCAGCTCCTTCCTGAATGCAGCACCTCCCAAACTTTATTCCATGAGGACAGACGGCCATTTGGCCTGCCATCTAGCAAGTGTAATTTTGCTTGAAGGGTAGATAAATTTTTTTCTCTCTAAACCTTTTTTATTCAGTGTTTTCACTGGCTTTTCAGATCTTTCTTTTCCTTGATTATATTGTAGGATGACCCTGCATGTCAGACATTTCTGATTTTCTATTATATTGTGTACTTAAGTTGCACACTTACTTTGAATGTAAAATTAACAACACTATTTTATAATATTAGTTCTGATAAGTCTGATTTCTGTGGCTTAAATATTAGATAACAGTATAATCAGAATATGAGTGGATCAGTACCTAGCATTATAATATTTAATAATGGGGGGAAGAACTTTTGATGTCTTGTGTTCATGCCTGAGGGATGGAAACTGGTGCTTTTCTTTTCCTGATCTTATTTTTCTAGTTCTATGGAGTTTAAAGGGAAGAAAGGTAGTAAAGAAAAAGTAGAAGGAAAATAAAAACAGAAAGCAATACTATATGAAAAAATGAGGAATATATTTGTTTGATTTTTGCAGTTTATGTGCTCCTTAAGACATGAACACAAAAAAAATTAAAAAGAAAGACATGAACACAAAACTTTAGTTCATATACAAATGAAGGTTGCATATTAAACTGCTCATCTGAAACAGGTGGCTAAGGTATAATGTGAAAGAAAATTTAAAGAAAGCATGATGTAATCCTGTGCAAAAGTGCTCAGAATATTCAGCGTCCCTTTAGAAACATGAAATATCATCATGATCCTCACCATCGGCATCAGTTTTATAGAGTAGAAATTGACTGAGTTCTTAGCATATGCTAACCAATATGAAAGCCTAATTCTGCAAAACAGTATTATTTCCGTTTTACTAGCAAGTTAATTGATATCTAATGAAAAGACTTTCTCAAGACAGCTAAAATTTAGCAGAGCCCTGACTTTGAAACCAGATAACATGCCTTGTGCCCCGCATTACTCTTTATGCTGCTTTGCCGATTAGCAATAAGGTAAACATTAGAATTGATTAGAAGTTTGACGTTTACCTCTTTGAAAGTCTTCAAGTGCCCTCACTCTCACAGGACAGATCAGAAAACTGGGGGCTACAGAGATGAAGAGAATAGTCAAAAACCAAACATAGTCTTAGGGAAAATTTTACCAAGACTTGGCTCTTTGTTCTTTTGTTTCTTTTTGTTTTTTAAAAGTAACATTGGGAAAGAGAGCTTACAAACATTTTCTTTTTATTGCCCTGATTCTTTCAACTTTGGCAGTATTCTCTTATTGTCACTATCAGCGTGGTTATAAAACCTCCTTATTTTCCTGGTACCCTTTTCAGGAAGTTTCGCCCATCATGGTTTTGTACCTGTTCCCCAATTTTCGCACCACAGTATCCAATAAAACATCATGACACATCACCAATGGACATGCCAAAGTGGACAGGTAAAAGCCCAGGAGGCCTCCACCCTACTTTCAATTGTTGTGAAGAGAACCTTGACTGCAGCAACTTCTTAAAAGAAAGCATTTAATTGAGGACTGACTTATAGTTTCAGAGTCTTGTAATCCATTAGCATCGTGGTAGGACATGGTGCTGGAGTAGTAAGTAACTAAGAACTACATCCTGATCCTTTGGCAGAGGCACACAGAGAGAAAGAAACTGGACCTGACATGGGCTTCAGGACCTAGTCTCCTAATCCTTCTCAAACAGTGTTACTCCCTGGTGACTAAGCACTCAGATGTATGAGCCTATGATGACCATTCTTATTCAAACCACCGCAGTATATGTATATACGTATATGCAGGCAGTAACAATTGGTAAAAAAGAGGCCATAAATTTGAAGAGAATGGGGTGGAGCATATGCAAGGGTTTGGAGGAAGAAAAGGGATTAGAGGATTTTAGTACAAATTAGAATCTTTTTTAAAAAAAAAATTTTTTTTTGTCATACTCCAAAGGAAATTGCCCAATTGGAAACCCTGCCTCAAATTTGTTTAGAAAGCAGGAAGTGATTGTCTTTTCAATTCTGGCATACTTTCCCCACCTCTTTTTAAACCTCTAAATAATGTCTTTTCCCAAGAGAAAAGAAACCCTCGAAAACAGCACATGAGTGGAGGCCACTTCAGACCTGTCCAAGTGTCCATGTTTTATTAATGTGTGAGAGACTTGCTGAAAAGTAAATCCTTACACAAGGATGCACAAGTCAATCATGTGCATGGAAATAGCCCCTTCTTTACTTAGAAAGAAATGACTTCAAATCCACATTGTGGAATGGCTTTGTGTTTGTGTGCTACCTTAGTGATCTTTGTATTGCTGTAGCCATACATGTGATGGAGACAATGTGAAGAGAAAAGGATGATTTGGGATGATGGAGATTTTAGTCCATTGTGGCATTTCATGGGAGCAAGAGCCACCAGTAGTTCAAGGTGCAAAGGTGGTAGCAGCTGTACTCACATTGTATGGACTAGGAAACTGGAAATGCTGATCTGAATGAATGGTGGGCATCACCTCTATGGGCCTGTCCCTAGCTTGCTTTCTCCTAAAAATTCCACAGAGTCCCTATACACTATGGAACAAGCATTCAAAAGATGAGCACATGGAGGGGACATTTCAGACTCAAACCATAGCACTTCACCATCATTAAACAAGGTAGATATGAAGTTCTAAGCTATAAAAAGAATTGATAAGCAAATTATGCAGTTTGTGAAACATTGACTGATGGTATCAGAAATCAGTTTAGTTTTAAAATATTATGATGGACTACAGATGTAACTCAGTGTTTGAGAACTTGTCTAGTACAGGCAAAGTCCTGAATTTAATCCCTAGCATTCTAGAGATAGAGTGAGGAGAGGGAATAAAATGCATATGGGCAATGAAAACAAATATATATGAAATGTCACTGTAAACAAGCTATTTTTTATAAACTTTATAAGTATAAATGTACCCTCTTGCACATAGAGGAGGCTTAACTATCTGTTGAATGGATCTGTTTGATTATTAAACACAGTGACTTATTCATTGAGTTATTGAAGAATACACTTATATCCAAGATGACCTTAGGAATAATCCCAGCATTAGATAATGTGTGGAGGAGCACAGTGACCAGAAGGCCCACAGTACCACTAGGCGATAAGGGAAAGAGAAAGAAAAAGAAATATAACCTAAAAATCTGATCTTCACTGGGGAAAGAAAATTCTATCCTTGAAGGTTCAGCTAGAGATTTCCTTAAGTATGGAACTGCTAGAAGAAAACCTTACATAAGCCAGAATTTAGTTGTTGCCTTAAAGAGCTTTGTTGTCAAGGCTGAAGTTCATGTTGGCAGGAATGCAGAGTTGCTTTCATATTCTCAAATGTTCATAAGGAATTTGAATTTTCTGTGAGGAGAGGATTGTATAAAATTGGCTAAGGTGAATTGCTCATATAAGTAGTCAGTTAAATTAACAAAGTATACAATCTAAAACACTTTGAAATTAAGAGGGAATGGGGACTCAAGATATAAGATAAATAATACTAATTGTATACACTATTCTAAGAGAGTCTGTAGAAGCAAATGGTAAAAGAATAGTTCCCCCCTAAGTGTTAGATTTGTGGAAGTCACTCTTACAAATCATGGTGGAAAATATAAACAACTGGGAATAGGCTCTGAGAACAGAACATGATTTCCTTAATTCAGCCTTACATCTGCCATTTAAAGGGGACTATCAGGAAATCATCCTTTGGCCATAGTCTCTTTCTGTCAGTCTTCTCTGGAGGAGCATGTCTTTACTAAGCAGTGTGACCTGTCTGGGGCCTGCAAGCCCTCTTGCAGTTCCAACACGCATTTCTTGGGCGAGTCAATAGTGGGAGGGTCTCTTCTTGTTACTTTTTACTGCAACTAATTTTGTGGATCCTCATTTCCTATTACAAAATCTGTCTTGTACAAGTAAGGCTCTCTTGCCTCCCATACACTCAGGATTGCTGTCAGTATTTTATGTTTCCTTTGAATGTTTGTAACAGGACACAAATCTTGTTTAAGGCACCAACTATTATTAAACATTGAAAAGCTACCCTCACCCATCACAGTGCTTTTCAGTGTCTCATTCTCCAAAGCAGTGGTGCTGGGTGTGTGGGATCGTGACTGACTTGTCTGTGACTTGGGTCTGTTCAGACAACACTGAAACAACCTCCATGGACATGTACCACCTATTTTGTTAATATTTGCTCTTTGTCATCCCCAGTGAAAAAGGGCATGCTCCATACCTCAGACAGCTAACCTACAGGTCTTTCTGCTTAATGTCGTGCCTTATAAACATACCATTGTAATTAGCATGGGTTTCTTTGCTTGTGATTTTTCTGATTAGTAAAGATAGCATAGCAGGAGGTAAAGGGAGAATATGTATATGTTCAAATTCTGTCTAGAAATTTGCTTTTATACTTCATGAGTATACTATAAAATATATAAATCTGCTCACCATATAAGTGATGTATTGGAGACATGTGGACAAACATGATCTTTTAATTATCTTTGCTATTTGCTTATGTGGATAAATTCTAAAAATGTTAATTTTGTAATTAATTTATAACACATTGTTGGGTAACAATGAATAGGTTTTTTTTATAAATTACCCAAGAGCTTAGATCACTAAAGTGTACATGTTTTTTTCTGGTTAGTTTTAGAAGTAACTTATTTATTATTCCTGTTTCCTTTCTCCCTAAGCTATTTTCAATCCAAGAATCCACAGAAATCACTTAGATGAATATGGTTGGTTTTTTTCTGTCATTTGTGTGTATAGCCATATCTTTTTCTGTCACTTTTTTGTAAGTTCTATAATTTCTTTCATATATCCTACTAATATTCTTTACTAATACAGAATGTCAATATATAGTTTCTGCTTTGGGAGTCGTTATTTTCCCAACCGAAGGCCCCTTGCCATCTTCCTGCTATCAGTGGTGTATGACAACTCATCACCCATCTTCCTGCCTTGTGCTTTTCACTCATGTTTCTTCAGGCCTCAAGCAGCATTTCCTAGAGTTTCCTGGATTAGTCATTAGTTCTGAGGATACCACATTAGGGAGGTTTCTTGTTCCACGGAGCGCTAAGTTTGGAAGAGAGTATATATTATGATCTACTAGATTCTCAAGAGTGGATGAATGAACATTTGTGTAGCACATGGTGGTACGCAGCCTCAAAAGCCCTGTAATGAATAAATGTTGTTTATCTCAGCATTTCCTAAGCTTGTTTTCTCATGAAACCTTTTCTGATGTCCCACAGAATTGGTGTTGCATGAAATAAATTGTGTAAAAGTGGTGACCACCACAGCCCTTCCATTGCAGACATATGCAGGAACAGACCTCTCCTCTCTCCTTCCAACCCCACAGGCAGTCCACTGAGCACTCAGCGTTCACCTTCTCTCCCCGGACTCAGACGTGGATCCACTAGTCATTTGCACTGCCCTTTCCTCCTCCCTCAGCAATGCTTTACATCATTTGTTAAATTACCTCCTGCCTCTCCAATCTCTATGCTGAAGCAAGACTGTAGATAATCATTATCTTGTGGACTTCAGTCCATAGACGTACTTTTACTTGTTTGTCTTTAAAACTCTGTAGTTGCAAATTACTATGATAAGTACTTTTATTAATGATCTATTAAACAAAGAGAATTGTGAGTAGTATACCTCCCCATGAATACATTTTAACCAAAACATTCCCTTAAGCATTGTATGGGCCCACATGCATGTCTGGCTGCCTTTCCTTCCTTTGAAGTGCCTTTCTTTTGAATTCCCTTCTGGTCAGCTACCTACATCTCTGTGTGCTAGAAGAAATTCACTGAGGTTTTTAAGAGGATTCTCTTTACTTGCTGTCCTTCTTATTTAAACTTATTTAGAACCTGTGCCTTCTCCTGACTGACTTCCAGTTCAGCTCTAAGTTTATGTGTGTGGACTTAGAAAGGGTGGGACAGAGAGATATCAACTTAGACCTAGAAAACATCTGCCTAAGCTTGTTTTTATACATTGTCTGGCATGGTCCTGGGACTTTGTGACAATGTCTATGGAGACTGTGGGACAGAGATGGGAAAGATTAGGTTTTGAAAGAAGAGGCTGCAAGAAAGGAGACTCTGTCATAAATTGGCCATTGTTTGGGGGAAAGTTAAAAAGAAGAGTCCTCTGGCTCATAACAGAGCAGAAGCATGGGAGTGAGTATAGTAACTATAATCCCGAAAGTTTCTGACGGTGCTTCTGAGAGACTCCTGATACCTGCTCTCAAAGGCAGGTCATGTCTCTTGTCTTTTCTTCTCTGCTAATTTCAAAACTTTCTTGCTCTCTTCTCATTGGCAGCTCTACCAGAATTGGAGTTGAGGGAGGGACGTAAGTGTTGGGATTTGAGCCTGTTTTCAGAGTCTCTATAGGTTAGTGCCAGAACATTCTGTCCATTTCCATGTCAGCCCATCTCTAAGGTATTTTTTAAGCATAACAACAGTCTATTGCCAAGTGTCTCTTAACTATAGATTATAAATAGCGCCTGGTTAAGAATGTTCTGGATGGGTTCATTAGAGTGGTGGCTATTATTAAGCAAACTGCTTGTTAGTATTATGCCTGTTTGAACTTGGTATTGATGAGAAGTAATTGACCACAGAACTGCATCCAGAAAGGCAGAAAGGGTGTTGTTTTTAATTTCTATTATAGCAATAAATTGTTTGCATAAACATGCCTATAAAAATATGAGCTCCAAGGCACAGAGACTCAGATTGTGTGGGATAGTGGATGATATTGTTTTGTTTTATTTTCAGATTAATGTATTTGTCCAGTCTGCTTAAAAGCCAGCCTTATTGAAATAAAGTAGTTAAAATGTGTTGTATTTTCTGCTATTACTTTTGCTGCAAAGTATATGAGAATAGTGTTAAGTTTTTAACTCAACAGAACGAAAGGAGACATCCTGTTAAATTTAGGTAATACATAAGTATTTCTTTGGTTGACAATCACTATAATGAATAGACTGTTTAAAAAATGTGAAAAGATGTATAAATAAGGGAAAAAATGCTTGTAACCTCCTTCTTCTAAGTACTGGATTGTTATCTATGTTATTTATTGGTATTTTGTCCAGCTCAATTATTAAGTTTCCCTAGCTCTAGCATTCCATGGGGAATTTATTCTGTGAGCTAATAAATTATACCGTCAGGGAGTTTTTCTTGAAATTCAGCTTAAAATTTCCTATTCTTAATTTCATCTCATTATTCCTAGTTATACCCCCTTGTACCAGGCTCAATAATTATTCTTTCTCCTTAGAGACGCCTATTATGTGTCTGTCTAGTTGTCACTTCACCAGCCATTCATATTTAGCTCCTTTAATCTGTTCTCATAAATCAACACTTCCATTGTCTTAATCATTATTATTGCTCTTCTAAGATCTCTCTAATTTTCAAACATATACAGGTGTCAGGGATTCCAGTGAAACCAGCATTCACAGAGACTGGGCTTCTCCCTACCTTTGCAGGAAGACCCGGAACTCAGGTGCTGTTTACCTGGCATGTCAGCACCTGCTTATCAGGCCAGGTCAGAGTGTTTTCAGTGACATTTTCCTTATCTCCATCCTTGTTTCAGGATTGGTTCTGATTTCATGGGTGTGTGGGATGTGTAACCTCTTTGAATTTACATCTTGCATCTTCCATGTCCTTATTCACTACCATCTCTCAAGGCAGCTGCCACAACCTGTATTAGCAGGAGAGTCTGATCATCCCTGAGAATGTCTGGGAAGCATGTGGAATGACCTAGAACCTGCCCATCACAAAATTCCTTATCGGTTGTCAGTCTCTATTGTTTATAGCCCTTTAGCCAATTTCCTATCTCTTTCATTTGCAGTTTCCCTCACATGCTGGACAGTAGAAATGGATTTTAATAGAGTAAGAAGTGTCCCGATACTGTTTTCTAAAAATGAAGATGTGGTTTTAATGCTCATTGATTTGTTACTGGGAATCCTTTATACCTGGTCTGTAATTTTGTTGGACTCTTTTTGTTTTGCTGACATTCTTTATCGGCATAAACAATAGGCTTACATTTCTGCTGCTTTCCAGATGTGGCTGAGGCTGGAGGCTCCTTCTCTTATTTTTGTCCTTCTGTTCAGAAGTTAAAAATCTCTGTCTCTCCCTTCCACTTCCCCTTCCTCCTCCTCTCTCCTCCCCTCCCTCTCTCTCACGTGTGTGCACGCACACACACACACGAACACACACACACACACACACAGTGAGAGCTATTGATGCCCTTCATATGTTGAATTTGTTTTAGGAAGAAGGTAAGTTCATTTGTTCCTTTAAAACTTCTGCACTTTTGAGGTAGAATTACAGTCTATACATGCCCAGGCTTCTTCCCATTTTAAATCAAAAACCATATTATTTTATTAAGGTACTTATAGAATTGGTACCATACTTTGCAGCATCTCTGTGTGTGCTGCCGTCTGCTTAGCACTGGGAAGGAAGGTATTCCATGAATCTCTCGTTGGCTTTTTTCTACCTGTTAGAAGTCAAAATAGATATCAGGCTTCATAAAACAAACATAGGACTCCCTGGAGACACTTTTTGATTGTAGAATCTCCATGGTGTGCTATAAAAAGGCCATTCAGTTCACTTACACTTCTCTATGCTTTCTAGTGTTGCTCATCAGACTTGGCTTTAGGCCCAGTTAACGCTCTCTCCCTGTTCCATAAGCTCTGTCTTCACTCCTCAATGCACCTGTGTGTGTTTGTTTTTAATATCTTTCACTGCATGTCCTTTCTGCCCATCCTTCTCCCCCAGGAGGCATATATGTATACATGTGTATGTTTGTAATTCTCATCTCCACCATCTCTTAGCCTTGCTTGAAATAAGGGGCCTGAACCAATGACTTCATGAAGTAAGTCTTCAGATTCCATGCCTGGTATCGTAAAGGTTTTGTTTTGTTGTTTTATGCAGGAAAGCCACTTATTATCTTTTACAAACCATCCCTTTTCAATAAATCCTGCCATTCATCATATATTACAATATTTTCTTCTGTTGCTCAAGACTTTCCTGTCTTCAGAACCTGACCTCTTTACTTAGCAAGTGTCCCCTAGGAAATAGTCCTAAGTCCTTTATCCACCTATCCCCCTGCCTCTCACTCATCAACCCTTGTCTTCTTCAGGGTTTCTGCATATTCCACCCTGCAGAAACTCTGTGAGCATTAGCAGCCATCAGCATGGGACTGGTGCACGTGCTGAGCAGCCATCCTGCAGGCCCTCTGAACGGTCTTGTGCTTCTGTTTACATGTCCTGTGGAGGAAGGCTTTTGGTTCATCTCTGGAATGTGACACTGCTCTCTCAAAATCACTTTCTCCACTCAGGTTCCTTATTCTGCTTCAAGAAGGTTTCTTCCCTGCCTACCTATAAGTACATGTATTCCCTATTTATTCACTGGCTCCACAATTCAGGAAGAGGCCTAGAGTCTGGATGGGCTTACAGAATTCTGAGAGTTCCGTCACCCGGCCCAGCCAGCTCCTCCATACCTGCATCCAGAACTCTGGGTTGTGTGCTATTTGCAGATGAACCCTCTTCCTTCCCTGCTTCCTACCATCCTCTTGATACAGAACTTTCCTGCCCTGCAAAATCTTTCAATAAAGTCCTCTTTAAGTCTTTCATCGATAAATCAGGAATACTCTTTTATCCCCCAGTTTCGCAAATTAAGGTGTCTGTTGTGTGTAAAGTGTTGCCAACATAGGCTAGTTGGCTGTTCACTCACCTTTCTCACACTCTAAGTACTTGTGGTTTGGTTCCTAGAGGTGGATATCTCTTTGAGGTTAGATCTTGTAATGGTATAGGTGACTCTTTGATTGTAGATTATATTAGGACTTTGTTTTTTTTT
>JAQHUG010000182.1:172466-174966 GCA_028555095.1 Dicrostonyx torquatus
TCAGTTCAGGCACTCACTCCTCTGCTGCCCAAGTACCTAGCTGGGACTTCCCTGTGAATACCTGGGATCCCCTCTAGAGACAAGTCTCTTGCAAATCTTAAAATGACTCCTGTTAATGTAGACTTTGTTTTTGAAGGATTTTGTTGGTTCTTTGAAAATCAGTAGCATATTTAACTCTGTTTGACAAAAGCATTATAGGAAAACATAGAAATGAAATTGACTAAAATATGCTTCAGGAAATATCAGACTGGTCAATTTAATAGAAGGTATATATAGGTTCCCAGGAGTACAAAGCAGCCACATGAACAGAAATAGAGTTAACAAAGGAAGTTTCAAACATTGTCAATGAATAGTAAGTGTTCTAAGACATGGAGTGACTGGAAAACACAAAATGGGAATCTAGAACGACAAATGAGTGGCAGCTGATAAAGTACATCTATAGCCTTGTGGTCTACAGCATGTGCCACACCCATCTGTAGCCACAAAACCTCTTTGGAAACTTCTCAAAGACAGTTTTGACCAACTTCAAACCTTTTAGCTTTCTCTTGGTGACTAATACTTGCTCCCTTTCCTGAGAACTTTTGTCGTATCATCTTTGCTTTCTCTCAGTTTGGTATGTCGTCACTGTGTCCTTACAGGAAGGTAAAGGACTCATTTTACTTTTTTTCTTTTTCACAATAAACATATTGCATTCCCTTTTTGTAACAGATTCATGCCCAAGCACAAAATAGCCCACTTAAGGAGGATGCTCAGCCTTAATGGAAATGGTGTTGCAGCTCTGCCCGTGATGCCTCCTTTCCAGCCGGAGCAGAGGGATTCTAAGAAGTTATTGGAGAATTTTAAATCAAAGTCTGAGGAACACCCTGACCTTGATGTTGGACAGGAAGCCCTGGACAATCCATCTATCCAGAAATCAGGCTTGGAGAAGTCCAGTTTGTCAGAAGATAATTCCGGCTCTCTTCCTGTGAGCAACAGTCTAGCTCTTGATCCCAGCAACCTTTTGTGTGGAGCTCATGATCAACAGAGACCATTGCACATCACATGGCCTCACAGGTGGTAAGTCAAGACATGCCAGTTTACTAAGAGTTTTACAAAATGGGTTCTGATGGTGGGCTTTCCAGTCTGCTGTCCTTGTAGCTTCTAAAGAAAGGGATCACTTGAATGTGCACTTGGAGTTTCACATGGTTATACAATAGCACAGAATCAAGGCAGCACTGCTCATAGCTGTATATTAATTGCTGTGTTTTTACTTTATGTGTGGATAATAGAAGACGTTTGTAATGATTTGTTCAACTATCAATAGCAACCAGACACATTTAGAAAATCAAATTTTATTTAAGAAGTTTCAAAGTAGAAAAATCAGATGCCATTATACACTCACAGAGAGTGCTAATCCAGAATTCATTCACATATGGACATCAATAAACCACATCACTGTTCACACAATAATTTCCATTCTTTACTCTTACTTTAACCAGTGTTAACTGGACAGCTTCTCTTTACTTGTCATAGTGTATTAGTGCAAGGGAAGCCATCTACATCATACCAAATGCCTTTGTATCGTGCTAGACAAACTGTTTAGCTGAATTTCCTCTCATCACAGGAAAGTCAGTGCAGCATATAATCCCGCCAAATAAAAACTCATAAACCTAGCCCTGGCTTCTATAAATTAGGATTTAAGGAGGTAAAATGTCCTGATAATCCTCTGGTATTAGGCATGAATATTTTAATCTAGTTTTTATTCCTCCCAGTTAGTTTAATCTGCATGTGGCCTGATTTGAGTTGCTTCCCCTACAGATTATGGCCTCTTTATTGCAGCAGTGCTGGGCTGATCATTAGGTCCGATTGAGAGCAACTGTCTGCAGGTGAAGTAATAAGCACACACACCGGCAGGAAGGCGCCTTTGCCCAGGATTTGCCTCCAAGCACATTAAAACTCCTCGAGCTCTCCCAGTTGATCTGCAGCATCTGGTACCTAAAGGGATTTTGTCTTTGATTCTAAATGCATGAACCTGAAATTTAGGGGCTAAGCGTTGTTAGGAGTTGCAGTTTGAGGACTGTTTGTTCACCGTCACCCTTCCAGCATCATGTTGTAATCAGAATGTCACAAGGATCAGTATCCTTTCATGTGATTTGAGATGTCGTGGGTCAGGATGAAATGAACCCTCTTTGAAGGTAAAATACACATCCTCATTTACCAGCTTCTGAAAATCTCTCTTGTTCCATTAACCTTTGCATCTAAGTGAATAGTTATTACAAGAAAGTCAATTCTTAAAAGTTTGGTTCTAGATTTTCGTAAAAATATTGAATAATTTGGAAACTGGGTATAAAACACCAGTATAGAGGCAAGATTGAGAACCATGTTATTCAATACTTTGCACAAAATTAGGCAGAGCTATGTTAATAAAATTAACAATATTAAATTGAATAATTCCCTCTCTTCCTTTGTATATTTTTGCTTTAATTTAATTTAATTGCCTAAAGTTAGTTGCTTAAAGAGA
>JAQHUG010000182.1:177466-200116 GCA_028555095.1 Dicrostonyx torquatus
ACACACACACACACACAAATGCACACGCTCTCATTATAACAGTAAAGCTTTACAAATTGGTAGGACACCAAAGGCTTTTGTTTAGATTATGCCTAGAAGTATTTACTGTTTTAGACCTGAAAACTGAGGAAAAGTTTGTAAATCACATTGTCTACATTGTGTTTTGTTCTCTTTTGTTTTTTGCCCTTTTTGTTTGTTTGTTTACAACAGAATCTCAGGTAGCTCTGGATGGCCTTGAATTTACAGCGATCCACCTTCCTCTGCCTCTGAGTGCTGGGGATAAGGCAAGTGCTACTATACCCAGATCACATTGTCATTTTAAATAGCGAGAACACATTAACAAGCACATGCTAACACAAGTCATGTTTTGTGAAAAATATAGTTTCAAATTTAAAAAATACTGGTGAAGAATGTCATTAATTCACATCTCTATACCTGTTGCAATGTGTTGTTTCAGTAGAAGATTGTGAAAAAAAATCCTGCCTTGTAGAGCTGGCACTTTGAAAGAAGTATTGTTGGGCCTATTCTTCATAGTGTAGATGCTCTTTGACGCTATAGCAGACAAGAGGGGTTTGTTAAAGGTTAGTTGCACTGTGGAATTTGGAGCCAGCACAGTGAGTTATCCGTTGTCTGTTCCCTGCAAAGGAACAGACATTCTGGGGCATTGTGTATAGGTCACATGGAAAAGAGACTCACGGAATAATTCAGGTCTGCTGTGTGTTGACTTGATTCATCATGTGATTTTGAGATGTCACTATGAATCTCTTAAGAAACATGCTTGAGTTTTAGAAATCTCTTAAACTTATGGTATAGGTACAGTTTCACCAGAATTCTATCGGACATTTAAAAGCTGGAATTTATGATAGGAAGCATATATATTAGTTATTTTCTTTAAAAATTAGTTTCACAAGGTTTGCATTTGAAAATATTTGCCATACTCAAGTCAGATTATCAGTGGTGTGTCTAGGTTCATTCGGATAAACTCTATGCTAAAGCAAGCAGTTGTTTTATCTCATATGTCAAGCATTCAGATGAATATTCATCCTAAAGATAGTTATATCTTAATTTGCATGAAAGTTCTTTTATGTACATTTCTCTTTTTTTAATTGATTTTTATTGAGCTCTACATTTTTCTCTGTCCCTTACCTGCCTCTCCCCTCTCCTTCAATCCTCTCCCAAGGTCCCCATGCTCCCAATTTACTCAGGAGATCTTGTCTTTTTCTACTTCCCTTGTAGATTAGATCTATGTATGTCTCATATACATTTCTAATGTCACAGAAAATATTAAAAGACATTTATTTATTGGAGAGATTCAATAATTAATATGAGCAGTTTTTACTATATCCCCAAGCACATTCTTAAATGAAACAAATGTGTTTTGTTCTGACTTGGTTTTTTCCTTTTGCTGCAAAGGCAGATGATGAAAAGTAGTATAGCGCTAACTCAATGTGCTTTCATTGCGCTGAATTGTGCTCAGGCACAGCCGCTTTTATTGCATAAGAGCAAGTGTCACACAGTAAAAAAGTCAAATTGTATCTTACGATTATTGTCAAAAATATTTTGATTTTAAAGAGTCCTGGAAATGAAATTAAGCATTCTAGGACATTTACGATCTTTGCAAACTGCTGTGTGATCATCGCAACTAGTCATGAGAAGTGCTTAAATTTTCCTTCTTGTGAACCTACATTTTGTGACTCTGAATTTTAAGATATTGTATTGTATTTTTTGTATTTTAATTACAGGTTTTATATTTTAATTAATTATGTTGTAATTGACAACAAACAAGTCTTTGTCACAGATGAAAAAACTCAGACCAAAGGGAACTTACCTCCATGTGAATTAAGTGGTTAGGAAACCATAGTCTTGATAGCTATAACACTCCTGAGTACCCCTTAAGAGTAGTTCTAGTTAACATTTCCCAGTTGGGCCACTGAGGTAGCAGGGCTTCTGCCACCAAACCTACTCAAGTTCCATTCCCAGAGCCCGCATGATAGAAAGAAAGATCCAGTTCCAGAAGTTCTTTTGTGACCTCCACATTTGCACATTGTGAACACATGCACAAGCACACAGAAAAATGATACACAGGACATATTTTTGTTTTCCCCCTTCCCTCTCTCTGGACTGTGGGATAACCATCAGTCAGGCTTTTCCCTTTGAGGATCTTGACTTTTCATGTGCGTTTTGGCATTTGCAGCACTTCCAATAGAATAGTGATCGGTTGATTCATGCAAAGTTGATTACAATTAAGGGTATGAATTTAGAAAAGACAAAAGTTAATTATCGGGACTTAAAATGTACTTAGGTGACTGACTGAGTAAGCATTACTCCTACCTAACATTGAAAGGGTTGGCATCCTTATCTTTAGAGACTTTGGTGACCCCTAACTAAAATAATTGATGCAAAATTGAAACTTATACACTAATACTTAGTAGCAAAATAAATTATGGGTTTTTTTCTTGACTTTGGAGTTTAAAGCACAATGTTGCAAACCAAGTTGTTGCCTGCGTCTGAAAAGATGCATGTTAGATGGCTGGATGAGGGCTTGCCTTGATTTCTCATTGCCAAAACAACTGGGGACAGGTTTTTTTTGGTCCTTTTTTTTTTTTCTCGTCCTTGCTTTAGAAAGTTCTTGCAGGTCTGTGCAGGTGCCAGGCTTTCTATACACAAGAGTAGGAAGCCCAAGTGCTAGTATTCAGAGACAAGCATTCTGTGTTCAATTTTTTTATGATTTATTTAACTTTATTTTATGTGCATTGATGTGAGGTTGTCAGATCCCCTGGAACAGGAGTTACAGACAGTTGTGAGCTGCCATGTGGTTGCTGGGAATTGAACCTGGGTCCTTTGGGAGAGCAGTCAGTGCTCTCAACCTCTGAGCCATCTCTCCAGCCCCTCTGTGTTCAATTTTAATATTAAATAGAAATCTTTTCCCAAAATAAAAATGGCCCTCACAGAATACTAATTTCTTGTGACAATGGTCGTGTGGGTGACCATATGCTCTCTGGTGTACTTGGCTGTAACCTTTCTGCTTTGGAGAGGATGCTGCTTTCTTCTGACCTCTAACCTTCTAAACAGAGATGATTCCACAGATGTTTTCTAGTACCATCAGCCATTCTCAGAGCTCAGCACATCAACCAGTTTTGTATTTACCCACCAGTTAGTCAATCAAAGCTCACATGAATATTGTTCTGGTTGAGTATAGCCATTCCCAAATGAGTAAGTTTTGTTGAGATTTATTATTTCCTAGAGTTTTTCCCCGCTAGGGGGAGGTGGATTTTGTTTATAAACATAAAGAATTTCAAATTTGCAGCCTTTAAAAATCCAAAAAGGTCTCTCAAGAATGTTTACTAGACTCTTTGAAAAGGCACAGATACTACCTAAAATTACTGTATAATATACCAACTAATAATTTGGCACTGCTAAATGATTCTATGACAGTGTTGTAGGGTAAAACGTAAGTGGTAGGAAATAGTACTAAAATTCATGACAAAAAGCCCTACCCAGTTCGCATGCATAATTCCTAATACTTACTTACAGTCTCTTCGCTGACCATTTCCAGACTAGACTATATAAGCTAAGTCGATACAACTCAAGGTTGTCATTACTTTTAGGAGTGTTTCACTTTTAACACTTGATGTCAGTATAAACAACTTGTCCCTGTCAGCATTATTATTTTGGTATTGTTATCACTGGAGTAACATTAACCAAAGTTCCTGTTGTCCTTTTATTGCTTACTGTGGTTAAGAAATTGTCTACACTTGACTTGTTTCACAGACAGACAGCCACTACAAAGCTGTTTGAATTTTGTATGCTTGTGACAGACACGTAACTACTGAAGACAGTTCCTCCTTTTGCCTCTTCCTGTGTCTCCTGTTATCAGATGCTTATATTATACTTTAATAATTGTTACAGTTAAGGAGTGCATGAGTTAGCAAATCGATGGCTCACTGGTAGGTGTGGGTGGGTGCAGGGATGGGTATGTGGTAGGTGTGGGTGGGTGCAGGGATGGGTATGTTGTAGGTGTGGGTGGGTGCAGGGATGGGTATGTGGCCGGATGGAATTGCTTGCCTTTCCTTTCTAGCGATCTGTGAATTTCCTTGACTGTGAGATGGCTCCATGCACTGTGTACATTGTGCAGTTCCACATACTAGACAGACATGGAATGGAGCTTCACATTTTTCACATGCCTCCTCGCCACTCGCATCATGTTTGAAATGATGTTGTTTGTTAGCATGAATGTTAAGTGCCAAAGCCCTCTGGGGTTGAGACGGACTTTGGAGTGGATGTTGTTGTTTCAATAAGCATAAACCCAGAGTGAGTTCCATGGGAGAACATAGTCAAAGTAATCTAATAATGATGATAATAACATTTAGAGTCACTAGTTGGTGATCAGTTATCCCCTGCTCAAGTAGACAGGAAGAATGCCTATGGAAACATAAATGGAATCAGCATCCCAAACCACAGGTGGAGGTGGTCATGTGATCAGCTTTGCTTTCAGAATGCCTATGGTTTCCTTGTTCAATTCTTATATATATATATATATATATATATATATATATTATCATAGAAGTATAAATAAAAATCCTTCATGAGTTTGTTAAAATTGAACAACTCATTGTAACAGAAAGCACTTGGAAAGAAAGTCTCGAAATGACTAAAAACCAAAGTAATTTCTCAGTCATCACTGAAAAGTGAATCTAGAAGAAAGCCCACTGTAGAATGCCTTCTACCTACTTCTTCACCACAATCCAGGTGCTGTTGCTAGAAACAGCCACTTAAAGCACTTTTTAAACTCTTACTAAAATCCAAGTAAATGTGATTTTGGACTTTTATAGGTTATGCAGACTGAGACTCAGTGGCCAGTCTCCTCTTTCCCTACTCATTACAACAAACATTTCCGAGGTAGACTATTAAAAGTTATTTAAGGTTTGCCCCCCTCCTTGTATTGTCTTTGTTGGCTGTGCAACTAATTAGCTCTTTCAATGCTATTCATTTTAGCATCATTTGTTGGTTAAACAAAAGAAGAAAATTCACACAGAGAGGCAAATGTGAGAGAGTTGTGCTCCCATTTGAGTAAGTGCCTCACAGTGCCCATCTCCTGTTGAAGGAAATAGTGTGTCGCAATCTTCTTCAAAAGCATGCCTTTCTATGCTGTTCTTTTTCATTAATTTAGATATGTTTCTAAGATGATGAATGTTGTTACTTCTAATTATGGTTACATGCAGTTAATTTCCTTCCTTTTTTCCTATGCTTGGTGTGAAAGGCAGTTTCCTCCCAATGAGTGCAGGGGCGCACTGGTTACTGGGAAGGGAGGATACTGATGGAGCTGATCTTCCTGTTGCCTTAGCAACACATTTATTTATCAGGGGTTGAAATGACATGAGTTAATATAGCGCATACCTGCTGATCGGCAAACTCCCCTATTTCAGCTGCAGTTGACAATTAAGTCCTGGACAGCTACAGCCAGGGGTTAATGTTCCTCATTAGGAGAACTGGGTCATTACTGGGAAATCAAGGCAGTTAAGGCAGCATGGGTAAAATACAAAATTCAGCATCTAGAAGAGTGAGGCTCTTTTATGTTAATTAACCTTATATTCCTAGGTTTAAAAAAAAATCTTACATGAGCATGTCAGTGGATCAATTAATTGAAAAAGAGCTAGTATACTTTACTCTGAGTTGTCTTCATTTCTTTTGCAAGGATTTCATTATTTTATGGAGAATTCTTATGTCTATATGATGAGTAAAAGGGGTATTAAAATTAAGAAGGGAATCATCATGGAAATCAGTTTTGCCACAAGGGAATGAGCAAATAAAAGCCTTGGAAATGAAAATAAATAAGCTTTGCTAATACCTCACCTGAGGCGCTGCATGTAAGCCCCTAAGACCTGGGCTGTTTGGAGGGACTTCTCTTTTTTATTAAGCAGTTACATAGTCATATGACCTTCAGAAACAGAAACTTTGGGCAAGTGACTCTGGTGGCTTGAAACATTCTTCTCTCAGAAAGCTGAGTAACAGTTAAACAGTAACATTTATTAGATACACTGGTTGGAAATTTTTATTAAACTCAGTGGCTGTGTTTTCAATTGATATCTTTATAAGAAATGTATCAAGACCCTTCTTAAGCTTTATTTTCTTATTTATTTAAAGAACCTTTATGTTGAAAGTGGGATATTTACGGAGTAGAAAAAGATTTATTGTACAGAATCCTGTTCCATCTTCATTATTCTGCTGCCTTCATTAAAGCCTCCTCTTGCCAGATCCTTCTCTTCTGGGACTTAGTGAACATAGACAAACGAAAAAGAGTCCTTGCTAGTCTTTGTTCCCTAAAATACTTAACATCTTCTACTCTAAACCAAAGTCACATGATATAAACTCATTTTAAGGTTAAAAAAAAAAACATTGATTGAGCCTTACAGACTTGATATAGAATTCTACTGTGGTGCTTGGGATTATTCTTCACCTGTCAAAAGTCATTTTCTTCTCAAAGCAAAGTCTTCAGATACTCCCTTAGGAAGCAGTACTCAGCACATCACTGTTGGTGTTCCATGCACTGTCACTTATCTTTGGATTGGCATGCAGTGTTAGTATTGCATATACTGTTGCTGATCCTCAGGTTGGCATGCCATGGTATCTCTAAATAGCACCCTGGAGGCTGCTTCTAAACAGTGTTCCCAAGATTAGCTGTGATCTTCGCAACTGGGACCAGTCCTTGGTTTCAGAAAGAATGTCTCCAGAGAGTAGAGCTCTAGAATGAGAAGACAAGAGGAAAACTGTAGATGTTCCCAAAATTCCTTTCTTTTTTTCCTTGGGAAAACCATTGGACCACATTTTCTGGCCTCTATTTGGTGCAGCAGCTTGATTGAATCTTAATCAATTTAGTGAGAAGTGATGGAGCTACTTCCAAGCCTAGATGATAGAAACCTCACAAGCCTTCTCTTGTTTTAGTCTTCCTTCCCAACAAGATATAAAGAGCACTTGATGACATTGCCTCCCTTGACTTGGAATCTTGGATAACCCTGTACAGTAAAACCACTGGTCAGATCTCTACCAGCCTGGTTATTACAAGGATTTTATACATGCGCATACCATGTAATTTGTGAATCTGCCTCAGGTGATCTCACTAGCATTGTAATCATAATGAACAAAAGTGACCAGGATACGCTATGAAGATTTTGGCTTCAGTGGACCAGTGAAGATGCTATTTAGTGAGGTAGGGAACAGTTGGGAAAGAAAAGATTTTAAATGTTTCATTTGCACCTATTAAGTTAGATGTTTTCAGCCTGCAAGTATATATTTCCAGTAGCAAGTTGATACTCAAGTGTCATTCAGATGATAGAGTAGAGGCTGAAGATGGCAACCTGGAAGTTATCAGCAGCATATGTACAATTTCTTTAGGGAACTTTTAATATACTAGGTTTTAAATTTAAATTTTAGCTTTCTGATTATAAACATTTAATTTATCCTGAGTCTACGGGTATCAGTTGTGTCCTGCTTAAAGTTTTGGTCTCTGTCTTAGCCCTAGTTGTGAATATCATCAGCATCATGCTTGAAGATAGGCTGTCCACTCTCTAATTTCATTTCCTTCTTTAGAGGAGGGAGATGATGATGTCTGTGTTACAGGATTGAAAATGGTAGATGAAAACGAGCCATTACACAAGTTCCTGGAAAGGGGGGAAAGCCCTAATAAATCAGTATTAGCTATTTTTATTAGTGAATTAAGCCAGCTACTTCATTAGCTTATACAGACAGGACTGTTGCTCTTGCCCACTATCTATCTCCTATTGGTTAAAATCCATTTTCCTTAACTTGCTAGAATAAGAAAAGAAACGATACAGCTAAATAAAGTTATCTTTTTTTGTCTCCATTTTCAGCCTACCAAAACAAGTACATACTGTGCAAAAAAAATGGAATTAAACTACAGAACAAACACTTCTAAGTGGCTGTCTTGTAAATGAAGTCTATAAAAGGCTACCAAATGTCGCTTCTCATTGTATGACTGTTAGGGTATTACTAAACCTGGATTGAAGGGCTTTTTTTTTTTTTTGAACATTTTACATCAAGCACTCACACTGTAAATATCACAATTTATTTCCATTTTTAACAAGATGGATGCTGTGAGCTTTTGAATAATACTGGTGGTACCTTGATAGCAGGAAAATAAATCACATGATTTAAAGATGACCTGGTAGCCTGAAGAGTTGTTAATAAAGACATATACAGCCAATATCACAAGGAGCTCTTACATAACCCAAGTTAGACAAATGTATTAGCCAGGATGTAAAGAAAAGGGTGTGAATGTGTACTGGCTACTTTTATGTCAACTTGACACAAGCCAGAGTCATCAGAGAGGAGGGAGCCTCAATTGAGAATAAGATCCAGGGGTAGGCAGCCTGTAGGGAATTTTCTTAATTAGTGATTTATGAGGCAGGGCCCAGTCTATTCTGGAGATCCCTGAGCTGGAGTCCTAGGTTCTACAAGACAGCAGAATGAGCAAGTCATAATGAGCAAGCCAGTAAGCAGCACCCCTCCATGGCCTCTGCATCAGATCCTGCCTCTAGATTCTTGCCCTCTTTAAGTTCCTGTCCTGACTTCTTGATGATGAACCATGATATGGAAGTATAAGTCAAATAAACCCTTTCCTCCCAAGTTGCTTTGGCCATTGTGTTTCATCACAACAGTAGAACATTGACTACAACAGAATGTATATTCTATACTGTGGTAGGAATGTAAACTATTATGGCCATTATGGAAATCAGGATGAAAGTTCCTCACAAAATTAAAAAAGGAACTACAATTTGATTCAACAATCTCATCTGACTGTGAGTCCAAAGAAAATCAATCAGTTTATTTATGACAGCTAAGATATGGAATCAACCTAACTGATAGATACAGAAAATGGAGTGTCCGTACACCATGAAATACTATTTAGCAATAAAAAAAAGAACAGACCTTGACATTTTCACATCATGAATAAACCTGGAGGACAGTATATTAAGGGCAATAAGTCAGACACAGAAAAATGTTTCTCATCATCCATTCACATGCAGACTCTAAAGCAGTGGTGGGTTCTAAACATGCAGATACGGTAAAATGGCCTTGAGACTCGTGAAAGCAATTCCAGCAGTCTAATTCTAATACTGGAGAAGAACCACCCTGATTCTGGCAGCACCATCAAGTAATCTAAACATCTGACCTGAATAATAAAGAAGGCCTGTCTTCTCTCTTGCTGCTTCTTGCTACCCTGAGGTAAGCAGCCTATTCCACCAGCTTCCCACTGCTGGGAGATTCTGCATTGTCTCAATCTCAAAGGGCACCAAAATAACCCTTCACTTCCTTCCAGTGTTCATGTCTGATGTCTGTCATAGCCCCCCAGGATCTGACTTATGGGTAGATAGAAAAGGGGATTGTGTTCCAGACATTCTGTCACACCCAAGATTGCATTAGGATGCATGCTTGGTAAAAATCAGTGTGGACATTCCATGCTCTTAGCACAGTAGCTCTGAGGAACTCAATCTGCTTATTAGACTTCAGCATTACAGAATATGTGTGCATTTTATAACCCAAGTATGCAATGAGAACATGCTGTCAACTGAAAACTGATTGGCAAAACCCGAGAAAAGAAAAAATGTCAATGTATAATTTTAACAGTAAGAATATAGTTTCAGACGTATAAAGATATTTCTGCCTATACGCTTGTTATTTTCCCTTGCACATTGCTTTCAAAAGATTGATAATAATAAATGGTTTCATGTGGAACATGGTAAATGACCAAAGTGGCAAAGGCTTGATGCCCAGTGTTGGAGCCCTAAGAAGCTCAGCCTAGTGGGAGATCCTTGGGTTGGTCCTCACATGCTCTGAAAGGGTATTATGAGACCTCAGGCCTAGAAGCACTTCTTCCTCCCTTGTGTGGGAATGATTCTAGTACATGTCTCTTACTGTTGCTACCCAGTAAATGGCCCAAAGTTTAGGCTCACTTGAGAGCCTTGAACTGTAAGCCAAATTACTCTGTTCTTCCCTATAAGTTTACTGCCTCTGGTATTTTGTTATAGTAACAATACAAAAGTATTATAATAGGATATAGTTTACCTAGTTCATATTTACAATCCAGTGACTTTTCATAAATTTAGAGTTCCCAGGTCACTACCTCCCTTGTATTTTAGAATATGTCATCAACTTGCTGAATGATTCAAATCAGAATGATTCATTTTGCCCCATACTTTTATTGGTCCTATAAAGGCATATTTGCATATAACTCTTTAACTTTTTCTGAAAATTGTATACGAATTGTTTCATATGGTCTTCTACCTATGATGGTGTTTTTCAGGCTCATAAGTGTCAGTGGTGATGTGATTTGGGCCCTCATTTCCACTAGTCAGGTGATTTGGGCTCTGTAGATGTCACTTATTACCATGTGACTGACATTTCTACTATCTGAGTAATTCTGGAGGACGTCTGCATAAAATTATTTGTGTGAACGTGGTTTTCTTTTTTTCCTTTTCTAAAGTAGATTCATAGTCAGGAATGAAGCTAACTAGGTTGATAAATTTATGGTTCACTTTTTTTTTTAACCTTGAACTCACATGCTGCTGAGAAGTAAAAGAAATGTCCTTAAACTTCTGAGCCTCCTTCCTGTACCTTTTGAGTGCTGGGATTCCAAGCATAAACTTTCATATCCAGTTTATGGAATATTCAGATCCAACCCAAGGCTTCATGTGTGAGACAAATGCTGTACCAAGTGAACTAGCCCCACCCATTTCATTTTTTAAAAGAAATTTTCAAGTCCCTTTTAAGAATAGTACCTCCCTGTAAGGTGAAAAAGACAAGGTCTCCTGAGTGAATTGGGAGTGTGGAAGTAGTGGGAAAGGGTAAAAGGGGAGAGGGGAGGAAGGGAAGGGAGACTAGAAGAGTGTATAGCTCGATTTAAAACAATAAAAAACACAAAAAAAGAAAAAGCAAAAATAAAATAATTTAAAAGAAAAGAACAGTAGCTACTAGCCAATTCTCCTTTCCAACTCATTCAGAAGGTAAAGAAGACTGGCTATTGATTGAGCCTCTGTTAGAGCCAGGCCTTCCAAGTGCTGCATAGTCAACTCTGCTGGCTGCTATAATTGGAATGAAGTTCAGTCTGGACATTTAAAATCTCTTTGCTCTCTGCCAGTCTAAAATGGGGTATTCATTCATAGAAATCCTCAGAAAGCAAGAAAAGTCTGTCGTTTAAAAAGACTCCATATAGGAAATATATATATGAAGTGGTATATAGGCGGCTGCCAGGAACTCAGTGATGGAAGGAGCCAGCAGCCCTCGAAATGAGGCAGAGACAGGAGGCCTTCATATAGTTCCAACATTGTTCTGTTTGCTGAAATGCAGCCCTGCCTAAGCCCTGGAGAATACATCCCTCTTGTATTTCCAGCTTCTGAGGGGTGGGAGCACTCACTCCTCTCTTCATGTCAATCACTATCTCCCTGTCACAATTGTCACACATACACCATGGTGTGTTTGCTAGAGCTTGCAATCCAAATTTCTATTTTGAACTTGTACGTCCTTGGATTATTATGTAATTACAGAACCATATACATTCTTTCTTTGCTTGCTTTCCTCTCTTGCACTTTACACCCTCCCTTATCCCTAGACATTCTTAAAAGTTGCTTTCACTGAGGCACTATAGGTGGCAAACTCATTTCTAAGTGTTGCTTTTTCTCTGTTGTTCTTTAAGGGAATTTTGCCACATATAATGCTCTAAGATAAGACTACATCTCCTCAGACATTTAGAAGTTAATTCATCTGGCTTTGCCTCTGTGGCCACATTGAAGACTTGTGCCTTTTTCTTTGTTATTTGCTGTTACTCTGATACATCGAGGAGCAGACAAACTTCAGGCCTTCCTTGCTTGCTTCCTCCTTCTTATCTTCTGAAGCACGAATAATAAAAAAAACTCAGAGACAGATATTGGGTTTGACCTAAAGACCAGAAAAGCAAAGCAGCCAGCCACTGGCTCTTACCTTGACCTCAGTCCGAAAATGATGTTCCTGCCTCTAGGAAACTCAGAATGAGACTGAGAGCTGTCTCTTTCTGTCTTATAATCCTCTCTAGTTCTGCAATTAAGGGTGTACACCACTGCAGTCTGGTTTCTATGACAAGCTAGTCTGGCTGCTGAGATTAAAGGTGTGTGTCATTGCTGCCTGGCCTATAAGGTTGGCCAATGTGGCTGTTTTACTTTTCTGATCTTCAGACAAGCTTTATTTATTAAAGTGTAAATGAAATGCCACCACAGCCTTTCTACCTTTCTTCCTTGCTTCCTCCTTCCTTGCTTGCTTCTCCCTCCCTCCCTCCCCTGTCCCTTCCTGTCTCTCGTGAAATTTGTCAGACTTCTTGAATCTCCGTGTTTCTGTCTGTATCTGTCATGGAAATCATTTATAGAGCATCTTCAGAAGCTGCCTCTGTCTCATTCTGCCTTCCCCCAAAAGACTCTGGATCTTGCTCCTTTCATTGCCTCATGATCCTTAACCTTTCTCGTCCACGTCTTTCTGTTGTGCCCTCTGGGTTTGTTCTTTCAGCTTTGCTATTGATTATACCCTTTAACTAGTTTCAACTACTTTTATTTCTCCAACTTGTTTTACTTTTGCTTTAAAACTGTTCAATTATTTTTAATATTTCTTTAGTTGTCATATATTTATTTTCTTTTTCTTCAAATATTGGCTAAATATGCTTTTGTGTTTCATATTTGATAATCTAAGTATCAGAAGCTTGTGGGTCTGCTCTCATTTTCTTACTTGGCACTTGGTGTGATTTTTATATTTTCCCTTGTGTTTTTTATTGTAAAGCTTTATTAGTTTTAATTATGTCTGAAGATGTGTGTTTGTTTGTGGCTATGGGTACATAAGTACAGGTGCTCATGAAGGCCAGAAATAGGATTCCCCTGGAGCCAGAGTACAGATGGTTGTGAGCTGCTGAATGTGGATCCTGGGAACTGAGCTCAGGTTCTCTGGAAGAGCAACCAGTGCTCTTACCTGTCAATCTGTCTCTCCAGCCCCACCTCTGCTTTTGGTGTTTGCTGACATGGATACTCTGAGTCCTACCTGAGGTGTATACTGATTTCTCAGAAAAACATGGTTCACACTAAATTCTCACCTAAGGTTCTTTGTTAGTTTGGTTACTCAATGGTCTGTTATAAAACAGTGGTCTGATAGGAGAACTACCTCACTAAGCTCTGGCGTCCGTTCTTCCAGCATTGTACCATGCACTCCGCTCCTTCCATCTATCTACATACATAGTGACAACAATAGGTCTTACTAGTAGATGCTTTAGACAGATAAAGATCAAGATCTATTGGGGAGAACCAGACCATGTGACACAAGCCTGTAATCCCAGCTAATCAAAGAGTTAAGAATGGATGTAACTAGGAAAGATATTAAGTGAGGTAACCAGACCTAGAAAGATGAATATCACACATTTTCTCTCATCAGAGGTTCTTAGCTCCCAATCCTCTGATGTGAGTACATATCCTGGAGTCACTGCCCAAACCAGGAAAGGAAACAGGGTTCATTGCTGGAGTAAGGGAGGGGAATCGGTGCAGGGGAAACAGCAGGATATAAGTGATCAGGTAAATGGGAAAAAGTGTGGTTAACTGGGGAGGAAAAGGGAGATACATACAGAAGAAGAAAGGAAGAAAGTAAAATAACAGTAACAATGTCTGGAAAATAATAAGAAACATAAAATCCAGTAATTTTTTTATTAATTACCTCTTTTAAAAACATGATGCATATAAGTCTGTGTATAAATTTACAAATATTTTTTAAATTAAATTTTTTCATCTAAATTGTGAGAGCTCCCTCCAAGGGCCAAAAGCCACCTAACAAAAACACCAACACCAGATATGAGAAGCCCTCTTTTGAGTTGTTGGTTAAAATTGTCCAAGACACACTCAAAACATGCAAGTAATTACTATTGCCCCTGGTTATCCTCTGAAGTGGAAGGTATGTTCCTGTTGAAGAAACCATGTGCTTCAGACACAGAGCTCAGAGGTCCCAGAGTTGATTTTTACCTCATCCCTAAGAACTAGCGTTTATGGCACAGAAGGTGCATTCAAGCTTTCAAAAAGGGAAACAAATAGTCTTAGCCAACTATGATACTTATAAATCAGAACAGTGATCAGCATGGCATGGTAACCCTCAAGCTGCAGCAGTGGCATGCATGCCTTGGCAGTAATCAGCAGCTTTCTAATTGGATATAAGACCTACTTAGCAAAGGGAAATTATGCCTGCTACTAGAAACATAGCCAACTACCCTAGTAAAGTCATGGGTCTTGGAGGAGGACCTACAGCAAGTACTTTAATAAACAACACACTACCTAATTACATTGTGAATATCTGTCCTTATATCCATTAGAGAAGTGTAGTCTTCACCCCTCATTAAGGAAACTTCTCTTTGCAACAGAAAGTCATTACAGAAAATGCAACCAACCATAATGAAGAATTTGGACCCAAGTCTCAATGGCTATGTCTACAGAACATTTCTGCTCCTGAGATTCAGGAAACATTGCAGAAGATGGTATGGAAAGATTATAGTAATGCCAGAAGCTTCACCCATAAAAAATTCTCACCAATATATGGTATAGGAGGGTTCTTCTGTATTTGGGTTACTCTCATTGGTTGAATAAAGGACTGTCTGGCCTATAGGAGAGGACACAGCCCTTAGGTGGGCTGAGTAGACAGAATGGAAGGTGGTGAGAGAGAAGGAAGTGGGCAGACGCCATGCTGCTCCAGCCCGAGATGGACACTGGTTAGACTCATGCCGGTAAGCCACAACACGTGGTGATACACTGATTACTAATTATGGGTTAAATCAAGATGTAAGAATTAGCCAAGCAAAGGCTAGAGACAATGGGCCAGGCAGTATATTAAATGAATCCAGTTTGTGTGTAATCATTTTGGGCATAAACTAGCGGCCGCAGCCAGGAGCCAGGCACTGGGAACAAAAGGGCCCACATTCCTCTCAGGTGCCGGGAGCACAACCCACACCTCGTACAACAAATATAACTTCCTAAACATAAGCTAAACAAGTAGAATAACAACCATACCAAAGTGAATGATGGAAAGCCTTGGAGGCCTCAACCCTACACAAAGAACTAGAGGCAACCAAGGGATGCTGAGAGTGAGAGAAATAGTCTTCTCCATGGACGAATATGCCAGTTGGTTGCCCACTGCCAATTTTAGCCCTGAAAGATTCGTGCAAATAACATTATACAGACTGAGCATGTTATGTTAATAATGTATATGTATATACATATACACCTGCAGTTACACACTTATTGAAAAAATAGAGGAAATAGTTGGAAAGAGAGAAAGGATTAGAAAAGTATATGGGAGGTTTGGGAGGAAGGAAAGGGAAGGGGGAAATGATGTAATTATATTACAATCTCAAAAAAAATTAAGAAAGGAGGACTCCAAGTTCAAGGACAACTGAGTAATTTAGTGAGGTGCTGTCTCAAGTTTAAAAAGTAAAGAGAGGCCTGGGCTATGCTATGGCTTAGTGGTTGAATGATTGCCCAGAATGAGCAAGGTTCTAAGTTCAAGCCCAGCACCTCTAACACAATCACCTGCCCAAAACTGAAAACATTGAGACTAAGTAAGAGAAGATTATAAAACATTAAATGAATACATAGTAAGAAAAATAAAATATCTCAGTCAGACTTGGACTGGGATAGGTAAACCAGTACATATGTCTTATGTAAGGTAAGAGTCAAAGCAAGCCACATTCACTTTTATCCTGCAATGACTATTGCGAAGTATGTCCTTTAGAGCCATATTCTGGAAATACTTCCTTTCCAGTGTGCTTGTTTTTGTAATTTACCATAAGTATATGTTAAATGAACTACAGTGCTTACTACAAAGAACCCCCAAAGCATTCCGTATTTCAGTGTTTTGCACATTCAACACAGATTTACAAGAAGTCATTGTAATGTCCATACAGACTGTGTATCTGCACTGACTTGTTTGAATCCAGGTCTGCCCCACATAGCACTGGGTGAAATGCTTACCCCTCCTAAGCTTGTTTCTTCTATAATCTAAGAGAACAACGGCACCTACCTCTGTAGCTGTTGTAAAGATGATGATTTCCATTATTCTCATGAGGTTCTTGATGCATATAAGTGCTGTATAAGTTTATGCTGTCATTGTAAGCCTGCACTTCTCTATAATATTAATAGCAGTGTGCAGATGATTTATTCTCAGATGACATTGAACATATATTCTCATGTTTGGTTCTAAGTGATGGCCTTCCAGTGTTAGTGTCTACATAGTTAATTCTCATTTGCCTACAGACTGTACACTTCCATCCAGTGTTGTCTGTATGAGCTCCTTGGCTTGTTGGTACACTATGTAGACCATGCTGGCTCTATTCAGCATCTTTTTTATACATCTCAGCGGTTGCATGATTTGGTTCATCTCTAATATCCTTGAGCCTCATAAAGCAGCAAACTTGCTGTCAGACCTCTCTGACCCAGGCTATTTATTTTCCTCCACCATTGCCATGCCATGCTGACCACAGGGGTCTCTGCAAAGCAATTGCCTCCCTGAGATCTAGTAGCAAAGGATAAGTACTTTTTCATTCCTTCATCAGTGTTTATCTGATGTGTTTATCAGTGTTCAATGAATCTCTATCTAAGAGCATCTCTATTTACACAACCTGCATCCCCAGCCAAGAAACTATTTTGATGTGCATCCTTTGTGGCTTAAGTGCCAAGAACATTGTTAAAGAAACTGTAGTTTTTATTGCTTTCCAAATGTGTTTTTAAACCTCAGTCTTGGAAATCGAGACTAACTGTCTTCTCTTTGTATGTCTATCAAATAAAGTCAGAGGCTGTAGAATGTCCTTACTGCTTTTTCTGGCAGTCAAAGTAAATTGGAAAATGACAGAGTACCAATTGGGGTACAGCTAAAACACATCGATTAATACTTCCTTTTTTCATTATTTATTTTGTATTTTTCTTTGCTAATAATGTTTTATATGCATTTTTAATTAAAAATTTTCATGTAATATATTTGAGTTGAGAGAGGGAAAGGAACATGATTAATACTTCTAATGCCTTTCTATATGTGTGTCAGTATGGCTTCTCTTTTGTTATCTACTTCAGAGAACACAAGATTATTTCAGTACAAAATAAATGAAAACCCAAAAGAAGAAACGACTACTTACGTCCAGAAAAGTCAGTCAATGCTTCATGGGGGAAGGCATTGAAAAAAGGCTTTCCATACACATATGACTCCTAGCTCCTGAGTCACTCATGTTGCAAGGAAAGTGAACTGATCTAAATGTGAATCTGTATTCAAGAAGCTCAGAAAAACTCAGCCTAAACTATAAAGTTCTTTGTTCTAATTTGTGATGCTGAACTCAGTTCAAGTCTATAAACTCTCCTCATCCACATTGGCATGTTAACTGGCGTTGCCATTGTGCTGGTCTTATTTAGTTGGCCATAATGTTGAGATTTCAGAAGGATAACTTTCGTATTGTATAGAGAAGGGACTATCTAGAAGCAGAGCCCTCATGCTCCGGCCCTTACAATCTTTCTACCTACTCTACAGCAATGTTCTCTAAGCCTTAAGAAGTATAGGGGTATATCAGTTAGGGCTGGGTGAATCGTTCTCTGAATTTTGAATAGTTGTAGATTTAGGTAATGGTCTTGATCTACAACAAGAAAAGAAACTTCCTTGATGAAGAATAAAAGCAATATTTATCTGTAAATATCATGATAAGTATTTAGAATTCAGTAGAGAATATGCTGTCTTGGGAAAGTGGCAGTAGTAGGTTTAATCTTAGGATTAAACTGCACAATGGTTTCATGTTATTCCTCGGAGACTTTTATAATCAGAAGCTTTCTTTCTTAGCTCATTTCACAAAATGAACCTCCAAAGGGGAATTTTCACTTACTGTCTGATTCCATTGCATCTTGGTTAGGGAACACAGTACCTCTCAATACAAGGACATGTGGAAAGCTTCACCTTAAGGAATTTCAGGCTTTGTGTGCCTAACAGATGAGGGGTGGTAGATGGCAAGGGTTTCTTTCTGATCTGTAGAGCACAGCGCAAGTCTGAAGTCTTGAAGGTGGACTCTTCCGCCCCATTGATTATGCTTGTATACTGCACCTTGCTCAAAGCCTATCTGGGAGAAGGTGCCTAGTTCTCCTTCACCAAATGAGTCCCTGACATACTTGTCACAAGGCTAAAATAAGGTACAAGATTCTGTTGCTGTTCTCAACTATTAGATTCTCAAGCAAAAGCAGTGAAAGTTAAATGGAGTCTATAACTAAGCTGATATGTTCTGTTCTCAGTCATTGTGAAAATAAGGTGGTCTGTCTCGCATCCTTCTGAAGAACAGTTAATACTCAACTAAAGTGCTCAGCCAGACCTACTTACTACTTAGTGTTTTATAAATAATAGAAACGCAATAATTTCATCTAAATGATTAAAACTGTACTTTAGCTTAATAATTCCAAAATGTGAGATTTACTACCAAATCCCTAGTCTCTAACATTAAAAATTGTCAATGATTGTGAAGAGTATAAAAATGTGAAGCAAAACTGCACTGAATTCTTAAGAAGCTCAGTACCAGAAGAGAAAAAGAAATCTTCAATTCTACTCCACCAATTTACATCCTGTCCAGATATGCATGATATATTTTCTAACTAAAGTAGTAACTGTCCATAAAGTTAATTTCCATTAAGTTCAAAATCTTGTGACAAATTTACTACATAGAAAGTATGCTACAGTTCCATTTTTTTTTTAAAGAAAAATATTTCCAGAGGCTAACAAAATGGTTCTGCAGATCAAAAGCTTGCCACCCAGCATAGTTGACTTGATTTTTGTCCCTGGGATCCACATGGTAAAAGGAGAGAAGTGACTCCTTCAGGCTAATATATGACCCTCACATTGGCAGGTGCCACCCACAAACACACACAAATAAGTAAATGTGGTGGTTTGTAAGAAAATGGCCCCCACAAGGTGTGGCACTAATGGGAGGTGAGACTTTGTTGCAGTAGGTATGGCCCCATAGGAAGTGTGTCACTATGGGGCTGGACTTTGAGGTCTCATATGTGCTCAAGATACCGCCTAGTAAGACAGACCACTTCCTGTTGCCTGCAAGATGTAGGACTCTCAGCTACTTCTCCAGCACCATGTCTTTTCTGCATGCCTCCATATTCCACCATGATGATAGTGAGCTGAACTTCTGAACTATAAACAAGCTACCCCAGTTAAATGTTTTCCTTTATTAGAGTTTCCCTGGTCATGGTGTCTTTTCACAGTAATAGAAACTCTAACTAAGACAGTAAGTAAATGCAAAGATATCCATGAAATTTCAGTGTAAACCAGAAGGAAACAGTTTCTAAAACTCTTTTAAAAGATTTGTGTTTATGTGTATGAGTACTTACCTTCTTGTATGTATGTATGTTTGTATGTGTGTCTGTCTGTCTGTCTGTATGTATGTATGTATGCTTGCAGTTCTTAAAGGAGACTGGTAGCGTATTATATAGCCATGGAAGTCTGAATAGTATCCAGAAAGGAATTACACAGGTGAGGGAAAATTGAGTTAGTTGTTGTTTATTGCTGTGAGGGTGACTGGGCTACTAGGGGCTTTGAGTGACTGGACTTCACGGTAACATCTGAGAGAAAAATATTTCCAGAGCCTAACAAGATGGCTCTGCAGATCAAAAGCTTGTCACCCAGCATAGTTGACTCTCTATTTAAAAAAAAAAAAGGCATGACCATTTATATTGTTTGGTAGACCATTCTTCCTAAGTTTTAAAAATATATACACAGCAGAGTATAGCTATCATTCATCCATTCATTTTAAACCCTATTTTAAGTTCTTGACAACACATGGCATTTAGGAACTTTGCCCATATGTGGAGCTTCCAGACATTTGTAAGAGCGTTGCATACAGATAAATATCAGGCAATAGGAAGGGACACAGTTGTGAAATCATCTGTAGTAATCCTTGCCAGTGAAGGAGTCAGAGTGAGATGGAATTTCTCAGGATTAAAGCAAGTACCAATAAAGTCAGAGTCAGCAACATAAGCAGTGAGCAAGGACAGCAGAGGAAAGGGAAATTCTGTTCCAGACACAATATGAGGCAGAAGAGCATGGGGTAGAATGAGGAGAGACAGTGTAGATGGAAGGAGAGCCTTAAAGATGCTTGAATACTTGATGGGCCAACTTAATTTTAACTTAAGCAGATTCTAGTCCATAGACATTTTAGAGAAGAGTATTGTATTGAAGAAAATGTGTAATATAGCCAGGTTTTGGAAGCAGCTTGGAAGAGTGAGTGTCTGAAGCTCTGTGGTGACCTTGAAGTGTAGAGGGTAACAATTACTATAAAGATGGAGATGAGCAATTTCCTGAAAAATTTCAATTTCCTGACAAAGAAAAGACAGCCTAATTATCAATAAGCTGGTCAGTAAGTCATATTAGTTATCAATTTTCTTTTGGCCCAGAGAATATTGACTGAATGGAGACATGCTGACTCCAGAGGCAAGTTTGGTCATTAGTGCTGTGTGATGGGTTCTAAGGTGTTTATTTAAATATTCTAACTATACTTGGGGAAGCCAAATGAAGATTCTGCAGAGAAACTGGTTCTACAAGCACCAAAACACTTACTCTAGTAGGGAAGGGGTAAAAAGATTAAATTTACAGAAAATTAATGTAGACTTAGAGTCAATTCAGTCTAATAACTTTCTTAATGAAGTGTAAATGGCTGTTCTAGAGAGTGGATAATAACATAATAGTAACATAGCCATGACATCTGCTCTTAGGAACTCACAACATAGGAGGGAGTAGGTATAACCTTTCAAGAAAGTACCAAAGGTAAATGAGTGTGGTGCAAGTGTTGAGAGGGTCACTGGCCAGGAGCTCTGCAGTCGCACACTGACGGAGGAGGAGGGAATGCATGAGCTGGGAGAGACAACTTTGAGAACTATCAGAAGTGGGTGTCACTTTCAGTATTGCTTAAAACACTTAGAAACTGGAAACAATTTAATGTAAATATGAGAATTATCTAATGAAAATTTATTTTAAAATATGATATGTATTTATCTGCTAGTATAGATAGACAATTTAGTGAAAATCCAAGGTGTAGAATAGTGAACTTTAATCTCATAAAATGAGAAAGCTGGATATTAAATATCTTTACATGAGTATTTTTGTGTATCTACAGGAAGAGGTCTGAAGCTAAGTCACCAAACAGCTGCTCTTACAAACCAGTGTTAGTAACCCTGAGCAGTGGGACCAGGATAGGGAAGCATGCATCCCTAAAGTGTTTGCATTTTTACAAGGGGTATACACTTTTCTTTTACTGAAAATTTAATTATAGATGTTTGTGCAGATATAAAAATAATAGGCTCTCCTTTTGATGACTTGTGTCATACCCGCTCATTTCACATTCTAGGACTTTAAGCCTCACTTGTATTCCTTAGTCTATGTTCTTCCTGCTCATTCTGGATAAATTCAGTTGACCCCTGGATTACTAATTCTATCTCCTAAACCTCTGTCCTTATGGAGTCCATATAGTAACCCTTTAGGTCATTTGTTTGTCCCTGTTATTGTGTATTTTCAGTACAGTCATCTTTATTGATAATTACTTGATACTTACTGTATATGCACTGTCTGTAAACTCTCTGGGAGCTAGGGTAGGACAGGAAATCATCTTACTTCTATTCAAGAGGGGAAAACAATTCTTAACAACAATCCAAAAATTTCCTAGACTAGATCCTGGAAGAAATATCTAAGTGGAAGAGACAGACACTGTGGTATTACTTCTTAGTATTAGCCAGTTGCAAACATATTCCCTACATGAAGTTTAGAGTGAAGTAATGTTTAAATCCAAAAGAAAATCTAATTGATTGGTCACTATGATTGAGGGGGAGAAAAGACAAGACTTAGCAAACAAACTGGGGAGATGAAAATTTGATTCTGTAGCCATCTAAGGAAGAAGATAGAACAGTGTGGGATGATGACTGCTTAAGTAAAAGCCTCTAGTGGGGAAGACCCTTGCAGCTTAATTGATACTTTATGGTCTACCAGTTCATTGAGGATGTGTGTCCTTGGACTTCCTGACCAGAGTTGTAGAGAAAGTGCTCACTGGCACATCAGACTGCTGAATTAAAAAGTATTTATTTAACATACAGGAAATAATAGAAAGTCTGGGGCAGTCAAGCTTCTAGCAAGGGGAACTTCTCTCGGAAATCATCGAACACCTAATGGGAAAAATACTGAGAATCGCTCAGTCAGATGGAAAGAGCAGGAAGATGTAACACAGACAACGGTGCTAGGCTGAAATGACCATGGGATCTGGTGATCAAGCCAGGGGTCTTTCAATGGGCAGAGGTGTCTGATAGGAGACCACATAGCGAGCAGGATATACCCACTAGGAAGCAGTCTCATCCAGAAAAAGGGCCCAGGAAAGTTAGGAGGTCAAGAGAGGGGTACAGCTGCCGCTGTGAGATGAGACGACCTGTGAAGAGTCACCCAGGAAAAGTACATTGCAGAAAGCTCTCATGCTAATAAGAAAAAGACATTTCAAAGACAGGATCACAGGCTAAAACTGAAGGGAAAATACATTTCTAACAGGTACTGCTAGCAGGGATTTTTTTTTAAGCTTCTTTTTTT
>JAQHUG010000182.1:209922-222422 GCA_028555095.1 Dicrostonyx torquatus
AAAAAAAGAATATTAAAAGTTTTGTCTACCTACAAAAGATCTAAAGTTTGTGGTAGGTTGCAATGCATTTGTTTCATATAGAAGCAATGAAAATGTTTGTTCATAAATCCTGCTGCCTTTTAAATACTGGAAGTTTTGGGAACTATGTTCTTTACCCAGTTAAGTCTCATCTAATCTACAAACTGCATCTCTTTTTATGTTTCCATGAATGTGCCCACCCCATCCACCCCCACATACACACATGAGACAATATTTAGAATACATGATATACCAGGAATCTGTAGCCAGATTTTTGGAACGCCAAATGAAAAATTTAGAGAACTGAGTGGCTAGATTTCCCTACAGTGTTACTCTCTCTTTACACTGTATTATGTTATGTTGTTTCCATCCTTTTCATCTAAGTATCTCCAAGAGAATCAGACTAAAAGAGCATTTCACAGATAAGGTGGCAGTTATTTGATTGATATGGTTGAAGACTGCATATGGTATATTCTTTCCTCTCAAACAGTTTGGAGTCTTTGTTCTTGCCCACAGCGATAGTATATATGAAAACTATCCAAACACTTCCCAATGGTACATGTATATAATACACATCATCTTAAAAAGCAATGAACATTTTGCCATTGCATCCTTTATTATTTGAAGTAAATCAAACTGAGAGGCATAGCACTTAAAACAAATTGTTTGAGAACTCTAATTTTATAAGATCTTACAGTTTCATAAGATTATAAATGCTGTTTTAAAATGTTAATTAGAAGATGCATTTGTTTCAATTCATGATACTGAAAATATTGACTAAATTGTGAATTAACACATTAAGAGGTACAGATGTCATTTTTCATGAGGTTTCCCGAATGATGTAATTTTCATATTTCATATAGCAGTTTAATAATTTTACAGATTTATTTTATATAATTAGTAAATGAGAAATTCAATTGCTAGTATATAGCTATTTTCTGTAATGAAAAAACTCAAATTTATGAATTATAAATAAAAAACAAATATTTTGAAGACATCTGGTCTACATCTGTCTGAAATAAGATAATTTAAAAACAGTATAAATAAATGCAAGAAATACTGTAATATTCACACCTTAGAATGTTAAAAACTTTATTCCATTTAAATATGATTTGTTGAAGGGTATTTTTCTTTAATTTTAGTATCTTTTAACCTCTCCTTCTGTTATTAGAAAAGACTGACAAACTGAACAAGCCAAAAACATTGAATATTTTTCATGCCTGTACTCAAGGAAAGTGTGCTCCTTTCTCCTGAGTCCTTTACATGCCGCCAGCCTCCATGCTCTAAGCCAATATTTAGTATACTTAGGTTCAGACTTATCCAACCCTTTTATTGCATTATAATTTTCTACTGAGTTTTTGAAAATAAGAGATTAGTGGAAGGGGCTAAAGTCTCTTTATTAAATCGTGTGCTCCTGGTCAGCATAGTGAGGCTGAGAACCATGGGAAGGGCTTCATTCCTGTGGAAAGGCAAAGCTCAGTAATCCTTTCAAGATTTTTAAGAAAATAAATTTGTGTTTAGTGAAAAATTAGCAATTTGGAAGAAAAAATACTATATACTTTTCTTACTTAAAAATACAAAAGCAAGACAAATTTTCCCTTAATAAAAGTCCTTTTCTAATGTATCAGCAGGGCTGAGTTTGATTCTGAGAGCAGGTCTGGATGTGAGGGGCTTCCTCACCAGCACCGGATCTTAATGGGAACTGGCACCGTGTGAGTAAACCCTGAATTAACACTAGGTATGTTTTCTGTTTATTACAGGGAGCACGACAAAGACCCAGAGAGTTTTTTTAAGGTATTAATGCATCTAAAGAACTTAGGACTCAACTTCCATGTCTCTGTCCTTGGAGAAACTTTTACAGATGTCCCAGGTACCTGTTTTGAATTTTCTAGTATGTGTTTGTTTGTTTGTATTGTTTTTATAGAGAGACATGAGCTCTCCAACTGAAGTATTAATTTCTTCTTTGTTAGAATAATCAAGATGAGCACTGTTAACCAAGATTATATGACAACATTAAAGTCTGATTCAATTAAAAGAAACCACTTAAGTAAGCATTCTTTGATTTAAGTTGAGAAGAAGCAGTCATCTCTCTTATCAAATATGTTTATACAATGTATTTTATGTAAACAAAATATATTGCTTTGGGCATCTTATTGCTACAGAAAGTGAAACTTATAATTGAATGTACGACCTCTCTACCTCTGGGTCACAGTTTTGCATCCTGCTCGTGTTGGTAATGGTCACCATCTGCTAGGTGCCCTGTGTAAAGCATTTGGGCATCTAACTTAGATGTGGGGTGGGCCTTAGCCCATATCATTGTTGTCATTAGTCTATGCCTCTCTACTGAGCTGAAGAAAGTTAAGGTGGAAGCTGTCAATAGCAGATCCTCTCACTCTTTATGCGAAACAGCACCTTTTCAGGGTCATTTCTTTCACCTTGTATCCCTGTCTTGTATGTTGGGGTCAGTAAAATGTGGAATTTGACACCTCTCTTAAGCATTTGTGTTTTTTGTTTTTTGGTTGTTGTTTTTTTTTTTTCACAGCCTGGTTTCTGAGCGTTGTTTTAAAACCAAGTAAAAACAAAGGTTCAGACATAGTCTTGTTGAGCAGTGTCTTGCTGTGCTGTGTTCTGACACTGAAAGGCTGCCTAAGTGCACACTCCTCTGGGCAGTGTTTCCTGGTTGTACCTCTGTATCAGGAAATGCAGCTAGCATGGCTTGCCTTCTGCCTTCTGTAGTTTATGCAGCAAACCTTGCTCTGCTCCCGTTAGGGACCAAACTTCTGTGTACCCTGTCTGCCTCTTGGCTTCTATTTTATCATTTCGGTCTCAGCTCTGGAGCACATTCTTAGAAGTTCCCCCATGTTCTAGCACACTCTTTTCCTTCACTGTGCTTATTATCTGGCACCTTCACAGCATGTGCAGAGTCACTAGGATTTAGAATGGAGGTTACAGGAGGCTACTAGAGACGGGACCTGTCCTGTTCGTTACTATCTATCTCCAAAACACAGACCAGTGGCATTCTAGAGGTCGGCAATACTTATTAAATAAGTAGCAAAAGTAATTCATGCTCCCTCTCATCTGGGAATTTATAGTTGTGTTAGGGAGAGAGCATTTATGTGTAAACACAGAAAACAGAGACGGGACCAAGTCAACACAGTTATGCATGAGCAATGACACGTGGCACTTAGAGGGTTAACAGTGAACTAGTGTATTAATAACCACAGCTACTGGAATAGCCAGAAATAAAAGATTGATTAAGTTATTCCCAACAGGGAAAAGCACACCAAAGCAAACATTTTAGAAACTGTATTTAAAGGAGGCAAATTCCAATGAGTAATGCTATGGCATCATTAATGTGAGTGAAATAAGGGGATTCTACAATGCAGTGTAGTAAGTTAATACTGTCTTCCTCAGACAGGGGAGGTGCCAAGATAAGGAGAATGTTGATCGCTAAAGCAAATGAGATGCAATGAGGCAGAGTCTGTGTGAGAGGCTCTGATGGGGACCCAGCAGTGGCAGAGAGATGAGTGAGGGGACTGTGTAAGAGGAAAACAGAGAAGAATTGGTAGGTGGACAATTGTACAGAAACAAGGAAAGAAAAAATGCCAACTTTCATAGTTGGTGAATTCAGTTTGTGTGTGCCACCATTGACTGCTTGCGGATGGACTGGCAGAGGAGGCTAGAGGAAATGCCTGAGAGGTTTCTGAACCAGCCTCACCACAGTATAATTTTAGCCCCCTTTGTGAAGCAGGCTCAATTTTTACTTCAGGCAGCACATCCGTGGGTACTTTAGGATCTTTACTCTTCCCATCCCACACATTGCCTTTGAGCTCTGTAGAGTTGAGGAACACTGCAGCCGGGATGCAATGCGGTCCTTCCAGTGTATTATCATGCCTTCTGTCTACATGTTCCTTTACTCCCTCTTTATGTCTCAGCCACTGGTCCATGTGTCATGATGGGAAGCAGCCCTCCATGGCCAACATACTTCTGCTTGTTTATCATGGACTGCAAATACTGACGGACTGAAAGTATCTGGTTGCTCTCCAGGTTGTGTCTTTTGAAGGCCATGTAGCCTTTATCCCATGGCCGTTCTGTATAACTTCCGTGATTCTTGTCATTCCTCTGGTGTATTTAGTGAATGCTTACATGGCGCTTACTGTATCCCAGGTACTGTTATTATTCTAAGCCGCTCTTCACATACTCCTGTTCAAGATTAGCTCCATTTTTTTCTTTTTTTTGGAGAACCTGGGTAATAAAGAAACCAAGTTCATATAACTAAATGAAACTCTGTGTATGCTGTTCAGAGTTTTGTGTACTTGTCTCCTGACTCAACATAATCCAACTTAAGGAGGTAATTTTTTCCTAACTCACATCTAACAATCCTACCTTCCAAGCAATCATAAGCATTATATATACTACTAACTCCTTACTTGATGGGTAGAGAAATAGTGACTCTGTGTGTCAGTTACTTTTAATAACTGCCTGTAAGTCATCTTTTACATTTGTGTAAGAAAGATGGAGTATATGATGTAGGAACATTGGGTGATTTTCTCCAACTTGATCCTGTAACAGCAAGATGGTCTCCTGTACACTTGTAATCCCAGTGCTCCAGTTGCTGATGGAAGAGGATCTCTAATTCTCTGTCAGCCTGAGTTATGTAGGGAAACCATGTCTCCAAACACACATTCCCTTTACCTCACCACAAAGCACAGAGGAGAAAATACCACTACTAAGTGAAGACACTAGTGCCAACAAGATACTGCTATCAACACTAAATTTCTTCTGAAAAATTTTAAGACTATGGTGTAACCTTGTATGGTTTCACTGCAAGCAAAAGTAATTTTACAATAATCATTTTCCTGGAAAGTGTCACAAAATTAAGAAGGTCCATTAAGTTTTATAGCCCTGTGAGTCATAACTTTTGTGTATCCTTTTTTAAACTTTGTTACTTTTTACGAAAGAGGAGGAAGCACAGGGATGGCTGGTGACTTATCCACTCCTTTCTACTGGCTATACTGGGCAGTACAGGAAATGGGTGGCCAGGCCAGGAGCTGAGCAGGTCATTGTCTCCATCCCTCAGGGTTGCTATACTTGTGACCACACCTGTTTTGAGTGTCTCTGTTGTGCCAGTCACTGCAAGTAGGCTAACTGATCACGTAGGAGGCATGGTCTATCACATGGGGTAGAACATGGCTTGCTGCCTCATTGATCACTTCTGGAACACTGTTTCCAGTGTTAATTGATCATTCAGCATGTGCCTGGCACTATCCTTCCTCCATTGCTTTACTTAGTCCTCACAATAAACCCTGCAAATTGGGCAGCGTGGGATTGCCATTTATGAGAAAAGTAAGATCACAGAGAAGTGAAGTTTCTCAAAACCATGATCCAAACATTATGCAGTCTCCGAGGCCAACGCTTAGCCTGCATGCACTTTTTGTGGGATTCCACAGACCTCTGTCCATTTTACATGGAAGCGCACAGGAGGTGTTGTTATAGGAATCCTGATCACTCCTGTGTGTCAGTTCCATGTCCTTTGATAAACCTTTTGCAAATGGAAACCCTTTTTTTAAAGTCTTCAAATCTCTGTCCTAAATATATTTCACCCCTTAGGTATTAAAGTGTCTTCATCACAAGAAAGTTAGCACAACAAAATGTGAAGTAGAAAAATAGCCCACAAAATATTTAGCATCATAGTTATTTAGTATTTCTCGGATTATAAAATAACTTTGTCATACTAGAATAGTACAATTTGCATGTATTATCAAGTTTAGAGAAATAATACTTTGAATCAAAATCTTAAAGAGTTGAGTGATAAAAAAACATATTTTCTGTGCACAACAATGTGAAGTCAGACAAATTCTGGGTGATTTGCATTATGTTTTCTATTTCGACACAAGTAACCTGGATTTAATATAATTTTTAAGAGTTCTTCTCAACTCTTAAATTAGAATAATCTAGGCTACACTAAAGGTGGAGAAAACCTTAAAATTGCAATGACTTAAAACACAAAATAGATGTTTCTTGTCCACACCATGTGTTTATGCAGCTGAGTGGGAGTGCACTTAGCATGACAGTCAGTGAGGACCCTAGCCGATAAACACATACTAACCACCATCCAAAGTATTACCAGCTACACGAAGAACCACCAGACTCACTCCCTATGTCACCAAGCAGCTACACTAGCTTAGAAATAGCACCGGTCTCTGCTCCTCTTTAGCCAGAATTTCAAGGTACTGCTCAGTCCTAAGGAAACCCAGTCCTGATTTTAAAAAAAAATAGGAAATGGAAAGAATGAGATGAACTGCACTATGGGCCATCAGAGCTCATTAATGTGCACCATGATCTGTAGGTCCTCTATAGCTCCACAGGGAGGAAGCCATTCCTCTCCAGGTTCCCACCTTCATCTAGGTAAATCTAGCCCAATTGATGGAGCTTTACAATTGTGTGGGCATTGCCTGCAGTCTTCTTGTTAAAAGAAACCTGGCATTATCTGAAGATTCATCTGGTAATTCATATCCTTTAAGAGGGAACCTTTATGGAGGAGAAGTAGTCTCTGAAATAGGGTAGGTTCTTCTATTGTTTTAGCACTTTACAAAACTTACAGAGATTGTCCACCAGGAATGATTTCCCTCCAACCCTGGGAACATTTGGCAACATCCACACACAGTTCTGTCATAACTATTGGACAGGGGGTTAGCTCCTGCCAAATAGGGTGCCAGTTAATCTTCCAAACATACTAGAAAGTATATGGTCAACCCAACATCAAAAACATACCTAACCTAATAAAAAATATCAGCAGCACCAAGACTGAGAAGGTATGATTGCAAAGCAGGTTAGAATTGGGTCCTAGAGTTTTCCAGATGAACCTCAGCTAACTCAATTGTGTGATAAAAAGGACAAGGGAAAGAAAAATAATAAAACAACCTATTCTATTTCCATGAGTTTTTTATGAAGATTTTCATAGAAGCAGGTAATTTGGGGAAAGTGCTAAAGCACTATGCAAATTTCATTATAAGACTAGGGGACTTCTCTTCAGAGCTTGTGTATAGAATGAGTTTCTGAAATCCTTTTTAGAGCCAAAGAACACGTTGAGGGTTCTGTATCTCTAATGTTCATTATTATTCAGACAATTAAAAGGTCACTCTGCTCTATAAACAATCTGCATCTAGCTTCATATTTAAAGGCTCCTGAAAGCCTAGGAACTCTTCAGTGCACATGTTTTGAGTGCTGGCCAGTTCTCATGACAGGGTCACACTGTTAGCCCTTGAGATGACTTTTTTTTTTAGTAAATGCTTTAGATATCAAGTCAATGGAATGTGTTTGTATACTTTATAATTTTCCACAAATTGTAATTCTACACAAAATATTCTTTTGAATGAGCAGCCAAGGCCTTATGTAAAATTCTTCCGTATTTCAGATATGGTACTTTCTCCAAATGAGTTTTAGCTTGAGACATTTGGGCAGCCGAAAGGTCTGAAGAGAACTGAAAACCTGAAGCATGGTTTTGGCAGGCAGAAGCTATCCTGGTTCCCCTGTAATTTAGGTCAAGAGTGGTGTGTGGAAGGCTTCTGGGTAGCATCTGGCCTGGCAGTGGTTACGACTGTGATCTCGTCGTGGTCCTGGGTCTTAGCTCTGGAGTCAAATGCTAGATATCATGTGGCAGTTTCCTCCCCTCCCGCCTCCTGTTCCCTCGGCTCCCAGCTACTGTCTCGTTTTCAACAGTGTGACTGTACCAAAAAGTCAATTCTAGAAAGGTCTAGGTACACAAATAAACCACATTAATGTAAATTTCTACATTTGTCTGCAAATCAAGCCCAATACAAAGTAGTCTGTTAATTAGTTAATATTGAATCATAAGATTATATGCAATATGAAACGAATTCTCCTAGTAAGACAAGACCAAATGAACTCTGCTCTGTCAAGACCATGCCATCCCACAAGCCAGTCCTCTTTCTGAGTATGTTTTTACTCTCTATTTATTGCCTTGACGTGAACTTGTTTACCAGCTGTGTCTTATGTTCATGTAATGTATTGTAAATATCAAGAGAAGAAAATTCCCTAGGAGTTTACAGTGTGATTTGAAAAAAAAAGTTTATATTTACGTTTTATTATGGCATGCCCTTATTTATAACTTTTTCATAATTTTGGATATATTTCTTTTGAACAATCTTTTTTAATGAACAACTTTTAAGGCAATCTAACATACTGACCTCCCAAATGGATAGTGGAGAAAAATGACTTATTAACTCCATTTGAGATGCACAGGTGGAGATGAACAGCTGAGAACATGGAACTGCCTTCACGTGGCTCCCAGAAGGAAGCATGTGAGAAGGTCTTTTTCTCAGGAATTTGAAACCCAAACTGAGTGGAATTTCTTTGCCAGTCTTATGGTGAAATGAAGAAGTCAAACCACCAGTGGCAAAAATAAGGAAGACTAAAGAAATGAAAATGGATTTGCTCCTGACAGAAAAAAAATTAAATACCATGTATATTTTTCATAGCAGAAATGGTAGTATATCTTAAGATAACTTTTATAAACTTAGCAAGAGTCCAGTTAGGGTGCCACAGTATTACTTTATATGTCCACACAGAACCGCTGTGAATATTTTACAAAGTAAATAAATGAAAGAGCAAAATGTCAAAGATACCAAGTACAGAGGAACTGTGACAGCAAACCTCTCCTGTCAGATCCAGAACATGTATGAAATGGTGGCCTTTAGAGTGGTTTCTCGACTCGCGGCCATGAGAGCAGAAGGGTCAGCAGAGGGAGAGGATTCAGAAGCAGACTGAGGTGTATGTATTCTTAATAGCCAACAAGCAGGGTGACAATTCCAGATTAAAATCTGATGGGTCTTTTTCTTAGTGAAAACAAGAAACTGGTTAATAAATTAGTAACTTCCATGAAGTAAAAATAGCCAAAGAATTTGTACATTATCTATTTTATATATTTATGCTCCAACACTTATATGAATATATACGAACATGAAATAAATGAAGCACATGTTGTAAATATGTCATAGAGATAAAGGCTTGTGATGGCAGAAACACATTGTCACTCTTTCTGCCATACTATGCTGGGCTGTTAGCTGCCATCTCACTCTACCCCAGAAACCCTCAGTAGGTCCAACTTGTTTCTTATGCACGGGTAAGAAACTAAGGCTTCAGTTAAGTAACTTGCTGAAGGTCATGTAGCTGATAAACAATAGAGGGAATGATTTGAAAAGAAATAAATATAACATCAAATTTTAAGGGGAAACCTATAATTTTCCAGTAATAAAACAAATGTAAATTCATAGGATTTATGAGTAAGCAGTTACATCCACCAAAGCAACAAAAGCAATAGTATATCATAACTAAGACCAGCCAACTTGTGGGGTAACATCTGCGTCAGGATGAGGACAGGGTAAATGATTTTCCTGAGCCATGTAAATTAATATACTTCTGTTTTTCTCAGTAATTTCACATCACAAATTGCATCTAGTAGATTTCAAGGTAGAGGAACACATAGCCAAAGTTCTTCTAGCCCTCATTCCCTTCTCTGCCTTCCCATCGCCAGCAGAACCTTGAGGTCCTATTCCTCCCTGACCCACAATTCACCGCTGCCTCTGGCAATCTCACTCCCATTTCCTGAACCCTCACCTCCTAGAAAGAACTCACGTTAGTTCTCAGCCCCTGGGCCTTCGTATGTTGTTTGTCCATCTAGTGTCAGCATTCTTCCTAAGCCCACAACACCCAGGAGCAGACTCGTGGTCCTGCAGTAGTAATAAGTCCATATCGTAGATTTTCTGTAGGGTGCACTTCAAGTTCTTTTGTAGCAAGGGAGCTTCCTTGCAATCCTTCCCCAGCCTAGTATCTTAGGAGTTCTCATTCTTCTTGCCATTTCATGAATGTGTCTGTTCATCTACCCACCTCCTTGTCTTGTGCTATTCACTGCTTCAAGTTCTCTGTTCCTTCCCCTGTAGGCACACTCATGCCCTTTCCCCTCCTGACAAAGTCCCAGGTCCAGTGAAGTCTCTCTCCCACTCTCTCCTCTTCACCTCCATTTTGGCATCCGTACTGATTCCTTGACTTGCTGACTTACGTCACACTGCACTATGGTCATTTGACATTTGGCTGCTGGAACGAGTTCACAGCAGAGCTCCCCAGAAGACAGTTTCTAGGTTTTTAGTGCCATTTCAGAATGAGCTACACCAAAGAGTCAGGACACTCCGCACTTCAACCCCACTGCTGAGGGTGAAGTTCCTAGTCAGTGGCTAGCAGCTCCTTTCCTAGAAAAGCCTTGTAAATTCTGCCCACCCTCCCTTCTGAATGCCAGAGACACCCTCAGTGCATGCAGTGTAGCCGCTCACTCTCATTTCTCAGTGCAGCGTCCTGTGAGAGTCTGTGCTGCAACTACGGTCACTCCCAGGCGTGCCATACCTTGGCTTATTATCTTCTACTCCTGCAGCTCCTCGGAGTGGGATATGTGTAATTTCCACTAGAACCAGAAGATGCAGAGCGAGCCTCAAGACAAGATCATTTTCCATCCTACCAGGGGGAAGACCGCGAAGATAATATGTTCCGGAATACAACTCCCAAAACATCTCTCAAGAAATTGTTCTCAGAAGTTATAGCTGTGTGAACATCACTGAGAATAAAAAATGTTCTTTCATTTTCATAAAATGGTCTCAAAGTTTGTGAGAAACGTACATTTGAGAAAGAGACATGGAAATCAGTTAATAAATGGAAAGGATCAAGACAATTAATAGGCAAATAGGAATGTGGGAATAGAAGGAACTTATGAAAGCTTGTAACAGCATCCATGGCTTAGATGTGCTGAAACGCAGGACAAAAAGCTTCTCTGTAGACAGGAGAGCTAAGAATATAACCCCACCCAGTGCTTTGGTGTTTCACTCTTGTGTTCCTGCATTTGTATATTGTTGTGATTTGGACTGTGACGTGGTCACAGTAATATTTTCCCCATTCTGAGTCCAGAGGAAGGCCCCTGTGTTCCAGCCCAGCTGTTTCTTGAGCCTCGGAAGCAGAGTCTGACAGAAAGAACACAATAGGGAGTGTGTATCTGGACCCATGCAGTGAGCTTTTCCAGCTCTGTTTCCCTTGGCCTATGTTGCTCCATTTTCAAACAGAAGGCATCAGTTCTTTGCTATTGACCAGGAGCTGGGAAGGCTAGCTGTCTGGTTCTGCCTCTGTCGCTCACTGTTCTTCCAGCCTCATTCCACTCATCTGTATAACCTCTTCAAAGGAGCTGGAACTAGGAAGTGCTTTGGAGACAGGGATTCTCAACTTCAAATGAGCTTCACATTACCACTCGAAAACATTCAATCAAATGTAAAAGAAAACAATTAGTATCATAATGATGCTTTTTCAAAACACATTCCTTATTCTGATGCCTATCACTGTTCTCCATCAAGTGACTGAGAGCCTTTGGCATAGACCAAGCATGACTGTTCCTTTCCCTCCTCTGTGATTCTATCCCATCACTGCATATCATTTTCTCTCCTGCCTCCAGGTACCCAAAGACTTCTTTCCCACCAAATCCATCCTCACCACTGTCCATCACCACAAGCAGCTCACCAACAACTTCATATCTAATTCAAATTTTAAAAGATATAATTTCTTTCTTACGTCTTTCTCCTATCTTTATCAGTCAAATACAGATTCATTCATCTGTCCTTCCCAGATAATTGTAGTGCCCCTTATCTGTGGGAAATAACTAAACACTATGGCTGTAACTTTTACAGTCTGGGGTTTAATAGCCAAACTATCACGAATTTTCCCTACTTTACAATTTCATGGATAGGTTCATTCTTGCTACAGATTTTAGCAAAATGCCACAAAAGATTTTTTTTTCATTGCCTTGTTGAAAAATTTCGCCTATTCCTCACAGTGCTCCTTTGGCATTGGCAAACCCAAATTACCAGCATCCCTCCTGTTTCACTGTGTGTAGCATTATTCAGTAAGTTAAAGGTTATTTGAATGCAAGCAGGACTAACTCTGCAGTCCATCTAACAACCTAACTAGCAGAGCAACTTCTGACTGATGGGTTCCCTACAGAGCAGGGACACAGTGAAATGACTGTGAAAGAGCAAAGCACACTGTGTGACTTCTACAGCGCTGACGTCAGTTCAGAATGGCGCACAGTTTCACACTTATTTCTAGAATTTGCAATTTAAAATTTTCAAATCTCAGTTGACAATAAGTAATTAACTGAAACTGCTAAAAGTAAAATTATGGATAAACGAGATATCTATGTTGTTGTAGCCTACATCAGGACTCACAGATGTATACACTGGGCTGTAGACTAGATACTTCAGAGTTCTCTGACGGCAGCTCCCAAGTCACCACCTGGACTCCTCCTTTCCCTGTGCAAGTTCTCCTGTCAGCCAAGACTCAATTCTGTTGCATTCATTGACCTCTCAGCAATGCCCGTGTCTTTCTTTGAGTAACCCTGGAATTTAATTTAGCCTTGCAGTGTAGCTGTG
>JAQHUG010000182.1:227422-304888 GCA_028555095.1 Dicrostonyx torquatus
CAATAGATCAATTGGAACCCTATTTATTATTTAACTGGTAGTGCATAAGGATTGAAATAATGAATAATTGTATTATCATGAGTGTTTTTCAGAATAGCAAAATATGAAGAACTTATAAGGATGCTGTGTGATTTATTTTTAAATATTATAGGCTTGTTTGTGTATTTCAAAATTAATCCCAAGCTAAATATTAACACTAGTATTTTAACAAGTCCAAAACTAGCTGAAAGAGATTGTTCTGGTTTAATGAATTAGAACTTTGACTGTATTAGATAATTATTTGCAAAAAAAAAAAAAATCTAGGTGGTAGCTGTTTTTTCTCTTTTAAATTTTTTTGTTACATCAAACAATGATGTTTCTATCTTATTGTATGGCATGTTAATTGGTAGAGACATTTTGAACATAGTGTGTTATATACTCATACAACGACTTGAAACGTAAGTCAGCCTGTAATGATTTTCTTTTAGTGTACAGAATAATTCAAATTCATTATTAAAAAGTAGATAATATGCACTTTCTGAAATGCCTCTGATTTCTCTCTTATGTAATTATAAGAGAATGTTCATATGTATTTGCTTTTCCGTTGGCACAGCATTTTAAAACTGAGTGACTTCAGACACCATGCATATTTTCTTTTGGTTCGTGCAGTACATTACAGGCTGATATGCTCAGAAGTTTTCCTAATGGTTTGTACTGCAGCACAGTGTAGTTTATAGCTGTGCTTGTAAGACAGGCACATGTAGAAAAGGGTTAGAGTGCACGTCTTCTCAAAGCAATCGTTGGTCACTAAAACCTTTGTATTTCTGTTGTGCTTTATAAAAACTTAGTGCTTTTCCAGAATTGGAGCTCCAAGTCAATACTTTCCCTTTATACTAATTTCAGTCTAACATAATAAAAATAGGAAAACATCCCCCACTAAAAACAGTTTAAATTGCATGTACTCTGTCACTGTAAATAAACAAGGTAAACATTGACATGACTTCCGATCATTCTTGGACTGAAAAAAATCTGCAGTTCAAAATAAATTCTGCCTTTGGTCAACATTTTGGATGCAATTCAAAGTTTCTCATAAAATAAACATATTTTAAAGAGTGTTTTGAATTTCTCTGCATAATTTCTAGCCAACAGAAATGACAGTGGTATCTTCAAGGTTTAAGATATGTCAGATCAATAGCCATTGTGCAAACCTAGCAAGACTGCAAGGGGCTATACCTTCCCTCTGCTTAGCCCCCTACCACTGCCACAGGGAGAAAACCTCCTGTAGATGCTCCCTGGGGAAACTCACACTGCAAAACTTTGTGTTTGTTTAATAATGAAAGTATTCTTTTCTGATAAAATAGAAAGTAAGCTGAATTTTTAGTGAGAAAGGCAAAATGTTCGTTAAAATAATCTGAACAAGAGTTTTTCCACAAAGGGAGAGTTTTACATCTGCATAGTAACAAATTGTTTCAAAGCCTGAGCTTGAAATGAAAATGGCCATCACAACAGATTGTAAATTTTTTTCCTGTGCTTTTAAAAGTGCCTCGATCATTTCTACGGCTTCCCTGCTAAAGTATTTGCTATTTTATTTAAACATTTTTTGAAAAATGAACATTCTGAGGCTTTGCAGCATTATTAAGAAAAGCTGTCCATACTTTCCCATGTTGTTGAATGTGTTTATCTGCTGATTATAAAATGTGTTAAACAGTATTTTAGAAACAACAAAAATGCAGCGCTGCGCTTTGATTAATTCACTGAACAAAGCATATGCTGCCGGTTCTGTCCCATGAAAGTCGGGCATGATCAATAAAATCTTGCAAAGAACAACTCTGGCGTTTAGGAGTATACTGCCGACCATGATTTTTGTCCCACGCAGCTTTCTTAGACAAACGTCCCTTCTGACTGTGATGTTATGCCTGCTGTACTCTTGTCCTCTCTCTGACATCTCCGCAGGTTGGAAGCTGTGTACTGTGGCTGCTACCCACTTTGTCCCAAAGACCTGGTTTATCCTGAAATATTTCCAGGTAGCTACTTTCATGTGCTTTTGCTTTGTTGTGACTTAATATAGGATCCTCGCTAAACTAAAAGTTTGAAAATAAACTTAAGTAGGAGCAATTGTTTATTTGGCAAGTCAACATGTTAGTGTTAAGGAAAAATTTATGTGTTTTAATACATTAGAGTAAGCTTATATTTACCATCTGTTCTTTTAAGATAACAAAAAAAGCAAGTTTTCAAATAGCATTCTTCATTGTTAACATACACATCTCATAATGACGGATTTTTATAAGCAGGTCAGTACTGCTGCAATTGCTAACAGATTTTTTTTTTAATGATACACACAGAGAAAATTCAAGGATTGAAAGTCATACCAAATTCTTTAAACAATTGACTAGTTAATAATATGCAACTGTTGTACAGAGTGCATCAGCTATAGTACTGGTTTCTGAAAAATCCTCATCACTAAATATATCACATATGCATTGTGCTACATTAGAATAATGTATTTTAATCACCCAGAGGAGATGTCTAAACAGCACAACTACACAGTCTTATTTAGCATTAAACATCCTTGTGAGCTGAGGTAACCTTATAAAATCATGCTTAAATAATGTAAAACATGAGGCGGCACAGAGCAATATGCATTTTTAATTAGTAAAGTGACTAATATCGAGTGTGTGCTTTGAGGTTTTTGTTTCATTAAAAATGTATCTGTTTTTCCTGCAGCTGAGTATCTGTATTCTACACCTGAACAGCTTTCAAAGAGGCTCCAGAGTTTCTGCAAGAGACCAGATATTATAAGAAAACATCTTTATAAGGTAGCTATTGAGAAGAAATTTACGTGATAGAAATGCCACATTTAAATACAAAGAAATTTTTTTAAAAAAAGCATCTAATTAACATACTAATGTTTAAAGGAAACATGCTAGAGAGGGTATTGGTTGTTACACTAACAAGGATTAATTAAACTGGATGCCAGTTGTATTAACCTAGGTCTTAGGAAATACGTGCACTTCATGCACAGTACATGGTTTCTTTTTAATTTATTGTTTTCTAAGATGACTGTCCTGTACATTTAGCCCCAAGAGGCTTATAAAAATGAACCTGGATTAATGTAACTCATTAGTTGAAAAGGAAGTAAAAGGAAGATTCCACAATTATACTAATAAGGATAAGCCTTTCTTCCCATCATAATGAAATCCTAAGTGCTCAGAAATGTAAGGGAATGACATTAGTGAAGTTTGCTACTGATTTCAACTACACACACAAAGACAGCTTTCAAAAGTTGTATCACCCCTCCCCACAGTCTATTCAAAATGGGCATAAAAAGTCTTAGTATGTTTAGAGCCAGATTCATGGGTCTCAGCTCAAAATGTCAAGGCAAATGGTTTATATAAATAGCACCACCAATACTCACCTCTCTTCCCTTACCTGAATCAAGCATCTTAAATTATAGAAATAGCACAAAAGGCTCCTACTGAAAATGTACGTAGCTAAAGGGGATCTGCTCTCTGGGCTCCAGAGGTGGCTCTAGGCCATGAGTAATTCACCTCCTTATGTTCTTTGACTATAGTGTCTTCATTTTATTAAGGTTAGCATAGTTTACAATCCAGCACTTTTATAGTACAGAATCTTTTCATTTTCTGGGTTAATATATAGCCTTCAGCATGAAATACACTCCTCTGCCTTTTTTTATTCAAGGCCTAAAATACATATTTACATGGTGATACTTGAAAACATGACTGTATTTCTCCAGGAAACAGTTAAACCTCAACAAAAAAGGAAGAGAACCAAAAATGCAATTTAACACCCAATTTCAAGCTCATTATCTTTCATTGTCTATTAACTTGGCAATGGTTCAGAAGGTAGCTCATAATGGTTTAAAATGCTGACTGAACAGTTCCAGGCTTCAGTGTCACTCCCAGAGCCGAGAACTGTTGTATCATGCATGTGAAGCCTCGCAAAGAGTGTGGGCCTCCAAGGCTCCCTCCACCATTTACTCCGTCCAAAGCTGGATAGTGCTCTCGTTCACATCCACCATGCATCAGTTCGTCCCCAGGTGATAGGCAGGCAGAGCATGCAGAGTACAAAATTAAGGAAATAGAAGTTTTGGTACAAGTGGATTCTTGCTGTATTTGTGATTTGAACCTATTTCATTGTTTTCACAGGTAAAATATCAACTTTTTGAAATATTTAGGAATTTGGATGAAGTGTTTACAAATCTGCTATACCATCAAAATTTATTTGCTTTAATGTTGGTTCAGGTCAAGTTCTATTAGCCCTATTACACTACATCTGAGTCTTCAACTGTTTCACAAGGCCTGCAACAGTTGTCTGTAGTTAGAAAAAAAACAGATTTCTAGCTGACCTTTCTCAATAGAATTACTACCCTTCTGGGATATAATGTTTATTTGACAAATAAATGGAAAAATTCTAAAAGAATGTTAGCTTGTTGTATGATGTTAATATACAAAATTCTTCACACACTTAAAAATGGCTCATAACTAAACTGCTACATTTTAACTCTCTCAGATAACTCTAATTTTACATGACAAAACCTTGCAACTCAGTGTTTTATAAATTAGTAATCTATAAGAATTTACATGTATATTTAAGTACTTTTGCAATGGATTTTTAATTTTAAATCTATGTTATGCCTTAATATATATCCTCATTGGTAAATGTTAGTGATATTGTATCTAAAAATTATTCTCAAAATTTAAAGAAATTTATCTAAAATTAGAAGAAACCAAGAGCATTAAGACAAATGACCCATCATGAGGCGCTGAATTAAAACCCTAGGAATGGACTCAAGTCTGGTTTGTTACACTAAAACAGGTCAAACTAGGAAGAATGAATGTGTCCAAAAGGTATAAAAAGCATAAGCTGCAGTCGTGTCTCCAGTTCTGTGTTGTTCATGTCCCTGTCTCGGGTGGCATCTGCTCTCCCGAGCAGGTGATGGAGACTTGCTTCCCTCCAGGACAGCAATAGAAAGGGACCCTTCGTGTATTTACAAAAAGAATGCAAGGGCTTTTTTTTTTTTTTAAGCTCTTCTTTTTTTCTTCTTCCTTTTTTATCTTATTATTTTTACTTCTTCTCTTGGACAGTTGTGTTTGCTTTTATGAAGCACATACTCCTAAGTCTGAAAGGACAGAATGTCATTGGATTCCTTCATTTGTTCCTTTTACATTTTACACCTTTTCTTGTTGTTGCTAAAGGTTGATGTCTAACATCATTCCAACATCGTACCATATAGAGTTTATCCTAAGACAGAATTTTTCATGTGGACTCAGACTTAGAAATTTAATGACTGGGATAACACTTTTAAACTTGACTTTCTTCTTATAGGAAACATTGCACATTTAGTATGACTAAGAGATTGGGGCTGTAACATGCAGCAGGATTTGGAGCAGATGCAGAACTGATTCTGTCTTCTTGTTCTTTTGTTGCTTAAAATGACTTTCTGCATTAGAAGTCTATGACTGCTTCACCTGAATGATTTCAGGCCTGTGAGATTTTAATATTCATTCCCCCTTGCTGCTCCCCCTGTATGTGTGTGTGTGTGTGTGTGTGTGTGTGTCCATCTTCCCCCCCCCGTGTGTGTATGTGGGTGCATGTTATGTGTATGTGTGCATGTGCAGGTGTCTCACGCTCACACACATACACACTTAAAGATCATTGGAAAAATCTAATACATGTAAAAAGTAAATGCTTCTTAATAATCTTAAAATCTAAACCTTTTTATCACTTTAAAAAATCTAAGATCTACTTTTTAAAAAATTTACATTCATGAATTACATACAAGTTTTGACTATAACTTTCTTCTAACATTAACCTGTATCTTGCTCCAGGTAGAAAATTACACTAACCGTGTACTTCTGTGGGAAAAAAAAAAAGTTAATTTCTCTCACAGTAAGAGCTCTTCTGGACCCATCAGCCTACTGGACATGGGTTTCCAGTTCCAATGCAACGTGAGTTGCACTGACTTTTTACACTGACAGTGGCACCTTTCCAGGCCAGCCTGGACCAGAAGTCGCACTTTGGGCCTGGATTTTAGTCCATGACTCGCTGAAACACTCTAACAGTTGTGTGAGACTAGCACATTGTGCTTCATCATAACTTTTTATCCTTTTCTTTTTAAGTGCTTTGGAAAAAAGAGACGGTCCCTTATTATCAGTATTGAAAATAGAGCAAGAATATGGCCAGTGTGCAGGGTAGACCCCACCCGTGCTCACAGCAGAGACCTCGTTCTATCCTCTCCTTCATTTACTTTGACTTACAAACTGGGCAATGGCATGTGAGTGTGTAGTATGTGTGGTATGTGTGTCTATGTATGTATCTGTGTGTATGTGTGTCAGTCTGTGTGTATCTCTGTGCGTGTATATCTTTGTGTATGCTTGCACCTGGGAAAAGGAGAACAGTGTCCTTTTGCTTTGGGGGAGTCGCCTGTAGTTTCCCAAGTTATTTTCAGAGATAACTGTTGATTTTTACTCTGTTCTTTTTAAATTGTTCAACAGTTGAGACCTACAAAATCTATTATTTGGAGGAAAGAATTTTCAGATTTTTGTCTAAAACTAATTCCAAACAATGATTGTGCTTACAAAGCAGACTCAATGCCCAGAAAAGCCATTTGCAGTTGTCTTAATTATGTCAAGCTACATTCATCAAACCACAACCAAGCTTTTCCTAAGTCCCTTTAAGATACTGTTACTCTGGAGTCCCCTTTAAATGAGAGCATGTAGTCTAGCTATGGTTAAGGTGGATCTCACCAACATTAACACTACTCTAAAATCTTACTGCTTCCTGAGAAAATGAAAAGATTTATAGTGATCTCTCAAGAGCTTATAAAATCTCTAAGCAACACCTGCAAAATATTATGCAGGTTCTCAGTCTTTCTCTCCTTCTGTCTCCCATATACCTTCCTCCTCCTTTCCCCTGCCCTCCCGGTTCTCCTCTCCCCCGTTTTTCTTCCCTTACCATAATTTTATATGGTCTGTCTCTGCTTTGGCCTATTTAATTTGGTTGAGATTTTGCCATTCTCCATAGGTAAATTCTTGGCCTGTGGGTTACTCATCTGCAGATCTAGAAGGGTTTTTTTTTCTCCCCAACCATAATAGCATTTTTCCCCGAGGAAGCGCTATAATGAAATAATGAATAAAACCCATTTGGAAATGTATAGCACCTTATAAATTCCATGTACTAGTGAGGGCATTTGTCTTGTGCCCTTGCTGCTTAAGGGTAAAACTTACATGGCAAATCTGTGTATTGAGAGTTTTGTATACCTTCTTGTGTGTAAAAGTTCAAAGACAGGTGGTCACCTCCTAAGAGCCGTCATCCATGGCATAAACCGCGGGATGTGTGTAGCAGTGTCCCCATGTGCAACTGCTCCCTCTCCCAGCTGAACACAGTGCTGCCTTAAACCAGCCAGAAAACAGGCTTTCCTGTGGTGATGGAGCTTGGTGGCTTGGGAGTTGTAGCTGGAGAGATGAGGCAAGTTTGCAGTGTGAGTTTTCAGCCGTCTCTCATTTCAGGGCCTGTGCTTCTTCACTGCTTTCTAATCTCTCCTCCCCCTTGTTGCAGGGTGAAGTGGCTCCATTTTCTTGGGCAGCCCTACATGGCAAATTCAGGTCTCTGCTCACAACAGAACCCAGGGAAGATTTGTGACAGATGGGGCTAAGTCACAAACTTGCAGCCTAAGGCAGAATCTGAAGAACTTTCCAGAGTGTGCCCATATTTACCTGATCAGAGAGAAAAGAAAATCTGCAGAGGAAGCCGAGCCTGGCTGCTTGTCATAGCTGACACAGAGCCATCTGCCACAAACCTGTGGCGGCTTCAGATCTCCAATCCCTGCCACCACCCCAACTCAAATTAAATACAGATTCCTAGAGACGTTATGATGGTTACACATGTCCTCGGCATCACATGTAGGAGACTGTTCAAAAAAAAATATGTGGCCTGTTGTATAACCGCACTCATGTATCCCATATGTGGTGCCACATTGAATTTCCGGTTGAATCCGTTTTTATCCTTTGTACTGGATGACATGGTGCCTGAATTCTTTCTTTCTGCCGACACGATGGCAGCCAAACTGCAGCTTCAAACACTCACACTTGGCTGAGTTTCTACCTGGGTTGCCAGGTTATCATTGGAGCCTTCTTGTGTCCTCAAAGGGCCACAGGGCCTAGAAAGAGGATCAGAATGCTCCTGAACTAATTGGGCAGTCATCTCAAAGCTGCTGTAGGCAAAGGGCTGCTTTAGCACTTTTCTTTTAGCAAATTAATGACTCTGTGGCACAGGAATTTTTAAGTGAAGGTATTAATAAGGGGTCTGGCAGGTATTCCCATGATTCACAGAGTTTCATTTGCATTTAATTAATCTTAAAGAAACTTGCAAGATAAACAGCTGTAATGCAGACAAACATGGCAGATACAGTGAGCGAAGGCCTCTCATCCATAAAATGAACACAAGATACTTGTTCTACAATTTCTTCTTATGGGTAAAAATAGAGAAATCAAAATGCTTCTGACAAAGCCATAATTTTGTACAAATATTCTTCAAAAATATTTGCATCCAACTACAAATATACTCTTTCTGAGATAAGTCACTTATGATTCTTGTAGGCAAGCTGCTCTGTTTGTTGGTGTAAAGATATTTTAAATGGCTGGATTGTAAAATAAATTTTTAATAAACTACCCGCTGTAATTTTAATTAGCATATTCATTTGCGTTTAAGTGTGTGCACCTATCTGTTTCTTACTGAATGTTGCCTTGTGTCAGAGAAGACAGAATACAATAGTCTCTTGTAAGGATGAACAAGGATCTGAGTTGCAAATGTTTGTTACATATTATGACATTTCCAAGACTTTCTTTGCATTCTGGAAAACAGGAGGTAAACATTTGTAGTCATTAAGGTAAAGTCTGTTGATAAACCATCTTTGTTTACTAACAGGTAAATTGTAACTTCCTTGGCTATTGAAATGGAAAACTTCTATGTAATGCAGAGTGAGGAAAAGCCAGAGAGGTGACTAGACTATGGCCAACCCTGGGTCTCTGTTCTCTGGAGGAGCTGGGTGGTCTAGCAAGCATCCAAGATGGAGCAGATGGTTGCACTGAAGTCCTACAGAGTCCTTGTGATAGGAATCAAAATAGAAATCAGAAAATCAGTCAGGGTTAGGGAGCCATGCACAGTCCTCAGGGTAAAGTCAGTCATGTAGATCAGTGAACTAGGAGCCAAATCCCTGAGAGCTGGGATTTCAAAGCAGGAAATGGAAGCAGCAGGGAAAAAAAGGGGGAGGGGGCTGTCTGTGAGTAGACTCATGCCCATCTACTATGAGTACCAAAGCAGATGGGGCCACTGTGCCACTGGCTTCTTGTCCTTGCCTATAAGGAAGCCACTAGACAAAGATAGCCCACCCCATTCATAAAATAGAGGGCTCAGAAGCTCTCAGAAGTCCCGCCTTGTCTTAATCTTTGGAATACGCAATCTAGCAGGGATGGCTCATTTGAGAGCAAAACAGAAGATACCATTGTAAATAAGAAGCTCATAGATACATCTCTTGGGCAAGGTTTTACTTTGTACCCTCTAATGAAATGATGTAGTCACAAAGATACTTTTCACAGGTGGCCAAGAAGGAATACTTGGTTTCTCTGGTCTGTGGTTCTTTTTCGCTGGTTAATAGGAAGAAATTGAATCTCTTTAGAGAGTATGTCCCAAATATTTAAATATTTTCCTCCTTTTTTTTTTTTTCCAAATAAGGTCTGCCATTCTCCAAGTTCATCTCAAACTCACTGTGTGACTTTGGGCCCCCTGTCCTTCTGCCTCAGCCTCCAAGTATTAGAATTGCAGGTGTCCACCACTGCAGCTTGTGTGATGCCAGGCAATTGGAACCCAGAGCTTTGGCGATGCGAGGCAAACTCTACCAACCAAACTACATCCCTAACCCCATTTTCCTAATTGGAGGCAACTGTGATAATGATACTGCACATAACCTGTGCATGGAATTTTTCCTTCACTCAAATTCAAATCAACTTTTGCTTTTAGTTGTGCTCATCATTCCCCACAGGATGCAGATTTACATTATAGTGGCCACTTAGGGAAAGCTATACACTCACATTCAGTATTGGTGCATCTAAGTAATAAAAAGTTTGGTTGATGCACAGTTCTGAAGATTATTAAAGGCACATCTGTATCTATGTGTGTGCATGTTCTTCTCAATAGCTATGACATGGTAAGTGCGGTGCTAACAAGTTAGCCAGCACTTGAAGTCAGTGGATAACTGGGAATAGAGTTGACTCATTATTATGTTAGAAGAGAGGCTAAATAACTCCTGTAGTTCCTGGTTTTAGTATGTTGTTGTTTTGTTTGTTTGTTTGTTTTGAAACTTTTGCTCTTTTATAGATACTTTTAATTTTTGATTTTTTAAATTTTAAATAGCTTTAAAGTCTAGCCATTATCAAATATGATGCAGTGTCTAGGGCACTTGCCTTCTGTCTACATACTCTCTGCTTCTCTTATCAGGTAATAGAATATGTTGTTCTTAACCTCATCAGTATGCCAGTATTGACAGGATAAATCAAAAGGCCATGAAAACATTCCCGTTTGACAGGCATCTTCCACATACAGTTAAGCTGAATGCCCTGCTCTTATTCGCAGATCTTCAGGCATACCACATAGAGGGGACAGCAGAACCCATAATGAAATGGAGACTCTCAGCTGGAGAAGGCCGCATAGATTAATTCCAACACCTTGAAATGCATCTGGAAGCAAAGACTTCATTTTAGTTGAAAGTGTTAATTATATTTGATATTTTTAAAAGTAAAATCTGTTTTTGAGAAAGCATCTGCTACCCAGAAATATCATGAGCCACAAAAAAGATTTCATATAAGCCCTAAGATACTTTCCATGGGTGGTAGAATCAGTCTTCAGATGTTTCCCCGATGTCCTTTAATAATGATATGATCTGTGGTTTTTCCTGTTCTACAGAATCTAACAAGCCTCACCTTAAGTGCCTCTCACTCCAGGAGAAAACTGGAGTGCTTGTCATCAGATGTTATATTAACAATGAAGAGAGTAGAGAGAGTATATTATAAACATCACCATAGATGTGTTGCATCTTAACCCATGAACTGAGATATAGGCCATCTTCCCTTAAAGCATTCATTAAAATGCAACTGAGACAGTTTTAAAACAAGCAGTTCTACCTGCTGCTCAAAGAAGGTAAATATGTGGTTAAAATATTGCACAAAATGGCAAGAATTAGCACCAACTTTACAACTGCCCCTTTGGAAATCTGGTGGAAAGGGGACAGACCTGCAGTGCAGGCTCATTCCCTCTGTAGCTAACAGCCTCTTCTGCATGGGCAGTTCATTGGCTCAGACAGGCTTACTGTGACTCTTGCTTTCTGCCTCTTAATGTGTCTTAAATGTTATTGTTGTTATTATGGGGTGTGCCTTCTGACTGGAGTTAACGAGTAGTCAGGGCTCCTGCCCACCAGCTCTAACATTCCTTGTCTTCCTAAAGTAACGTCTGAGTCAGAAAACCATTATTTTTCCACAGAAAGTGATCAAAACTGCTCAAACTTCTAATTAGGCGTAAGAAGATGTTCCTCTACTTTCTAGAAGCCTAGGACTTCATTTTAACCTAGACACAAATCATATTATGGACAAAGTCAGACTTTGCTATCCATGAATTCCCTAAACTTTTTGTCTTGGACATGCAGTGATCCTAGCAGCTCTTCCACTGCCATTACACCACAGTAACTCTGAATTGATGGCTTTAAGGGATAATCTGTAGTGCTTTTTTGACTCCCTATCACTTACTGTGTTGAAATACATACTGTAGAGTGTTCGATGTCACTCCTACAGGGAAAACGTACTTGTGTGACTTTGGGGGGTGAGGGAATGGAGTCATTTGTATTTGAAGTTTTAATGTTCACAGTATCAATTCACAATTGAGAAAATTAAACCATACCAGCATAGTTAGTAACCATAATACGTTAGAGTTACAAAAAGAAAGAATTTGATCTTTGAGGAAGCTTCAAGTTCAAATTCCATTACTCACTTGGACCCCTAATTTGATTTCTCTTGCCTCCAGACAAAGGGCCACATGGGTGATGCTAAGAGGCACATGAGAGACCATGAAGTGCAGTCAATATTTTATGTATTTTTATGATTGCTTTTATCTGGTCTTTAAGGGGGCATTGAACGTGCATGTTGTCTGTCACAATCCCCACCATTCTCTGTTCTTACATTTGCTGGATTCATCTGTGTGGTTCTCTTGTTAAGAATTTGTCTCTTCGGCCTCTCAGGTTAAATTCACACATGGGAAACTGCGGCCCTAAGGGAACACTGTCCTGCTTTAGGTCCTGTGGAAGCAGAGTCATATCTGGGACTCAGATGTTCCCAAGCTCTTTCTTGAGTTGACTTTTGATTCCATTGGTCAAGTCCTACAAAGAAGGGGAAGTAGAAAATGTGTGTCTTCATCTGTTGGCTTGCTGTTTTCTCCTGCCTCTGGCTATCAGAAGGAGCATGGAGCACTAAGTCGCTAGTATCTTCCCTACAGACACACCTGCTTCTTCTGACCATGCATGCATTCTAAATGAACAAAAGGAGAACAATGCAAAAGCAGTGGTTTCTGGTGCTAGAGCCTCCAAGTGGGCCCTGTAATATTTCTGAACTGACTCTCCTCTGTTGTCTTTAAAATCTCCAGGGATGAAGTTGCTCATCCCCAAGCTGTGAAAGGCGGCCCCACATTCTCTCGGAGGGCCAGGGCTGACAGGGAACGCTGATATGTGGCACCTTAGTTGTGCAGTGCTGAGCCTGCTTCCTCCCACCCCAATAGATCACCCAGGAACAACATTCTGGGACGTATTTCCCCAGGAAGAAAAAGAACGGAGGAGTGACTTTAAAAGAAGCTACTTCTGATATGGTATTAGACTCTAATTCATAGGGAAATTTATGCCTGAGATATGAATTTCTGAAAATAGAGGGTTTTTTAAATGAAAACACTGACACATCCTTAATTATAGAGTAATAAATACCAATGGCATATTATCTTCTGATATTTCCTTACACAGATATCAAAGCATGCAGCTGTTTTTGAAAACTGATAATCAAGTACAATGTAAGTCTATTACATCGTGTTCTTACAGCCCACCCCTACCAAGCAGCACGATGGAGGGCTGAACAGAGAGGCAGAGCCGATGCTAGCAGAAACCTAACTGAACAAATTAGCTTTGAATTGTAACTTAAGAATCGCAGTCAAACCAAAATGCCTGCCCTTGCCAGGAAAGGCATTCCAAAGAGCATGCCAAGAAAAAAGCTGTTGCTTCAGGATTATGGAGCAGTTCTGAAAAGACCGAAGAACCTAGTGATCAGTCAGGGAAATGCGAGTAGTAACTATACAGTCGGAGGATGCGGAAAACTCACAGAGCATCGTGGAGTGGGGCAGTAGAGCAGGGTTCGACCAGAAAGTACTAAGCTCCTCGCTCCATTTTTCCCTCCCTTCAGTCAAGGCAGCAGAGAGAAAAGTATGTGGAGAAACGTGGGGGGTAGAAGAGGAAATGAAGGTTAAACAAGGCCAATATGATTCAGAATGAAAGGGAGGGAGGAAGTATAAGGAGCCAGCTGCAATTACTAATGTTACATTAAGAAGAGTTGAAATTGAGAGGGGGAGTCTGGGTATTTTACTAAGTGGATTAATGTCCTCTTCCCTGAGTGTCTGAAGTTGCTGATTTTAATTTATTTGGTATGAGGATTTATTGTGAAATTCTTAATGGAGGAGGGGATAAATAAGGGCAGTTGTAAACTCAAAACTAGGAAAGAGAAATGGAGTTTGAAGCTATGGACAAAGTTGAGTATTTTAAAACAAAGTATTTAGCCCATAGAAGAACTTAAAGTAAATAAAGTAGTACATTCAAAAAAGAAACAGAAATTCCCTCTCGATGTGTGAAGCCAAGGCTCCTGAGTGACTTAAGAGCCGGTTTTATTGCCATTCTCCTTTCTCCACCCATTAAAAAATGGCATCTAGAAACCTATTCCTGAGCATCCCTTTGTTAATATAAACTGAGTGCTGCCTGCTCTTCAGTAAGAATTAACAACTGGCCTAAATCAGGGGCAGCGGGGTGATGCTGTAAGAAAGGGCAGTCTTGTGATTTGCTCTTTTTTACTTATTTTTCTGAGGGATACAACCAGAACATGCAGAGTGTGTGGTTAGCTCCCAGCAATGGATGCTAAAGAGGTTCTGTAACATTCGCCTAAAGATGTGCCAGAAAGTGGGGAATTTGCTTCTTTGACATTTGTTAACCTCCTAGTCTACTCCTAGGGATCGAGAAAACTGCTTCTCGGCCTCCAATAGTTGAAGAAACTTAACCGGTTGTGTTTTATCCCAACTGCAGGACTGTCGTCTGGCTGCAACTAGTCCACATACATCTTGGTTCAGGCATTTGCCTGCCCAATAATGTCAGGATCATTTAAATTGAAATTATGCATCAGAAGGTATTTAGGAATTACTGATATGCAGCTATTAATCTTGAATGCTAATGGTACGATTTGGGGTGTGGGCAAATCACTTAACTGGAACCACGTGAAAAAGCACTTGGAATTTTTTTTTCCTAAAGCACTATGGGGAAAGATGGTATTGTTGGGACAGAATACAATAGAAAAGTAGGAGAGCTACTGCTGTGAGGGGAGAGTTAGTAAAATGACCAAGGAGTCCTGTGGCCTTGCCGCCTTCAGTGTGGCTCGTCGTTGTGTAGGCAGACCAACCCCTTTGCATCCAAACTGATACAGCAGTGCCAGAAAACCCTGGGGGAACACAGGATAGTGGTGCAGAGGTCATTTGCCCTCTTTTAGTATTGGCCATCGGGATGCAAGACTAGAGGTTTGAAATCATGGTAAGCCAGGGAGCCTTGGAGTCTCTGCACAATTTACCTTTTCTGCAGAACTCAGGACATGGCGGAGTGACCTCTATCTTAAATCCCAGGGGCAGGGTGGAGATTGTTTGGGGATCGTGATCAATTAAAAGAAAGAGAAAGGAACGAGAGTGTCCTTTTGCCATTTGATCCAGAGAGCCACGGAGAATTTGTGCGCTGGTGCTTGCAGCTACGTTCCCTGGATTTTCGGTCTGATGGCTTTGCCACCTTATTTCTAGTGTGATGAAACCAGGCCAATAAAATGAAACATACAGAATTGCAAAACAAAGTGTGTGTGTGTGTGTGTGTGTGTGTGTGTGTGTGTGTGTGTGTGTTGCAAGGGCATTTATTATTAAAGATAAATTGCAACACTTTAAGCACCAAATTTTAAAACTTAAAAATGTATGAATAATGAAGTTTTAAAGCAGCAAAGTGTGCTGGAGCGGAGTATTTATAGTCTTTTCTGTAAGAGGTTCCCCAGACCTCTGGGTGCATCAGCAAACTGTCCTCCTACACCATCGAGTGTGCAGCTGCGATTTGGCCCCAGGCACCACCTACCCACAGTCTCTACCTCATGCATTTTACATTGCACACATTATAAATGGGGGAGGACCCCCTTGGTGTTCAGTGTTTCCTTTTGTCGCGACCATCAGCTGACACTTGGAAAATGTAGCATACAGTTTTGTGTGTCTTTAATCTGTAATTAAGGATCCCTTGTCCAGGGCTTGCCACCTCTGTCCTCCCTCCCTCCCTCCCAGCTCCAAGTCTACCCACGGTGGGGTCTAACCCATACTGCAGTCTGGGACTTTCCGGGCTGAGCTGCGGGACACCCGAGTGCTGACAACCGAGCCCTCAGCGGTCCCCCGCTCTGAAGTGCGGGCCTGGGGTCGCCGGTAGCAGGGCACCACCGGGGACCAGATGGTTTCCGCCCTGGACAACGCGCTCGTTTCGGCGCAAAAGGGCAAGGGCGAGAGGCAACTTGGCGCTGCGAAAACAGGGCACCGGAGAGTTTCCGCGTCCCGCTGCCCAAGCAAGCACACGGCTGGGCGCCGCAGCCGCTGAAGTCCGCGGGGCCGCGGTGGAGATGCGAGCCCGGGCGTCCGGTGTTCCGCCGACTCCGGCTTCAGCGTCCCTGCCTGCTCCGTGGCACTGTGCTGGGGACTGGGTTCCGGTGTGGCTATGTTCAGCCCTCGGAGCTGAATCTGAAGATGCACTGGGCAGACAACCGCTGCTTTCTACACGCACACTTGTTTAAAGTTTGACCTACGCAGTCCCCGGTGGAGATGGGCGATGGGCACGAGAATTCTGCTGCAAAGGTTCTGGGCTATACGTTTGAAACACTCCTTTCCGCTCTGGCATTGTCAGAGTCTGATCTAAATCACACGCCCAGAATGAGTGTTATTGGGTTTGTCTTTGTGGGGGGGGGTTGTTGTTGTTGTTTGTTTGTTTGTGGCTTTTTTGCCCCACGATTCACATCATGCCTGTATACTGGGAATTCTAAACTGTGTTTCCCTACCTGTCACCGCGGGTTGTATAGGACAGGGACATGGAGTATTTAAAGCAGTTTATTTGGTCAGAGAGCCTTTAGAAGAAGCCTATCGACTTGTTCTTCAATTGCTCTAAGTTTGGGGAAAATAGAGAAATTGTTTAGTATTTTGAGACTTCTGATTGATTAAAAAGCTTTTCGAAACAAGTGTATCATATCACTACCTGTTTGAGTGTGTAGGTTAAAGGCACAAGTGAAGGGAACAGGGTTCTCATTCCCTGATGCCAGCAGTGGCCTTTTCTTTCCCATCCCATGTAACATGCATTACATTGTAAATAGTCTATACATGGTACAGAGTATAGCTCCCTCCTTCTTTTTCACCAAAAATAAGGGTGTATGCAAAAGTAATGTACGACTGGACACCACTGTTACCCAATTAACCCACAGGGCCCGTGACCATGTCTGACATCACTCGAGATTTTCCCCCAGATTATTTGAAATGTTTCTCGAATTATAGATTCAAGATATAAGTAGGCTTGGCTAAAATGTGAGAAAAATCTGTGTTCTATGCCTGCCACAAAGAGGCTGGAAAAGGGTGCCCTGTAAGAGCCTACCCCAAGAGCGCTGCCCAAGGAAACGGTGAGCGCACTTAGAGGAGACCATAAACAATGATGAGGGGCTCTCAGAATCATGAAACTGATGGAAATAGCTGGTTCATTATTTATTCATCACAGCAGACTTTGCAAATCTTAGAATAGTGTTTGGAAACTAATCACCTTCTATTTTGTACATCACAATAGCAGATGTGTCTCCCTTCCAAAGAGCTAAAAAATGGTTAAAGCTACCATTTAGAAAAACGTCTCAGGAAATGACACCAAGATCTGATACATTTCCTTTTCTCTCTGGCAATAATGTCACCAGAGGAAAATATCTGTACATATATTGATATCATGACATGTTTCTCCTTCTGAGCACAAGCTTCAAACTAGTTCTCGTGAGTGTGTGTGTCTGTGTGTGTGTGTGCCTGTGTGTGTGTCTGTGTGTCTGTGTGTGTGTGTGTCTGTGTGTGTATGTGTGTGTGTCTGTGTGTCTGTGTGCTTAAAACTGATAGACACTTTCACTACGATGAAAGCTGTCAAGGCAATGAAGGGGAACTTCTTTTAACTCCATAATAGCAGGTTACATAGTAAATGAACACCGATGGTCAAATAGCCAATTATGGAATAAATATCCGTTGTTTACAGAGAGGTGTTAAATGAGCCTTTGGAGTACTAAGGATTAGGCCTGCTAAGCTACAATTTGTTCTTCAACCCATTATGCCTTCCCTTCAGCAGGCCAGGGCCACTGTAGGTGGCGAGCATACAGAGCATGTTTCTCTGTTGATTTTAGTTTGCTTTATTTCAATGCACACTGTTGTTTACTTTTTAAAATTTAAATAAATGTCAGCATTGTATAATTTCTATGTTAACAAAGCAGTGAGCAAAATCCCTTGTATGTTTATAAAATATTATTGTTTAATTCACATAGTTTAGAAATTCCAAATGTTGAGAATAGGAAGGAGGCCAAATACCATCTGTTTATAACTCTGATGCATCGTAATATGTGTACTTTTAAAAGGAGTTTGGTCAATCATGCCACTATTTTATCTGCTCAGAATATGTTGAAGATTTAAAATGTAATTTACAGGATTACTTTTAGCATGTTGCACCCAACTGTGAGTTGTAAAGAAATCACTGTCTTCTGTCTCCCTCCGATGAGTCATGTGACAGCCCCGATTAATGGGGGCTGTTAAACGTGGCACTTTTGCTTAGCTGCAGAATTAGTCTAACTTTGGCTCAGTCCACATTCTTGATGCTGATTTAAAAAAAAAAACTCCAAGGACAAATGAAATAAACTCTTGGCTGCATCTTTCTGCCAGGAGATAGTCACTTAGCACGGGTGGCAGGGGATGGTAGCTAATAATTAGTGAGCATGAGCCCCGAGTAGTCACCTGTGGAACACCCTTCGGTAGTTGGTTGAAAACAGCATTTGACACTGCCTGAATTTAAAGCGGTATTTTCCTGTCCCTGAAACTTCTTATTTAACTTACCTTTTATTTCAGATACATTTAATTACACACCGTGTAACAGAGGGAAGTACACTTCCTTAGAATACATGATCCAGGGTGTTCTTGGTTGGCTGGCAGGCTGGCTGGTTAGTTGGTGTTGGCGTCTTTATTTTGTTGTTGTAAATTACAAGCTCAACTTGTTTTAGTTAAAAAAAAAAAAAAAAACAACTCTGTTCAAACTAGAAAGAGTAGAGAACCCGAGAGCCTTCTGCTCCAGACAACTGTAGTTTTGAAGACCAGAGCCACGGGGTCTGTCTCTGTCTCTGTCTCTGTCTCTTTGTCTCTCTCTCTCTCTCTCAAGGGTGAATCAAAGATGAAGTCAGATGTCCTAAAGAGGGCTTGGGGAACATGATTTAAAAAAGAAACAGCTCTTGGCAGATGATTGTGACTCTGTTGATTGTCACAAGGTAAAATGTGTAAGGGGCTGAGTCTTGAAATGTTCTTATAGATAGCTCATGCAGGAACATGACAACAAGCTGCCATCAGCTGGGCACACTCTGGACGTCTGACCTTCTCACCGAGCACTCAGTGAGAGCAGTGTTGTAAGGGGGTGTTCTTGTGCTCTTCCGTAATAGCTGTTTCCTCGAACATTTTAGTTTCAGAAGCTCAATCTAAAATTACACCAACGTAGATTACTTAGCTATACATAGCTAAGAACAGTGGGAATACTTTATCTAAGAAAACAAACTGACCTATATATACTGTTTCCTACTTAAATTTTACATGTTAAAAAAGCCATTTTCCTTTCATATCGATTGAATCTTTATGTTCTAGAAATAAAAGGCTCCTCTGAGAAAATGTTCAAGTGTGTGGGGGTGGAGCAGACAGGAAGATGTGAGGGATAAAAATGGAAGTGGAAGAAGACAATTCAAGATGGCCTTAGAATAAAATGGTTCTAGATGCTTTGCATGGATAAGACCTAATTACTCGGAGTGTCATCACTGCCTGGATTGTTACATTCGGATATTAAGCAACTGAAGGAAGCTCCCAAGGAGCAAGATGTACGTGGGCCAGTTTTCAAATTCAGCATTCTTTAGTAAGCTTGTACTGTGTGTCCATATTCACATTGTGAGAGACAGCAAAGAAGGCCTCTTGAAGCATTTGCAGTGTAGAAACGAGTCCCCAGAACATGAAACGGATACGGCTGCATAATGTTGCCTTCCATACCTATGAAAACAATGATGATTTTTAAATGGATGAATTATTTTGCATTTTTAAGTGGATGAATTACTTTGGCTAGCAGTTAATTCCTAAACAAGGGAAAGAGGCCATAAGATGAATAAATTCTTTTTTTTTTTTTTTTTGGTTTTTCGAGACAGGGTTTCCCTGTGTAACAGTCCTGGCTGTCCTGGAACTAGTTCTTGAGACCAGGCTGGCCTCGAACTCACAGAGATCCTCCTGCCTCTGCCTCCTGAGTGCCGGGTTTAAAGGCATGCGCCACCACCGCCCGGCCTAGATGAATAAATTCTTTAGCACTACTGCTATCTAATAAGCTACGGCGGATATATGATCAGTACTGAAATTAGCAGGTAGGTGTCCAGTGTCGAGCCCTAGTCAGGCCCCACCGTGTGCATGTATAGCCCATTGCTGCAGTTATGCAGTCTTGATGGAGCTGCACAGGTGGCCTGGTGCTTTAGCGCACAGGGCGTTTGTTGCTCTTGCAGATGCTCCACGTTCAGTTCCTAGCGCACACAAGGTAGTTCCCAACCATCCATGACACTGCTCCCAACCTCTGCAAGTGCCACATACTCATGTGGCACCCACACACATGCAGGCAAAACATGCATCCATGTAAAATAAATAAATACTTGAAAGTATAGCCTTTAAAAATTATTACTGAGCCCTGAAAGAAAGCTATGTAAGTACCACTAAGTGAGCATATATATATATATATATATATATATATATTTAAATATGACATACATGTATACTCATATGTATGTATGTCATTTTTTTTTGTTTGTTTTTTTTGAGACAGGGTTTCTCTGTGGCTTTGGAGCCTGTCCTGGAACTAGCTCTTGTAGACCAGTTTGGTCTCAAACTCACAGAGATCCGCCTGCCTCTGCCTCCCGAGTGCTGAGATTAAAGGTGTGTGCCACCACCGCCCAGCTCTATGTCATATTTAAATTGGGTAAAGTATAAAAGAAAGAAACAAAAAAGAGTAAAAGTAACTAGCTCCTAATTGCTCTAAAACCTGCTGGAAGGTTTGTCTTGTCTTGCTTTTTATGAATACCTGACCTGAAGAAAAGTATATCGAGGACTTCAACTAAACAAACAATAAAAGATAGCTATATGGATGACATATTGATACAAGGATGAAACACAACAAAACCACCCATTTTAAAAATAAAGATAAATTCAATATGCATAGTAAATAATACATGCTATTCCATATCATGTGACAGCTCATTAAGGGGAAAGCCCACATGGACTCTACGAGGGAAGGGAAAAGGTTGGATATACAGTGTAATTAACTGTTTGCTCTTTTTTGCTTGAAGAAGAGAGAAATGAGGTAAGACGTATTTTCATTCAGCCCTTCAGCAACCTTAGAAATCAAATCTGATTTGACAAAAGAAATACAAGGAGGAGCTTCAGAGACGGCTGAGAAGTTAGAACTGCCCTTCCAGAGGATCTGCATTCAATTCCCAGCATCAACATTGGGTGGGAGCTCACACCTACCTGTAACTAGCTCTAGTGAATTTGATGCCTTCCTCTGGCTGCCTCATGCACCCACACACACCTGTGTGTGTGTGTGTGTGTATTTATATATATATGTACATACATATGAATATTGTACATATATGTATACATACATACACACCGGTTTTTTGAGACAATGTTCCTCAGTATAGCCTTGAATATATATAAATCTAAAAATAAAAAGAAAGAAAACTTGAATAAATGGAATCCTGGTTCTCCAGCTAGAAACTACAGTTTGTGGGAGGGTCCACCTGTATTTCTGTGCCTTGATTGGCTAAATAAAGAGCTGCCTGGCTTATAGTTAGGTCAACCCTTAGGTGGGCGGAGTAGACAGAACGGAAGTTCTGAGAGGAGAAGAAGGAAGTGAGCAGACGCCACGAGCCGCCCTCGCAGATGGATGCAGGTTAGACCTTTCCGGTAAGTCACCCACCTTGTGGTGACTTACAGACTTTTATAATGGGTTAGTTTATATGGTGAAGGTTAGCCAAGAAAATACTGGTGATAATGGGCCAGGCAGAGTTAAAATGAATACAGTCTCATGTGGTTATTTTGGGCATAAGCAAGCAACCAGCGGCTGAGCGGGCCAGTGGCTGGGAGCTGGGTGCTAGGGAACACCACACGCACCTCTCCCCCACTTACAACATTTGCCTGCCCAACGTGTGGTTGGCTGACTCCACGTAAAACCTAAGGGGGCTTAAAAAGGAAATCTAGATACAGATATAAAGTTTAGCACGGCTGGTGGCTTGCCATAGCTCCTTTAAGAGAGATTTCCTGACTTGGCAAATGCTGTGGCGGTTTTGGAACGGGGCTTTCTAGCTGTGCCGCCAGCTCGAACTCCGGCTATAAAGCATTTCAGTGACTTTTGTGGGACTGGATGTTTGTGTGTCTGCTAGGTAGCTGAGACCATGCCGTACCAGGGCAGACTGCTGGATCAGGCTTAATCAGGCATACACAGAGGTGTTTCCAGGCTGCGCATTGCTCTGTGTAGCAGATTCAGCTGTAACTCAGATAAAAAGCTCATTCTCTGGGTTGGAGTGCTGAGTTTGGCTCCTGCCTGAAAGGAGGGCATTACACACTGTAACTCAGAGGCACAAACAACCCCTCCATGCTGGCAGTGCAATGTGCATGGCTCGGAGGCACAAGCAGCTCCGCCATATTGGACTGGGCAGAGCAAGCAGGCAGTACTTGCATTCGATAGGTGACTGTTGCAGCTTAGAGTCTTAAGAGCTTAGCATTTTAAAAGCACAAAGAAAAAGTACTCCTTGATACTGAAGAATTAAAGATTCACATTAGACAGATTCAGACTTAAAAGACCTATAAATAGGTCACACTGTTGTATGGATGTACGTAGGCTTAGGAGAGAAAAAGAAAAATGTAGAAAGAAAGTAATAAAATAAACAATGCCTTAAAAAAAAAAGGGGGTAAAGGCCAGACGGTGGTAGCACACGCCTTTAATCCCAACGCCTGGGAGGCAAAGGCAGATTGACCTCTGTTGACTTCAAGGTGTGGTAGCACACGCCTTTAATCCCAGCACCTGGGAGGCAGAAGCAGGCGGATCCTTGTGAGTTCGAGACCAGCCTGGTCTACAAGAGCTCAGGCGCCAAAGCCACAGAGAAACCCTGTCTTGAAAAACAAACAAACAAGAAAGGTAAAGTCTTTAAAGAGACAGAATACAAATAGTTATAGAAGCCACGTAAAGATGGGAAATTCACAGAATGTCTGGGTTATGTATTTTATTGTGTTTTCTTTAAATTTCTTGACTGTGAAGGAGCTAAGTTCAGAAAGACATCTCATTATATGGACTGCCAAGCTAAACCACCATATATGTTTTAAAGGTATTATGACTTCCAAATATGGGTCTAAGGACATGATGCTTCGGAAAGGTTCTTTTTTTGTTTTCACAGACAATAACAACCCATGGATTTCTTCTATACCAATCTGGTATGATAGACCATGCCCTCCTGAAAGGACACCATGAACAATATCAGAAAATTACTTCACTCAACTGCCAACTGAGATGTACCTGCCACACAGGTTAAACCATGAAAGACCTAATTAACATCGCCCCCATTCAGCAGGAAGCAGTTTGGAGAGAGATAACTTCGTCCATATTCCCAAATATTGTTTATAAATGCTTTTTTTTAATTTTTTACATTTAAAGGGGGAGAGAATATGGATATAAATAATTTGCATTGGTATATACAAGTTTAAGATTAATTTTGTTATGTGTATATATGTTTCTGATCTTGTATAAGATATTATGATTGTGTAGTTCATTTAAAAAATGTAATGTATAATTAGGAAATATAGATTGTTAATAGATAATCATTTATAATATTTTAGTTTGTAGTCATATTAGATTTTCTAAGTATACATAAAAATATTTTAGATAGGCATTCTTCATATCTTTCAAAGACTACAGAATATGGCATTTAATATTTTAATAACTTAGGGCTTTTCATGACAATGAGACACATCTGCTCCTGACAGCACCAAGCTACTTCCTGAAGAGGATGGGCATTGAAGAGGCTCCTTATGGAGTTTGCTAGCCATTTGGGCAAGAAACTGCTCTTGCCTGGACTGCTAAAATGGACACAAAGAACCTGCAGAAAGAGGACTGCTAAACTTGCCTAAAGGTGAGATGATCCTTCGGGGTTCCTGATTTGTAAAAGAGTCTGCGAGACATTTTGCAGGACACAAAAGAAAGTGACTGAACTGTCTTTGAATTTTCCTGCTTCATGGAAATGTCTGCTGGACGCTATGGGCCTGTAGGCTGAAGATGGATGCCCCAACGGTAAAGAGGAACTTTGGGTGACTGTCCAGGCAGCGAGATGTCTCTGTCACTTGTAGAGTTTTGTAAGTTGCTTATTTCCTGTTTAATTAGGTAATATTATATCCTTCTGGAGTCTTTGATGGAATTGAAGAATGGATAGTTATAGTTTTCCTTAGTTATGATAAAAGATAAAATAGATATAAATATTGTAACTGTAATTCTTACTTGCTAACTGTTTTGTTATATGTAATTTTATTATGTCAAAATGAAAGCCTTTCTTTTTTGTTTAAACAGAAAAAGGGGAAATGTGGGAGGGTCCACCTGTATTTCTGTGCTTTGATTGGTTAAATAAAGACTACGCCTGGCTTGTAAGATAGGTCAGCCCTTAGGTGGGCGGAGTAGACAGAAAGGAAGTTCTGGGAAGAGAGAAGGAAGTGAGCCAGACGCCACGAGCCGCCCTCGGAGATGGATGCAGGTTAGACCTTTCTGGTAAGTCACCCACCTCGTGGTGACTTACAGACTTTTATAATGGGTTAGTTTATAAGGTGAAGGTTAGCCAAGAAAATACTGGTGATAATGGGCCAGGCAGAGTTAAAATGAATACAGTCTCATGTGGTTATTTTGGGCATAAGCAAGCAACCAGCGGCTGAGCGGGCCAGTGGCTGGGAGCTGGGTGCTAGGGAACACCACACGCACCTCTCCCCCACTTACAACAACAGTTGGCCACACTGACTGCTGTACCCCAGTATCTCTGCTCCTGTGTTCTTTGCTTCTTGTGGGAATATACCTTCACAGGTTTTAGGAAGCTGGGTTCTTGCATGTTCTGTTGGACCTTCTCCTGTCTGAATCCACTGTAAGGCAGGTATTTGTGTAGCTCCATGCATTTTGATGGGCTTTCTCAGCTGTCATCAGATTTAGGCTTTATAATACCCTATGATAGCGGTAAAGTAGAACATAAGTCACCGATTTCAGTGAAAGCAACTCTAGACTACACTGCTGGTAAGTTACAAAGCTGGGTGTAGATGCTCTGCCATGTGTCATACACTTTCTCCTTTTCACTGAGGATTACATAGTGCATACTCCCTGGAATTGTGTATAGAAAATGATGACTTTGCAGCTACAGGAGGATGATAATTGGGAGGAGAATTCAAAGAAAACAATGGTCATGGCTTTTGTGACATGAGGAAGAGTAAGCTTTTAAACCAATCCCTTTATGCTTAAGAAGTTATCAAAAATTATGATATATAAAACAAAAATAAATTCAAAGCCTATGATGGTAGTCTTGGGTTTTTCAAATGTTTTAATATTTTTTATTTTACGTCTGTATATGCATACTTGCATGGCATATATATCTGTGCACCCTGTGCATGCCTGGTGCTCATGGAAGTTGGAACAGGGCATCCCCTGGAACTGAAGTTACATGTGTATGAGTTGGTGCTAGGAACCAAACCTGGATTCTCTGCAAAAGCAAGTCCTCTGAAACATGCCATCTTCTCCAGCCCAACTCTTGGGCTTTAAAAAATTAGAAATTCCAAGCAACTTCTAGAGCTCCTTTGAGTAGAACATGAAGAGTTACTTTGCCTCAGAAATTAGTAGGAATTTGAGGAGACTAGAAATCCTGGGAGAGAGGAAAAGAAAAAGATCACAGAATGGAAAAGGAGTAGCTAGAACTGAGTTTACATGCCCGACAGCAAGTTCTGCGTGTGGGATAGAGATGCCTTTGCGTTCTTTCTGCTAGAGAGGTACATTACCCACAGTGTTTAGCTTGGCTCCCGAGTGTATCTCCTGGGAGATTCCCGATCCTGTCAAGACTCACGCCATCACAGCTTCCTAGTTTCCACTGCTCCTGGGCTGCCTACCAATCCAAAGCCACATGCTCTGCCCCCTTGGTTTGTTTTTCTCACAGGCAAAAATGTAGCAAGACCTGCTCGATGGACTTAGTAGAGAAAACTAACGCTTTTGAATAGTAAGAAATCTAGGTGCAGAATAACTGTGTTCCTAATCTGTCTCCTGACTTGTTCAATTCCCTTTTGTTGGCCTTGTATGGTTGCTCACTGAATGGCTCAGCAGTCCGGCCACCACATCCCTACAGAGTATCTCTTTCAAACACAGAACTGGTCTTCGTTGTATCTTTCTGCAGTCAAGGGAAGGGTTGGTAAGAAATCTTCCAGGAGGATTCTCACATAGAACTCAATCATCATGGACACACACACTGGAAGCAGCGGAGCAGGAGACGGTTCTAGCACTCCAAATCTGAGGGAGGAGATTGCAAGTTCAGGACCAGCCAAGGCTACACAGCGAGTTCTACTACAGGCTAGCCTGAGCTATGTAGTGAGACCTGGCTAAACAAACAAAACACTGTTAAGAGACCGAGAAGCAATAATGTGAGCATAGGGGTCAAGACCAGGATGGGGAAACCCACAGAAAAAGCTGACCCGAACTAGTGAGAGTCACTAACTTTGGACAGACAACCAGGAAACCTGCATAAGACCCATCTAGCCCACCTGAAAGTGGGTGACAGAGGGTGGCTTGGGCAGTTTGAGGTGCCACTGGAGGTGGGACCAGGAGCAATCCCTAATGAATGATCTGGATTTTTGGAGCCCGTTTCCTATGAAGAGAAACCTTGCTTAGCCTAGACAGGCAGAGCCTTGGTCCTCCCTCAACGCGGTGGTAGTGATGTGTCAGAACCCCTCTCTGAGGAGCAGATGGGAGGAAGAGGAGAATGATGGGAAGGAGGGGGAACTAGGATTAGTATTGTAAAATAAAATAAAATAATGAAAACACCCGAATCCTGAGGCACATGGATAAGATAGATGGATCGCAAACAAAATTAAGACATATTCACCAAGATAAGAAGATGGAGATGGATGTGAGGTAAGCAGCCCTACTGCAGCACAACTTACAGCAAATACTTGTATCTGCTTCGGTCCTATTCGGCCTCTACTATGTGCAAAGACTTTTGATAAAGCATATTTTGTTCCAGCCAGGCATAGCGGCACATGCCTTCAATCCTGACACTCTGGAAGCAGAGAGAGGGTGATCTCTGGAAGTGTGAAGCCAGCCTGGTCTATGTAAAGGGTTCCAGGACAGCCAGGGCTACATAAGAAGATCCTGTCTCGAGATCGAGGAAGGGTGGATATTGGAGAAGGGAATGAGTTATCTACATTAACAGGAGTCATTCTAAGATTTGCAAGAGACTTGTCTCTAGAGGGGATCCCAGGTATTCACAGGGATCTCCCAGCTAGGTACCTGGGCAGCAGAGGAGTGGGTGCCTGAACTGAACTTGTCCCATAGTTACTTTGTTGAATATCTTAATCGTCACCATAGAAATTTCGCATGATGGATGGAGATAGAGCCAGAGACCCACATTCACATCAGAACAAGGGACTGAGCTATCAAGGTCCAGTGGAAGAGCAGAAGGAGGGAGAAGATGAGCAAGGAAGTCAGGACCGTGAGGGACTGGCCCACCAACAGAGACAGTGTGCTCGATCTATTGGGAGCTCATCGAATCCAGCTGGACCAAGACTGAATGAGCATATGACCTAACTGGACCCTATGAATGTGACTGCCAGTGGGGACTGACTGAGAAGCCAATGATAATGGCACCGGGACCTAGCTCTTCTGCATGTATTGGCTTTTTGGGAACTTATTCTATATGGATGCACATCTTCCTAGACCGAGATGGAGGGGGGAGGGCCTTGGGCTTCCCATAGGGCAGGGTATCCTGCCCCATCTTAAGGAAGCAGGGGGAGAGCGGTGGGGTAGTGGGGGAGCGGGAAGGCCAGGAACAAGGGGAGTGATTGTAAATTTTTCTTTTAACAATAAAAGAAAAATAAAAGAAAATAAAAGAAGATCCTGTCTCAAAATTAAATTTTTTTTTTAAATTATAAATAAATATTATTTGTTGTAACTACTACTGGGATCATTTGAATTTTAGATTTTGGGGTGAATATAGATACCATTTGCTTTTTCTCTCAAATTTTTATTTTTTACATTTTAGTTATTAATATAAACAAAAAATTCTTGAGTCTTAAAAAATGTATTTTTGCCAATCTAGTTGTCAAAATTTGTGTTTGTTTTTTTGAGACAGAGTTTCTTTGTGTAGTCCTGGCTGTCCTGGAACTTGCTCTATAGACCAGTCTAGCCTCGAACTCACATAGGTCTGCCTGCCTCTGCCTCTCAAGTGCTGGGATTAAAGCTGTGTGCTACCACTACCCTGCATAATGTTTAATGATAAAAACTTATCTAAAATAATTTCCCAAATACGTTTAATGTCTTACTTTACACCTGTTTGTATAATCCCTATTCATCTATTCATTCAACAATTCATTTAGGTCGTGTTTCATGTTTTAATGGAAGGCATGGATTAGTAAGAAAAGGCCCAAATAAGAAGAACATTTGTACAAGCTCAAACTAAGGGCAACCTTTCTACTTAGAACATTGTTTTTTTTAAAATATTTTTTATGGTTTATTTAACTTTATTTTATGTGCATTGGTGGGAAGGTGTCAGATCCCCTGCAACTGGATCTTCAGACAGTGTGAGCTGCCATGTGAGTGCTGGGAATTGAACCCGGGTCCTCTGAAAGAGCAGTCAGTGCTCTTAACCACTGAGCCATCTCTCCAGTCCCAACTTAGAACATTGTTAAAGACAAAGCCATGGAAGAGAATGAGGCTGACATGGATGTGTCCCACCTTCATGTTTGATATCGGGATTCTCCATCTCCCTGTATGGTTCTCTCCACTTCTTATGCTCTACACTGAGTCTTGCCCAGGCAAAGAAGGACAGACAGTGAAAATTGGAAGGAAAGGGAGAGAGAACAGAAGTTCAAAAGATTAAATTGCATAGGGAGGTTATCTTGATAGGAGAGTGGAATTTGAAGACAAATATAATGGAGCAGAAGCAGCTGTTGTGTGTTAGCCACTGAGTGGGAGGAGGGAGTGAGGGCAGCCATGGAGATGGTGCCCTTCACAGTGCTCTGAGGAAAAAAAAAATGACTAAATTGAGTTTCTTTGAAATTTGTGTTTGACTTATGCAGTGCTGTGTGTGTTCTTTTACCACAATGCTGTCCTGTGGATTGTTACTGCATACCACAGCTCTAGTTGATTGTCAGTGACAGGTGTTAAGTCACACTAAAAATGTGGCTCAGTTCTATGTTGATAAGCCCTAGGATATAATCTTGGATTTTATAAGGGTACAGTGTTGACCCTATAGTCTTTCCTCTGGTACACATGCGCGCGCGCACATGCACACATACACACACACACACACACACACACACGCCACTGGAAGGCAATTATGTGATAGGAAAGAAGTCTATTGTACCTTTCATCTGATCCACACAGCCTCAGAAGAGAGGGAATCTCATCTCTAGTATCCACATCAAACCCTAGCCAAAGAACACTGATCACTTCGTACTTGAGGTAGGAGAAGAGCGAGTGGCATTCTGATGAGGACGCTAGTACTGTATTCTAGTAATAGGACCATTCAAGACTATCCCAACTCTTAGGTATAGGGCACATTGTGAAACAAGTCTCTGAGTTGTGTTCCTTAACACTGTTCTCACCTTATAGAATAGAATTTTAACGGACATTAAGATCTCTAGCATCCTTTTATATGTCTTCCTGAAGATGACACTCCAAGGCTGCTTTGAAATGAAAGCTAGTTATATGTGCAAAGGAAACCAAAAAGAGCTGGGGGGGGGCACTAGAGCTATACTATAACACAAAGTTACAATAATTAAGGCAAGTATTCATGGCTGGAGAAAAGATGAGCTGACATTTAAATGTCCTTTGTAGGCCCCACAAGAAGAGAAGATAAGCCTGTGTTTTGTTTGTTATTGAGACACACTCAAAAGAATTGCCATTGCATCCAGACAGTACAATTAAAAGACATTAGAAACAGATTGCAGAGTTTACAAGCTAGGGAGGTTGCACACCCACTTCACACACTATGGACTATAATTCAGATGTCAAGTATCAGTTAAAGACTACTTGTTGAGTTCTATACAAAGGCTTTTATCTCCAATGATAAGAATCATTGTAGTGGAGGAATGTCTGAACTTCCAAAATAGAGAATGCAGATAGAACCATAGATTCTTTTTTACATAATTGTTCCTTAGTGTTCATAAGCTCTGGTTACATAAATACAGGTCACTAGAATGATATGCATAATAGTACGTGATCAAAGGTGGCTAAAAAGGTCAGAGCTGTAGGCTCTGACCATGAGGTTCTTCTTACAATGTGTAGGAAGATACACCTTTTGGTAATGAAATCCATTGAGAATATATCATAAGTAAACTAGAAAATGGTTTTTGTAGACATGAGATTGGACCGTTGTTGCCAATTCCTCCCTAGCATATAATTAATCACTATAATTGTGGCCTTTCTTACTGTCCCCTGTAGTGTTTCCCTGGTACATCAATGTTAGGCTTGACCAGAACCTTGAACTATTACTTTACCAAAAAAATTGGGAAGTAGGTGACCGAGTGTCTAATCCAAGATACCACCTTAGCAGAAGCTCACTCTGTCTTCTTCAACTTCTGCCCCCACCATGAGGCTCTATGGCCTGAGTAGCTGCTATTCTTGGTGGAGAACTAGAAATGTGTGAAGTAGACCTAAATCCAACTTCTTAGACTGGATCTCAGAGCTGCAACCTACATATGGCAAGTTAAGTCACAGTCCCTAGGGAGAGAAACAAATGCCTGTTTTCTTAAGATACTGAATGTTGTGGTGTTTTTCATGCGACATTAGTCTTGTAGTAGCTGGGTAATAGAGTCATATTTGAACCTCTCCCACCAAGTTTTCTGAAGTTGGTGGTGTATCTAGCAACTCATAGCATTGTAGAATGGAAGAATCTTAGCAATTGAAAAATTAATCAACTTATTGGAATTATGGGAAGATGTGTGAAAGCATGCATAACTCTCCAGATGCAGAATCTGAGAGCCAGGCAGTGTTTCTCTGGGGAAATGACATCAAAGCTGACGCCCATCTAACTAACTAAACAAGTGACACACTCCAGCATCCGAGAGGAAGCAGCAGGGTTCAAACTGCCATTGACCCAGTCAGGTTCTTGCATACAGATTTGTGTCTGGAGAGAGATGAAACTGCGAGTGTTCGAAGGGATGTTCATTTTATTGGTCTGGTGGGCTGAACTGTGGCTCCCAACATTCACACATTGAAGGACTTGTGAAGTGTAGTCCTGTCTGTTAACACTGCCCGAGAAAATGGGCTACATGCTGGTTATGGTCTCAGAAATGGAAAGGACTTACTTTCATTCTCAGAGATAGAATACATGGTCTTGGAATTTCTGTGGGGAAAGTAGGTGACTTGGGTAGAACTTCCTGAGTTAAACTTCCAGTGACAACCACAGACGAGAAACCTCTACACAGGCACAGGGAGTGGTTGGAGGAGAAAACTTGTCTATGTGGAACTGTGCTTCTCGACCTGTGGGTTGCAACCCTTAGGGGTTGAGTGACTCTTTCACAGGGGTTGCATGTCAGATGTCCTGCATATCAGATATTTACATTACAATTCATACCAGTAGCAAAAGTACAGTTTTGTGGTAACAATGAAAATAATTGTATGATTGAGGTCTCAACAGCATGATGAACTGGATTAAAGGGTTGCAGCATGAGGAAAGTTGAGAACTGTGGATGTAAACCTTGGTACACAGTAGAAAATGACCCACCCAAAGAATCTGTGGTCATGGACATGTTCCTCTTCTAAGTTCAGTATGTAGGCTGTAGGGCTACATGCACGCAAAACACTCCATGTTCGGATGGTTCAAAGTGAGAACAAAGCAGACCGACATGAAAACTCCCCTCCTGCCACGTGTAATATCTGCAGATGGTGCCTGGAAAGATGAATACCCCACTCAAAATTATAAACAGGCAGGGAAACAGTTTACCTGGAAAGACACAGGAAAGAGAACAGCAGACCATGAGCCAAAGAATTTCAGATTATACAACTATCGGACATCATATGGTGTCTGGCTCTACAAAGATTGAAATTAAAATGGAGTTTTTTAAAAAAAATCATTAAAAGTGAGATGCAGAGCTAGCCCCGATGATATGAATACATCAGAGCTGACCTCACCCCTCACGGGGACAGTGCAAGAGAGCTGACCCCAGTGGCCTGGGTGTGGGAGAGCTGGCAGGCTGACCAACTCAGCTGCCACCCAGGCCCAGATCCAGGGCTTTAAGTTAGCCCACTCCAGCATCTACCTACCCCACCTGTGAGAAGTTGGAGTGTGTGAAGGGGCTGACTCTACAGAACCAAAACTGCAGAATCTCCACGACTCAGATCTACAGCAGGATATCCAAGAGGAGTCTCCATGAGGGTCCTTGAACCAGGCCAATGACTCATTGTAACGAACATTTGCAAGTAAAGCTGTTTGGACCAAAGGACTTACTGTGTGACGCACTGTGACAGCCTGCAACTTCCATGGAAAGTTATTTTTTAATTTTTACTTTTTATTTTTTATCTTCTTTTGGGGGAGAAGTTACAAGGGTGGAGGGCAGACATAGAAGGACTGGGAAATCAGTGGGATTGGAGTACAAGATATGAAACAAAGAATCAATTAAAAAGTTATGAACAAAAGTGAGATGCAGATAGCTGGGAAAAGAAGCATTTAGAATGAGAACGATAAGTTATTAATATTTTTGGGGGGTTTTTTCGAGACAGGGTTTCTCTGTGGCTTTGGAGTCTGTTTTGGCACTAGGTCTTGTAGACCAGGCTGGCCTCGAACTCATAGAGATCCGCCTGCCTCTGCCTCCCGAGTGCTGGGATTAAAGGTGTGCGCCACCACCGCCCGGCATGAGAACAATAAATTATAATCCTGAAATATAAATATAGTCAGTGATTTTGGAAGTACATATTAATAGAGCTTAGAAAGGAATTGCCAAACGAATAATGTAACTGAGGTTATAAAGACACATATCAGGTGATAAATATTATATATAACCAGATATGACTTCTTCATGAATTTATGCACAGAGATAAAAGTATATACATGTATATATTTGTGTATATACATAAAGTAGAAAAATAAAACAGTTCCTAAAATGTGAATTTCATTAGGATTCAGCAGAGGGAATGAGAAATATAACATTAAAACAGATTAGTTTCAAAGGAATGATAATGAAATTGACAGCAGACATTACTACTACTACTACATTATTATCATTTCAGAACTGGAGATTGAACATAAGGACTGTGTATCCTAAATAAGTAGTCTACCACTAAGCTACATCCCTAATTAAGGCAGACCTCTTAGAAACAACATAACAGATGAAATAACATAAAGTATCATCTGCAAGACATTGAGAGAAGAGAGTCATCAATCAACCATTTTATAGCCATATGCATTCCATTTCCTATGCCCACACCATTCTACAACTGTATCAATTACAACTTTTTCTTTCCATATAAATGATGAGAAACTTGCACTCGTTGAATGTTGTAGACAACCTGAATCAAAATATTAGCAGAAAGAAACTGTATCCTGACAAAAATTATATATCACAACCTCCCACAATGATCAGCGACCATCACAGATGAAGGGACAGAAAGATGTGCAATAGTGTCTTCTAGACATACAGCACATTACACTCATGAACTCAGAGCACCTCTGATTGCCTGCACAAGACCTACACAGGATTAAGACCATCAATACTCCAGTGTGGATAGGGGAGGGGTCCACAAAACCCCACCCAAAATGGAGCAAGTCATGGCTGATGACAAAGAAGTACTGGGTGTGATGGTTTGAATAAGAATGGTCCCCTTGGTCTTACAGACTCAAATACTTGATCACCACGAAGTGGCACTATTTGTAAAGGATTAGAAGGTGTGGTCTTCTTGGAAGTGTGTCACTGTGGGTGGGCTTTGTGGTTTCAGAAACCCGTGCCAAACCCAGGATCTCTCTCCTCCTTCTACATCTGGATCTAGATGTAGAACTCTCATCTACTGTGTCTGCCTTTGTGTCCCCGTGCTTCTTGCCATAGGGATAATAAACCTCTGAAACTGTAACCAACCCCCAGCTAAATGTTTTCTTTTATAAGAGATGCCATGGTCATGGTGTCTCTTCACAACAATAGAATACTGACTAAGGCACTGGGGAAGACTGTGCCCTTTGGGGTTCTTAGTCTGGTTAATTAAAGAATTTAGAAACAGGCTCAAAAGGAAGCTCAAAGATAATTTTATTAGAGTTTACAGGAAAACACCAAGAGCATGCTATAAATCTCAACAGCTGCCAGAATGAAAAGCGAGTGCCAGAGTGTTTGCGGTAAGGTTGGACCAGCAGCAACCACGAGATGAAAGGAGAGGAAAACATCGGGGAAGGAGTGACAAAGCCCAGAGTAGAGTGACCAGGAGAAAATTCTTAACCTTTGGCCAGTTTTCAAACACTTAAAAATTAATAACTAAATAACTTAAGTGAAATTTACATGTTTCTGAGTCCTAACTCATAAAAGTAGGCAGGCCAGTGCCATCGGCACTGCAAGCCCTAAAGTCTTCTGGGAAGAAAAGTGCATTATCTCATTACGGTGATAATAATCCTTTTCATCTTGTTTTAGGTAGCCTGCTGTCCTTCCTATTGCTCTTATGAGACATCATGTTTCAAGCAGTTTATAGAAGGAGTTTATTTGTGATTTACACTTTGAAAGGGTTAGAGTTCATGACGGTCATGGCAGGGAACATTCCTGGCAGGCAGTCTTAACACTGGAGCAGTGGCTGAGATCTCACGTCTTTAGACAACAACCACAAAGAAGAGAGAAAATGAGAGATCCTAAAAATGGTGTGGGGTTTTGAAACCTCAAAGCCCTTCCCCCAGTGACACACCTTCTCCAACAAGACCTTACCTACTTATCCTACCCAAACAGTTCACCAACTGGGGACTATGAATTAAAATAAAAAATTAAAATTAAAATATATGTGTCTATGGGCTGTGGTGATATTTCATTTGTATTTAAATAAAGCTTGCCTGAAGTTCAGAGAGTAAAACAGCCCCACTGGCTTACAGACCAGGTAGTAGTGACACACGATTTATTCCCAGTAACCACACTAGTTTGCCATAGGAACTATAGGTCGGTAGTAGTACACACACCCCTAATCCCAGCCCTATAGAGGAATGTAAGACGGGAGGAGATAGCTCTCACAGTCTCATTCTGAGATTCCTGGAGGTAGGATCGCCATTTCAGACTGAGGTAACTGTAAGAGTCAGTGGTTGGTTGTTTTGCTTTTCTGACCTTCAGGTTGAACTCCAATTTCTGTCTCTGGGTTTTTATTAGTCATGCTACAATGGAGGCTATGCTCATTCAAACCACCACACTTAGAAGTCTGGGTTTCTTCTCAGAGCTAGAGTTGAAACATAGAACAAAGCCCAGATACTCTCCACTTTCATATGGGAGCCTGAATTCCCAGGAATGACAAAACAGATGTGCTTCTGAGGCTACTGTAAGAGTCCATTGTCTTCAGCAGTGTGGCCCTTGGTAGTCAGCCATGCTGCAGTGGGTGGCCCTACGCCCATGCAGCTGGACAGCAGCAGATTCTGTAGGCTATAGAAAAGAAATTGAGAGGAGGCGTCTGTGCACACTGGTGCATATGCATACTCATGCATGTGTGTGTGTGTGTGTGTGTGTGTTTGTGTGTGTACGTATGTATGTGTGTGTGTGTTCTGGAGCTGGAGGGGCTGTGGGGGATGTACATGATCTAAATATGTTGTATTCATACAAGAAATTATCAACAATTATATAATAAAGATAAACAAACAAATACTGGTGGAGAGCAATACTGGAAGACACCTGATGTCAACCCCTGGCCTCCATTTGCACACCGCTACAAACACAGAATAGAAGAGGTCCGGGGATATAGTTTCACGAGTCAACCGCTTGCAGCACAAGCATGAATCCTCCCCACGCATGTAAAATGCTGAATATGTCAGCACTTGGCTACAGTCCCAATCCGTGGAGGTGGAGAAAAGAGAGAGAACTGAAGGGGCTCACTGGCTGGCTACTTTAGATGAGAGATCCTGTTTCAAAACATGAAGGTGGTGAGTAATCTAGGAAGACAACTAGGTTTAAGCTTTATCCTCTACACATGTATCCATAGGCTCTCTCCTACACCCAACCTCTGCAACCCCCAACACACACAAACACAGAGAGAGAGACAGAGAGACAGAGAGAGAGAGAGAGAGAGAGAGAGAGAGAGAGAGAGAGAACAAGAAAGAAGGAAATCAGAAAGGGTGGCAAAAGCACAAAATACAATGCTGGAGATAGGTCCAGATATATAATAATGCAAATAATCTAAGGTGACCATACAGCAGACTGACAGTGAATGTTATATATTTAGATAAATTATGTTTCTGGAAATACATGCAAATTTTAAGGGTATATAAAATTTGGAGTAAAAGTCTAAGAAAACAATCAGTAGGCAAATATGAACTGAAAAAGAAAAATTGGTTTTGCTGTATAAAAATAGAACTTCAAGCAAAATCAACTACTGAAACAATATTAAGAATAATGGCAGCAACAACCTAATTTGTTGTAAGTGGGGGAGAGGTGTGGGTTATATTCCCAGCACCCAGCTCCCAGCACCCAGCCGCCAGCCTGCTCAGCCGCTGGTTGCTTGCTTATGCCCAAAATAACCACATGAGAATTATATTCATTTAAACTCTGCCTGGCCCATTATCTCCAGCCTTTTCTTGGCTAGCTCTCACATCTAAACTAACCCATTATAAAAGTCTGTGTGTCACCACGAGGTGGTGATCTTACCGGACGGTTCTAAGGTACATCCATCTGCCGCGGGAGCCTCATGGCGACTGACCCACTTCCTTTCTTCTCAGAACTTCCATTCTGTCTATTCCGCCCACCTAAGGGCTGATCTATCTTACAAGCCAGGCAGCTTCTTTATTCAACCAATCAAAGCACAGAAATACAGTAATTAAAAAAAAGGAACCATTCTCATAGAAAATGTAACAGTTTTGAACTTGTAGATATCAAACACCATATATTCCACACACATGAAGCCAGGTTGACTGGATTACAAGAGAAAATAGACAGTCTACAATTTGAGGAAATGCTGTAACACCCCTCTTTAAATAAAAGACAGATCAAATAGATGAAACCACAGCTAGGATACAGATGGTTTGCACCATAAACCTCAACCCTAGCATGAGGGCCCTGTAGTGAACCCTAAGGCAAGCACTATGAGGATGCGGAATTTCCCAGCACGTTTGGAGAATGGACCGATGACTAAGTTATTTTTAGATAATCAACTGCCCAATTTGAAGCATATCAGTAGGGTGTTTCTGGATGAGATGAAACTGGCATTTGAATCAGTGGGTCCTGTAAGAAAGCTCTGTCTTCATCTGCTGCGGGCAGGTGAGGACCTAAGCAGAAAAGGGGCCTAGGAAAGGCACTCTTCCTCTGTTCTGGAGCCCAGGCTTTCTCCTTCCCCTCCTTTTCAAAACTCCCAGTTCTTTAGGCTTTAGAATCCAGCACTTGAACCAGCAGCCTTCTCCTAAAGATGCTTGTAGACCCTACACAGTCAGCTTCTGTGGTGCTGAGATTTTTGGACTTGGACTGAACCACATTCTGGCTTGCCTAGATCTTCACCAGCCTATCATGAGCATCCTAAGTCTCCATGACTTGGTGAGCCAATAATAATGCCTTAATAAAATTCCTTAATAATATTTCTTAACAATAGAATAATCTATTCTTTATGTACCTATCATCTACCTGAGTATCATCTATCTATCTATCTATCTATCTATCTATCTATCTATCTATCTATCTATCATTTATCTACCTACCTACCATCAATCTATCATCTATCTATGTGTCTATCTGTCACCTATCTATAATCTACCATCCATCTACCTGTCATCTATCTATCATCTATCTGTCTGTCATCTATCAATCTATCTATCCATCATCTGTCTATCTATCTATCATCCATCTATCTGCCATCTATTTATCTATCTTCTTTCTATCCAGCTATCTGTCATCTATCTATCATCTGTCTGTCTACCTATCTATCTATCATCCATCTATCTATTCATCATCTATCTCTCTCTGTCATTTATCTATTTTTGGCATCCATTTATCTGCTTTCTATTTATCCTCTATGTAAAGATGGGAAATACACAGAGTCTGGATCCCGCATGGTGTTGGTTGACTTGTAATTTTCTGACTGCTGGATGAGTGAATGGCAACTATTGAGAGACATGAAATTGTAAAAAGGGAATGCTGAATTAAACCAGCCTAGATGCTTAAGGGATGCTTAGTTTTAAAATGGATGTCAAAAAATGTATTGCACTGGGGAAAGAGCTTATACTTTTGTCTCCACAGAAAATGAAAGACTGTGGATTCCTGTAGACAGAGAGTGCTTGTTCATTTCCCAGCTTCCCAGACCTGAATAATCACACAGAAACTATATTAATTACAACACTGTTTGGCTAATAGCTTAGATGTATTCCTAGCTAGCCCTTACATCTTAAATTAATCCATTTCTATTAATCTGTGTATCACCACCAGGCTGTGGCCTATCGATAAGGTTCCAGCATCCTTCTCATTCAGCAGCTATATGGTGTCTCTTGCCTACTCTCTCTCTCTCTCTCTCTCTCTCTCTCTCTATATATATATATATATATATATATATATATATATATATATATATATATATATCCTGTTCAGATTTCCCACCTGGCTTCTCTCTGCTGAGCCATTGGCCAAAATAGCTTTATTCATCAACCAATCAAAGCAATGCATATACAGAAGGACATTCCACATCAGATTCTTTTGTTAATAGAGATCAGGTTTGATTGAGGGGGACCTTGGCTACAGACATAAAGAAATAATAATAATAATAAAAGAAAAGTATAAGACAGGTGTTCCCTTGACATGGGAACAATGCTGAGACTGGACAACAAATGTCTATTTCTCAGAACTTGACCATTATCTCAATTACTCAGGGCACCCTAAAGATGCCATTGCCACTAGACAACAGGGAGCAGTCTAGAGAACACAGCACCCACATTTCCACGAGGTAGAGTGGGTGGTTTTTGACCATTTAGTGGGTTATGAATATTTGTTATTATTTAGTGGGGATATAGGAATGTAGGATAAAAAGACAACTATTAACCTCAAATATTTTACATAGGTATTGATTTTGGTATATTGATACAAAGTTAAAGTTATTTTTGCTATACTGTATACATATTTCTACTCTTATTTGGGTTATTGTGCTTGTACAGATAAATTAAAAATGTAATGTATCATTTAGAAATATAGGTTAATAGACATCTATAATAATAATTATAGGTGGTTATGTTTGTTATGTTTTCAAGATTAAATAGATATATTTTAGATAGATAGATGCTCTTCAAATGCTCAGAGACTTACAGAATATGGCATTTAAGATGTTTAATTACTAAGGCTTTTCATGACAGTAAATCATGTTCGCTCCTGGCAGCACCAACCTACTTCATAAAAGGATGATGAGCTTCAAAGAACCTCCAAATGGAATTTTCTTTTAATATGGCAAAAGTAGCCACTTAGACAAGAAACTGCCCTGTGTTGACTGCTGACAGTATGGTGTACAAACTGGACAAGCAAGACACAAAGGAAAAAAACAGCTAAACTTTGTCAAAACAAAACATGACAGTCCTTCAAAATTTCTGCTTCATAGCAAAATGTGCTAGATATTTTATCTGTAGGCTGATGCCAACATTGTAAAGGAACCTTGGATCCTGTTCAGGCATTCAGATGTCTGTGTCATTTCTATAGTTTAGGAAGTTGCTTGCACTGCATTTTCTGTTTATTCAGATAATATACTTCTGGGGTCTTTGATAGAGTTGAAGATTTGATAATTGCAGTCACAGTTTTCATTAGTTGTGATGAAAGGTAAATTAGGTATAGAGTGTTATGGGCACCAGATCTCAGATCTCATTACAATGGGTGTGAGCCATCATATGGTTGCTGGGAATTCAACTCAGGACCTCCAGAACAGCAATCAGTTCTCTTAACCTCTGAGCCATCTCTCCAGCCCAAAAGATAAATTAGGTACAGAGCTTTGGACTCATCAAGATAGGATAGATAACAGAGTAATTTCTCCGAATTTGCCAATTACAAGTGGACTGGATATTATAAATAAAATTCTTACTTGACAACTGTTCTTATTATATATAGTTTAACTATGTTAACGTTAAAACCATTTTTATTTAGACAAAAAGGGGGAAATGTTATGGGATATTACTTTAATTATGTAAAGATGTGTTGTATTTATTTATGCTGCATTTATTTAATTCTATAAAGATGTGTTGCTGTTTTACCTTTCCTGTTTATGGCACATGATTGGTCTAATGAAAAGCTGAATGGCCAATAGCGAGGCAGTAGAGAGATAGATGGGGCTGGCAGGCAGAGAGAATAAGTAGGAAAAGAAAAGAGAAAAGAACCAAACAAGGGATAAAGAGAGGGAGATACTCAGGGCTAATCAGTCAGGCAACCACCTGCCAATCAGACACACAGTAAGACATACAGATTGAAAGAAAGGTTTTGCCCCAAGCCAAAATGATGAGAAAAAAAAACAGGTTAATATAAGTTATAAGAGCTAACAAGAAATAAGCATAAGATAAGGCTGAGGATTCATAACTTAATAAGTCTCCCTGTTATGAATTTGGAGCCCACGAGAAAGCTATGTGTTTCAACAATTTGTCAGTATTCAGGAAAATAAGTTGTTTATTGCTGTGTACAGATTTTGGTTAGATCTTGATTATTTCAAAACAAACAACAGCAACCAATAGTCAGAAAAAGTTTTTAAATGAATGGTGTAGATTAAGTAGTAAGTGGTGATAAATGTGCACCTCTTAAACCTTAGAATATGAAGAAAGTAAAAGGATATTTGTGAGGTCAATAATCAAGGAATACCAAGGGCTAGACTCTCAGAAATAAAAGAATGGGAACATTAAAATATCAAACAACAACATGAATGAAGTTGAAGAAAGAAAAGGAAAAAGAATAACAAGAAAGAAGATACATAGTGACCTTTTCTCACTATAGGCAGTTGCATTAGTTTGCTCTCTTTCTTAGACAGAAGCTGCTACTACTACAGAGATCAAGATGGAGTCAATGCTGAGTCTTTTGAAATGCAAACCTCCAGATCTTAAAACATGACTATGAATGGAAGATTTGAGGAGAACCAACCAAAACACAATTTTATCTCCCCATTTTACATAATGACCCATCAGCTACAGGGGCACCAGAAGTGGTTGGAGAGAAAAATAGGTTTCTGGATATTAGTGGTTTCCCTGTTGAAGTGACTGACCTTCCTGCACCCAGCTGAGTGAGAGGGTATCAGAACAGAGAGCTCTGTGGTCTTGTAACTTGGCCAGGAGGCTAGCAGCCTCAGATTCCCCTGTGTACAAATCACAAAGGTAGCTGTGCAGAGAGTTTGGGTAGCTGGTCTGCAAGAATCTCTGTCACATGGTTTCTGCAGGCCCAAACAGCTGGAAGATGCTTAGAGGCTAAGGCCTCCCACTGAACATACCAAAGTTAAGTTTATACTAAAGATTTAGTAAAGGACCAATTGGGTAGTGACAGTTTAGATATCTGCATACGTTGAAGCTTGCGGATGAAGTGAATATCATCCCAGATTTTTGTTTCTTTGCTCGCTATCCTGATTATGGTTATGAAAGATTCTTTAATGGCTTTTTTGTAAATTTGAATGGCTGCCTGACTGGATGGATGAATGGATGGACAAACAGATACATGAGTTAGTGAAAAAATAAAATGGGAGCCTAATTTTAAACCCTCTGTTAAAGATTTTCGCTGTGGAAACCAGCTAAAGACAGCCAAGCTCCCCACAGCACCATGGCCAGCACTCTCCATCTCTTCAACTGAGACTGAAAAACAGAAGCTTCTGCCAGTTCCCTCTGCTACCAGTAAGCAGCAGCGTTAGAAAACTAGGGTGTCAGGAAAAGATAGCATTGGGTGCTGCAGAAAAAGAGAATTGGTTAAAAACAAAATGACTTCCAAGCAAGTTCGCTTGTTTGCTGAAGACAAATAAAGAGTAGTTGAGTTCTTTTATGCCCTGCGTGGAATCTCCTTTTTATCTTGTTCTTTATGGGTTTTATACTTAGGGAGATGTTAATGGGAGGAAATTTGTGATTCCAAAGGAGTCTACAAGCGTGCACTCATACAGCATAACCGAGGCGCAGTCCTATGCAGATTTTCTGCTCTGTTTTAGTCCTCAGTTCTTAGAGGGAAATGTCGGTGCAGTGATGTGTCACAGCTGCTATTAGAGAAGTCCAAGGCAAAAAGTGTGGCGTGATGATCAGCCTTGGCAGTCCTCACATGCGGCGCGATTATATTGTAATACTGTTTGATGCAATCATATGTTTGATCAGTTTCAAGAGATGAATATCACCTCACTTCAAACAATATGGTACAGTCTCATTGTATAGAATTATGGCTGCTGTCAATCAGCATATGGCATAACCCTTAAAGTGCCAGCTTTGGGGAATGTCATAAAAATGATTGCAACACTTGCATTAATTAGTAAGTTTTTGCACTAAAATGGAAGCAAAACCTGTTAAGACAATTTATGTGCTGTATCTCTTGCTTGTTTTTGCTACCAGAGAAATGAGTGTGTCACCCATATGTGTACACACGCACCTGATTAGCCTAATGGTTGTGAGAACCACTATTCTTATAAATATGGGATGCTTATGAGCCCCTTGGTATGAATGGAGACATGTTTTGTATTTTATTTAATGATCTCTTGAAATACACCAGTCAAAATAAGAAGCTAGTGGAAAGTAAAGGAAAGCATTCAATGACCAATGAATTTTTGTTCTGATAGAATAAAGGGGAAATTTAAACTCATCAAATAAGAAATAAATAAAAGGTGGATTGTTTTAGATGTGACACAGAATCATAGTCTTTGGGATATTATTAATTGCACTTTTTCAAAATTAATAGACTTGACATTTTGAGTGGATAAGAATTATTCTCATTTTTCCCACATTAATAAGCAGGGACTATTTATTTCTTCTTGTTTGAAGTTTGAATTTTTGTATAAAATTTGTCATTCTTTGCTCTTCATTTGTAGGACAGTAGCAATTGACCCCATTGTGTGCATTATTGGAGGGACACTCTTACCTTGACACATGCCACTGTGTTCTAAGACTTCCCACACTCCCTTGCTCAAGATGGCCAATGCCCCCAGATTCATCCATGTTTGTTGAAAGCATTATATATCACTGGAGTATTGTGGGTTTCTTTTTTTAGAGAATTCCTCCCCCAAATGATGTGGAAGGTCCTTCTGTCTATATGTTGCTTTTATTGATTTATGAATAAAGAAACTGTGTTGGCCTGTTGATAAGGCAGAACTTAGGTAGGTGGGGAAAACTAAACTGAATGCTGGGAGAAAGAAGGATGGAGTCATGGAGAAGCCATGGAGCCTCCAGAGACAGGCTCATGGCAATACACAAATTACTAGAAATGGGTTAAACTAAGATGTAAGAATTAGCCAATAAGAAGTTGGAGCTAATGGGTCAATCAGCGATTTAATTAATACAGTTTTTGTATGATTATTTGAGGGCTGAGCAGCTGGGAACCAACAAGCAGCTTCCTCCTACACCCAAAGGATTTCTTGAAATCTCTTACCTATATTTGAGTTTCCTTTGTTTCTTTTATCAATTGAAAAGTCACTCTTGTGATAGACAGACATTGAATATGGCCATCAATGCCCCCCCTCTCCTATTTGTGGCCTTGTATAATTCACTCCACTTGAGTGTGAACAGGGCCTTGTGGCTTGCTTCTGAAGCCTAGAATATGGACAGGATTATTAAATTAGGTCATATAAGACTGGCTTCTATCTTGCTGGTGGAGTCACTCACAGAGTTTCTGTTGTTAGCACCCAGTGGCCAGCAAAGAATGGGACTTATTCCAGTTGTCACTGATTAACCTAATCCTACCAACCAGGAATACGTGAGCTTGGGTGGGTATTCTGCCTTAGTGAAACATTTATTATTCATCGGTGGTCTAGCAAAGTTGAAGTCAGCGCTTTCACATGGAGAAAAGGAAAGTCCTCTGTCCCAGACTAGCAGATGAGCCTTGGTGTGACTGTGCCATTCAGTGGACATCTGGATTGCACTTTTCAGAGACATGAAGCAGGACATCCTGCTAAACTGTACCCAGTTCTAAAAGTCACAGATCCTGTGGGGTAATGCTTGTGTTTTGGGGGGTTTTTGTTTTTATTTTGTTTGTTTGATTGGTTGGTTTTTCAAGACAGGGTTTCTCTTTAGCTTTGGATCCTGTTCTGAAACTAGCTCTTGTAGACCAGGCTGGCCCTGAACTTTCAAAGATCTACCTGCCTCTGCTTCCCAAGTGCTGGTATTGAAGGCTGTGCCACCACCGCCTGGCGTATGTTACTGAACTCTGGCTGTATTTGTTGCACAGTGACAGACAACTGAAGAAACCACTCTCGGTGAACACACTCATAGCTCCTCGCCGAGCCTTTGCAGTGAGTGGTAGAATACATAGCTGGAAACAAATGTCTTTATATTTTTGCTTCTGTAGTCTTCAGCCGATAGGAAGCTGCAATGCGATGGCGAGTTTAGAAGAAGGGCTAATCAAGAGTCCAGTAGAGTCTAGAGAGTCTTGTGGGCTTCTCACAAAGATCCTGCTGCCTTTTGTGGGCAAGAGGTGTTAACCTGCACTACTCTTTCTATTAGGATTATAAAACTATAAGATTTATATTTTTTAAAATTTCTAATACTGATTTGGTTCCATTGAGATACTGGGACTACAGAAATATGAAATGGCTTTTTTTTTCATGTTGCCAGTGTTATTTTCAAAGACACAGCTGTGTTATTTTATACATCATTATATTAGATAAACAGGCTATTGAATTTAGGATTTGAAACTAGAAGAATTAATAATCAATCTAACTACAGCCTTCAAGAGAAACTAAGACCTGAGTTTTTTTATTCATGTGTCACCCTGAAGGTTGTGTACTAGAAAAGGGTCACAGAGGCTGTATGCTAGCTACTGTTTACTCAGCCATCCATAGTAACAGAGAATAGCAGTGGTTAAATGGTAGCACAGCTAATATTCAGACACTTTATTTCGAGAGTCATTATAACAATTTGACCCCTCCCACAAGTATTTAAGATAATATTAAGATTCCCCCCACCCCCCACCGTGGGTTTAAATCTATCACTGCTATAAAAGAACAATCTATCTGGGTAGAAGAGGAGGGTCAGCTGATCACAGACATGTTCTTTTGGGGACTGTGGGTTGTGAGGGCTCTCCAGGTGTGACTTATCAAGAATTTCTTTACTTAAAGGTTCTTGAGTAATTGAGGGCTTGAAACAGTAATAAAAATGCAAGACAGTTTTCCCTACTAGATTAACAATATTTAAATGAATTTTAATTAATTTTAAATAAATTATGTCTAGTCTAGGTTATAGGGAAAGTGACTTATGCACAGTTCATGGGAGTGTAAATTGGCATAGCCTGTTTATAGAGTAATTTAACAAAATTCTTCAACATTTTAAGTCCACTTCATATATAGGAATTTATGCCAAGAAAATATTTTTATGTTAAAAAGTGTTCATTAAAACACTGTTGATGGGAACAAAAAAATTAATGCATCCTGATACTTGTCAGTAAAATTAAATATACCGTGAAATAAATAAAATGAAGGTGACTACAGCGGGTTAAAGGGAAATATTTGTACAGGTACTCAAAATATATCATTTTTTAATTATTCATTACACACACACATACGCATCAAATTTGTTACTTAAAATGTCAATCCTGTATATGTATAACAAAGCTGTCAAGAGCATTAGCAACATCAAATCTTCTAAATTGGTTTCTCAGTGGAGAAATCATCCTAAGATATTTGAATATTTTTTAGTGAGCATGGTTAATCTTAAAGGCAAGTTGTTATATACCAAATATAAAAACAAGAGTCTATTTGAGACGAAGTAAGATTTGTTACCTAAGAAGACATTATTTTAGTTATCCAGAATAAATATGCTTGTAAGCAGAGATTGCGTGTTGGTTTCCTGGCCACCCAGACCTGAATAATCACACGGAAGCTATATTAATTACAACTGTTTGACCAATGGCTTAGGCGTATTTCTATCTTGGTCCTACATCTTAAATTAACACATTTCTATTAATCTAGGTATCACCACGAGGCTGTGGCTTACTGGTGAGGTTATGACTTCTTTCTCCTTGGGCAGCTACATAGCATTTCTTTGATTCCATCCATTCTCTCTCTCTATCTCTGTTCAGATTTCTTGCATGGCTCTATTCTGCCCTGCCATAGGCCAAAGCAGCTTCTTTATTAACCAGCGGTAATAAAACATATTCACAGCATACAGAGGTGAATCCCACATCATGTGCTAAACCAATGCCCTTGAGATTTTATTTTATACGGGACAAAAGAACAAAAAATGAGGTTGCAACTGATTGCTTACTATTGTATTGTTCAGTGAGAACACACAGGCTAAGGTGTTTCAATGAGGGGTGGACCAGGCTCCCGGCCACTGGGCTGCTTTTGGTCCTGGCTAGCTTATACCCAAAATAACCACACAGAAGTTGTATTAATTTAAACACTACCTGGCCAATAAGCTCTAGCCTCTTCTTGGCTAACTCTCATTTTATTTTAACCCATATCTAGTAATCTGTGTATCACCACGGTGTGGTGGCTTACCGGGAAAGCTCCTAACCTACGTCCATCTCAGGCCAGAGAAACATGGCATCTGCCCCAGTGTCTTCTCTCTCCCAGCCTTCTATTCTGTCTACTCCACCCACCTAAGGGCTGCCCTATCAAAAAGGCAAGGCAGTTTCTTTATTCAACCAATGAAAGCAACAGAAATACAGAAGGACCATCCTACACCACTAAGGGCTTTGGAGATGACTCAGCAGTTAGAGCACTTTCTGCTCTTGCAGAGGACACAGGTTCAGTTCCTGGCATCTACTTGGTAGGTCACAATTGCATGTAACTCCAGTTCCAGGAGATCTGACTCCCTCTTCTGTACTCATGTGGTCACATAAATACATACGGTGCACATAACAGACAAACAGGCAGGCACACATATGAATAAAATAAAATAGTTTTTAGTGAAAAGTTAGATATGGCTAAAATACCAGTTTCTCTGTCAGTACAAAAATTTCAAGATAGTTGTCTTCAAGCGCAGCCACAAAGAAAGGGTGTTTGGGAAGAGTCTAATGAAATATGACTTGAACCATGGCATCCTGCCATGTCTGAGATCAGAGAACCATTGCTTAGTGCTTCCTTTGAGACTGAATCAGAAGCTACGGGTCCAAGCTTTCTCTAAATGGTGTGTAATGTGCTTCGCTAACCTTATTGATTTACCTGTCATCTATCTATATACAGAGCTCACTTACACATGTAAGTGTGTACCCTATGAAAGGTTAAAAGTAATGTACACGTTAGACCCACAAAAAAGTTTCTTTCCCTACACCAAACCAGGAATTGACAATTTTAGGTATAAAAGTTTAAGACTTGACAAAGAATGGATTGGTATTAATTATTAAAAAAATACTTTATTGTATTGTTTTGGTTGATCATTAGTCATGGGGCAGTTAGCAGCAGTTGACACCATGAAAAGCAGTTTAGCCCGTCAAACTTAATTTTAATTTGTTTTCAAAGCATTTTCTTTAGGCGTGTGTTTGGTTAACATTACTGTCTTCTTGCAAAATGAACTTGTGTTTTGTTTCAAAATCAAATCTGAACAAGAAATTGCAGTCTAGCATATCCAACAAGGAATGAAAGTCATCTAAGTGGGCGGGGTTGCATGGCGGATACTGTAGCCTGCTCACAGTAATATAACTGGACTGCTCTTTAAATTAAGTGAATTTGGATGTCCGCTTTCTCTTAATGGAATCAGTTTTGATATACTCTTTGTTCGTGCTGTTACCGTTTCAGTCTAAGGGTTCTTTGTATTAACTTTTTAAAGTTACATTACAAAGAGGTTTTAAGATTTCCCAACAGGCTTTTATTTAACCAAAGCTTTTGATCTCAAACCTGCTGGGGCCTAGTGAAATCCTCACCAATTCTCTGGTAACTCTTCACTGTTGGAATTTGAAAAGACCCACCTGAAGGATTTAACTCCCTGGAAGGACCCAGCTGCCCTTCGGCTCACTCCTCTATTCAAGCTGACAGTGAGGGTTCTGGCAATCCCTTTGTGATCTCTAAGCAGCCTAAGGTGTCCTTTGCAGTTGTAGTCCCCAGGAAATAAAAATCAGGAGGACACAGACCTATATACCTCATGTCCTGTCACCTTCAGTTGAAGGGGACCACAGGGAGTCTGCTTAACAACCTTTGCTACCTAAATACCTTTTGGGTTGGGGAGCTCCATAAAAGACCTTTCATTGCTTCCATTACCCTACTGCAGTGCATAACAAATTAGATTTAAAAGGCTACCTCTTTCCCTTAAAGCTATTTTCATCATTTCTTTAAAATTTCAATTTTTAGTGTCTAGTGACAGAATCTTCTATGATGTACTTTAAAACTCTGTAATGTCAATCATTCTAATGGAACGCTGGTTCCAAAGACCTAGATTTATGTTATTATAGGCAAATCACACTGTAGAAGATCAAGTAGAGGAAGAAAAAGAAAAAGAAAAAAAACCAACAACAATGCTTAACAGATGTAGATGTAAAACTAACTGCAGCAAACACCAGCTGGGGATCACTTCAAAATAAAAGTTTGAATTAATTTTGTTTTTCCCCACGTTCCCCATTTGGGGGAAGAACTGGAAGTTGAGTTTGAAATTTACCTACTCTGTGTATTAACCTGCTTAAGAAAGTGTAAACTAATTCTAAGAAAACTCTTGATTGCAGCGTTTAAACATTTCGTTAATTGGTAACTCCGCCATACAGAGGTTTCAGGATATAGGGACAACAGCACCGATGAGAGCCCTATAAAGTTTTGCAAAGAACACGGTGTTGCTGCTTTGAGGGAAGAACGACTTCTTCCGTGCGGCTTCTCCTAAATATTTCTTGCTTTTCTATTCATAAGACTTCTTCATTATTGGAAAAACATCAGCTGTATAGTAATAAATATACATTGACTGCAGGAGATGTCATCATCCTGTTGATTAAGCCTCAAATTAACCTCGACTTCATATCAAATAACTGGGAAGAAGTCTCTCTGGAGGGGACCATGCTTCCTGTTGTTCACCACGGCTTCTTCAGGGTGCACTGTGCACTCTGCCCTGTTACTGACCCAAGGGGCTCTTGGCATAAAGTGGCTTTGCCCTCCTGAGCTCTCTTGCAACTATAGGAAAGTAGTCTTGACCAATTGGAATGTTTTCAATTCGGGCTAATGGCAAACCACTACCAAGCCTGAAGAACACGGCTGGGTGGTTCATCGTGATGTACTCATTTCCACAAACATTTGTTACGTACCAGTTCGTGTCTCCTTCTGTGTGATGGATGGCCTCCCAAAAAGAGCCTTAAGTCTCCAGAAATGCTAAAACGTTGATAGTTTGGTTAGGCAAAACCAGTGGACAATGAGCTGTAAGGATCTTTCTGGCTGTCCTCCAGTGCTGGGGTTGTGGCCACACAGTACTGTTCCTGGGTTTTTTCTGTGTATGCTGAGTGTTTGAATTCTGGTCCTCGGGCTTGCGTGGCAAATGCTCTTATTCGCTGAGCCATCTCCTCAGACCTCCCGTGAATTACTTTTTATCAAGACACACAACATTATGCTCAAAAATCTCAAGTGCTGACAGTTGTCCATCAAATGACATCACATAGAACTTTCATGCTACTAACGTTTATTATTACCACCGTCTGTTTGGGGGGGAGGGTGGCTACTTTGTGATAATAAACGCCAAAACAACCCTGGAGGTTTTTCTTAGACAACAGATTTTGTAAGTGATTGATATTTTTAACTATTGGGGGAAAAAAAGCACTGTTTATTACTAGAGATATACCTGTCTTATTTCATATTTTCTACGTTAGGACATGAATGTCCTGTTCAAATTGCTTTTGGAAGGAAATTCTTACAGTCTTTCTAATATATGCAAATCTGTATTGTGTTTTCATTTATAAACACTGTGTTCAAGGCTACCAGGATTCTAAATGATGCATGATAGTGGTTTCAAAACTCGGTTTGGGCTGCCTCTATCCCTACTGCTTGCTTTTCAGCATCAACATTTTTTAAAAATCAAAAAATCCTGCTCCAGAGGTGGCTATTGAAATATTCTAAAAGGTTATAGAGGACATTCTCTGTAATCAAGGTTAAGACAAGAAAAATGGCGCCTCGGGGAACACGTCAACCGAACGAAAAACTTGACCTAACACCAAGCTCGCTATCAGACTCAACAGCTGCCACATCAACCAATGAGCCTAGAGGGGAGGCAGCCAGGAAGTCAGGTGCCGAGCGACGCTGGAGAGAGTCCCTTCCAGAGACACTGGCAGCGGGCCCTTCAGCTGCTGTACAACCACCGTACAAGCCCAGAGGTGTTGGATCTGATTTTGGACCACAGCGGGGGAGTGAAGTACAAACAATACTGTCAACAGCAAGACTGTCAAGTTAGCACAGATAATATATTCATGGGAAGAGATATTGTGCTGCTGTGAGGGTTCTAGAAGGAAGGCTGGCCAAGGGAACGAACTCACTGAGCCGCTCTGCAAGCGTAAAGAACCCCTCGCGGCAGCCCCTGAGCAGGAAGGCTCCACTGGCCTCTGGCCTTTCCATTCTTGAGGGAAGCCGGTCTTGTGATGCTAACTCTCCCAAGTCTGAATAGAGACTTAAGTACCTGTATTAAGGACACGGTATAGTCGGGAAGGATGCCATATTCAGATTTCAAAAGAGAGGGTGCTTTGCATTTGGCATGAGCAACAAAGAGCTGTCATGTTCCTTTCCTTCAGTAGAGAAAACAAGTGACCCAAAAATAGAAAATAAATGAGCCTTTCTGTGATTAGCAACTCACTGTGTTTGCTTCACGTCAAGAATGCTGTCAACAGACTAATAATAAATACTCACTGATCACCTCTCCAGACCAAAGCACAGACCACATCTGTGCGGCAGGTCTTGCCGCTCAGGAGCCCGGGGCTTTCGGAGGGTGTTGCCTGACGACAGCAGCTTTTCTCCCGCGTTGAGCGGTGGGGTGGGAATTCTGAATTTTGAGCTCCCTGTACAGACGGCTATCCTGGTCAGGTGATTGTCTGTCTGCTGTGTGCCTTCCAGATTGTACCACTGTGGTACTGAAACTTGGTATGACCCCCAGGGAAATCTCCCAGAGTGACAATCGTATCAGTTCTCTACAGCCATTAGCGCCTGGAATTGGACCCTGAGCAGAGTGCGTTTTTTTCAGTAAATCCTTGGTAGGTTTAATAACAGCCACTAGGAATGGAGGTAATTCAGGAAGTGTGAAGCATAGGAGAAGTTCTACCATTTACTCATTTATTGAAGACCATTTCTCTTGATTTTTTGTTTTTCTGACTTCATTGAGGTATGATTGAGAAATAATTGTATATATTTATTATATAGAATTCAGTGTTTTTACATTTGTATATTGTAACTGTATTATCATAATTCAGCCGATTAATATACTAACACTCCACGTTGTTACCTGTTTGTTTGTTTTTTAAAGTGGCAAGGGCAATTGAGATTTTTTGCTCAGAACACAGTATGTATTATTACTAACTATAAGGGACATCCCTCTGCCCCTTAGGGCTGTAGTTTACATAGACTTTTACTTACATGCTTGCTGTCTTGGGGTTTCCGCTGCTGTGATGAGACACCATGAGAAAGCAGGCTGAGGAGAAAAGGGTTTATTCCACTTCCACTTCCACGTTCTTCGTCACCAAAGAAGTCAGGACAGAAATTCAAACAGGGCAGAATCCTGGAGGGAAGACCTGATGTGGAGGCTGTGGAGGGGAGCTGCTGGCTGGCTTATTCCCCATGGCCTGCTGTTCAGCCTGCTTTCTTATACAACCCAGGATCATCAGTGCCCAGAGATGAAACCGCCCATAATGGCCTGGGTCTTCCCCCATCAATCACTAATTAACAAAATGCCCAACAACCAGATGTTATAGAGGCATTTTCTCAGGTATGGTTCCTTCCTGTCATAGAACTCTAGTTTGTGTATCAAATTGATGTAAGACTAGCCAGAACACTTGCTTTTGGTTTTTTGTTTTTGTGTGTGTGTTTGTTTGTTTTGAGACAGGGTTGCCTGTAATCAAAACCAGGCTGGAACTAGCTGTGCTGCACCGGGTCACCTTGAACTTCTGATCCTTGTGTTTCTCCTTCTCAAATGCTGTGCGGTGGATTGAAGCCGGGGCTTTGAACATGCTAGGCAAACATTCTACCGATAGAGCTGCATCCCCACTCCCCTTATTTTTCTTTCTTTCTTTTTTTTTTTTTTTTCGAGACAAGGTTTCTCTGTAGTTTTTGGTGCCTGTCCTGGAACTAGCTCTTGGAGACCAGGCTGGCCTTGAACTCACAGAGATCCACCTGCTTCTGCCTCCTGAGTGCTGGGATTAAAGGCGTGCACCACCACCACCCACCCCCCTCATTTTTCTTATAACAAAAGATTTGTGCCCTTTTATCAATCTCTTCCCTTGGCCTTCAGATTTTATTGTAGAGAGGGGGATGTATTGAAAAAGCATAAATGATATGTAATAGAAATGCACAGATAACTAAAACCTCATGCTACACACATGCACAAAGGGAGGTTCTTAGTATGGCCACAGGTTACATGGTCAACATGTTTTTGATGAGGTAGAGGAAGGTTCCTAAGAACAGTCTAGTACTCACTCCAAGACTGTGGACTCCGCACAGTGTGGATTACCTCACATGTCTACTGTCTTATTCAGTTTTCATTACAACCTTAAGTAGATAATGTTTTTCCATCTTACTCGTATGAAAACCCAGGCTAATACTGCCAAAACCATTGTGTGAGTCTAGTAGAGAGGCCAACCATCTATATCCAGTAAGAATGGCTCAGGGCCCCATGAAGATATACATCAGTGAGAACGAGCAGGAGCCTGCCAGTCAGAAAGCTAAGGTTCTGCAGCCTTTTTGTGCAAAACCCTAGCTGAGCTGAGAAGCATCCTCAGGATTAGAGTGTCTGTCTCCCTAACAGTGTGTGCTTTTGTTCCTGTGTGGATGCCCCTCATTCTTGGTACCTCCTTGCTTCTTAAAGACTTTCCTGATATCTTATATCTGCCTGACCCACAGACAGGGCAAGGATTTTGACGTCCAGTTAGCCTGCAGGGAGGGAACAACTAATTTCAAATCTAACTGGTGAATGAGTGGATAATTTTGTCTGTCAATTTGGCTAGCTCAATTTAACAAAAATCCATTTTTATTTTTTTGTTAAATCAGGGGTAGATGTTGTTTGAAGGGGTTCAGGGCATTTTGTTTTGTAAGACAGGGTCTCACTATGTAGTCCTAGCCAGGCTTAGGACTCACTGCGTAGATCAGGCTGGCCTCAAACACAGAGAGGTCCACTTACTTCTGCTTCTAAAGGGCTGGGATTAAAGGTGTGCACTGTCACACCCAGCTGTTTGTTTTTGATAGGATAGATACACCTTTGAATAAACCAGATTATCCTTGATAATGTGGGTAGGTCTCATCTAGTCAGTAGAAGGCATTAAAGTCCGTGGATAAAGTAGGAATTCAACCCTGAGACTCTCTTCAGGTTTGATAGGGGATTTTTAACTTTTTTCTGGGGTCTGCTTACCTAACTGATTTTATATTACTTTTGAACATTGACAATGCCCTCTCTCTCTCTCTCTCTCTTTCTCTTTCTTTGTCTCCATGGAGAACCCTCACTAATGGACCGGGGCACATATGCAGGAACATAGCAACCACTGATAAACAGGATATATATTTGATTATATCCATTGTACTAATGAAAAGCAGTAAAAATGGAAAGTAACCAGTTGATTTAAGGAATGAGTGACAAGCCTAAGAATACCTTAAATAAATAAACATGAGATTGTTCTAAGTTGGCATGTGGAGTATCAGACAGTCAGTCACAGAAAAACATTCTATGTTATCCTTATATTTAGAGCAAGCCCTTCCACTGAGGGAAAACTGGCGGGATGGTTTAGCTGAAGTCCAGTGAGTGGTGGGCCTGGAAGGTAGTTTTATCTAGCACCTAGTGGATGTCAGGGGCTCTGGTGTACTTGACCCCACTTAGTTATCACAACAGCTGGTCTTGCTGAACCCTGGATTTTAGAATCATGTCTGTTGGTGATAGTTTGTCAAGGGAGGGGCTTTCTTCTTGACTGTGGACCCTCCAGTCATTGCTTATTCGCAAGAACGGACTGAGCTTGCCCTCTCTCTAGACTTGTTCGTCCTTGTTGCTCTCTGCTAGTTCTTCATCTTTTAAACTGTATCCTTCAGGTCCCTCTCTCTTGAGGGACCCATTTTGCTCAGCCAAGCTGAATCCAGCTTGCTGCGACTCTCTAGGCTCCTGGCTTCTGTTTTGCTTAAGAATGCGTGCAGCTAGGGGTTTAGGCCCAGTGATCTCTCTCATGTAGACTACACTAGACTCTACATTACACGCGGACAAGAGCTGCATATAGTCTGTGTGCCGTCTACAACGAGAAGGTGACTAAAACACACATAGCACATCAATTGGAATACATTTGAAACCAAGGCTTTCTGGGCTAAAGATTCCCAGATACATCTCATTGCCTCCTGGTTCTTCCCAGAAAAAAAATGTCCATGTTTCTCACTTTTTGAAAAGAAGTAGGAAAGCACCTGACCTGTTTCCCCAATCTCCGCCCCAACTCAAACACTACCTATACAGACATTTCTTTTAAGAAATTACTTGTGTTATTTCACCATCTGAAAATTTGACCTTTTCTGGGCACAAAAACTTACAATGAAATCTAGCTTTTATCTTCTTGTTTCAGGCTAGAAAGCCACATTTTGCAGCACATGTATAAAACTTTTCTCGACTGAGTGTAAAAGCTGGTTAACTATTTTTCTTATGTGTGTGTACCTGCTTGTCTATATGCAGGCTGTGTGTCGGTAGGAGCCCGAGGAGTGTAAAACGGCTGTCACAGGAGATTATAAGCTGCCCATATGGGTGCGGGGATCAAACCTGGGTCCTCTGCAAGCATAGTAAATACTCGTAACATCTGATCTATCTCTCCAGCCCCTTTGTTTGGTTTAACTGTTAAGGCAGGTACCACAAATATATACAAGAACAACCAAAATATACAGATCTTCTAAACTGTCCTTCAAGAACGAGGAAACTAGTCCTAGTTAAACCTGTATTTTTAAGGCATTTCAGCTAAATGCATTAAAACTTCTGTAATATGTGTTTACTGATTATGAATGCCATGCAAGTGTATTATGTCATATTGGAAACAAATGTTCTGACTACCTATAAAGAGAATGTATCTCAGTGACTTTTTTTTTAGCTGCCTTAATTCCGCTGAACTTAATTCTGCTCTCTTGCAGAAAGGACAAAACTAAAAGTCTGTGTGGGGAAAAAAAATCACCTTTTCTGCACCTTCTCTTTGCCTGCCCATTTACTAGCATGTTTCTCAGATCTTGGCATGTTTAGGCGCCAGCTGCTTCACCATGCCAAAGCATCTGCTTCAAACTTTTCAGACAGCCATGCACACGGTTCAGTACTAATAGTTCAGCTTCAAAGTCATACAGTGTCATGGTACTCCAGTCTAGACTCTTTAAAATATGCAGTAAAGCTCCCCCCATTTCATAAATTCATGTGGGATTCAAAATCTGATTTTACTTTCTAAACATATTTCAGTCTGTCTACTGTAATATGACTGGTAACGCTAAGTATGACGTCTCTATAAAATTACACATTAATGGATAACTTCATCAGTTAGGGATATATTCATCTTCAGTTTACAGAAAAGATAGAAATGTGAGTTAATCCGAAAGTTTCCCCATCTTGAACAAATGTTAGAGGTAAATGTCAACTGGCTTGGAGCCCACAATTCAGTATTGTCAGGACAGATGTCAGTAAGTGTCCTTTCCTTAACCATATTGTCTGTCAGACGAAAGACAGTTGCTACTCCTCTAGACAAGGAGAAGGAAAAAAGCATCTGGATTTGCCTTCCAACTCTGTCTCATTGGCTGGAACTGTTTCAGGTGGCTCTTCTCAGCATCTTGGAAGTCAGGGCAGGAATAAAAGGTTGTATTGCCAACATGAATTCTTTTTATAAGGAGACAAAGAAAGGATGGGCATTTGAGGCTCTGTTAGTATTACCCTCCATAGTCTCTTTTGAAAGCAAAACTCTTTGGTCAATGGCCATTACAGTGGTCCAGGTATCTAAATGTCAGTTTGCTTCTGCCATGTCCGCTGAGTGCTGGAATTAAGGATATTCACCACCATACCTAGCATTATTTATTTCCCTTACACAGGAAGGACAAAGACTCTCACTAACTATTAAACTCTTTTGGATATATCCTATTAAGATGTAGAATGTGTATTTATGCTACCTAAGATCCCAGAAAATATCAAAGATAGAATGTAATAAAAAAAAAAGCAAGCATAAAAGTTAACTGGTAATGAGCCTTGACAGCTTCAAGTGCCCAAGAAACCTACAGCTGGAGAGAAGCTCACAGCTCTAAAGTGACAAGATGTCCAATTAGACCATTCTCCTTGAGGAAGGTTAAGTAAACTCAACAGGGGACCTATGATGCTGGAACATGACAAAGTCAACTGTAAATAAGTGAATGAATAAAAGAAACAAAAGACAAAATTGCTATAAAGTGATAGAACAAAACATTAATGACAAGGAAAGCTAAATTTGAAAAATAAAACCTATATAAAAAGAAATCTGATGACGCAAATACAGTCCTGGCTTGATAGCTAATCAATAGCTAAGAAACCACTGAAACCAAAAGATACACCTGGATAAAGTACTGCCAGCTAATATAGAGCAAAGACCAAACATAAAAGAAATAATCTAGAAAACATATTCATCTATAAACAGATATAGAAGGGGAAGATAAATGAAAATAAATCTACATTTAGACATACCATGGTAAAAACAAATAATTGAAAAGTAATGCACTTGTTTTGTTATATGGGGTGGGAAAATAGCTCTAGAAAGTGCTTGCCAAACAAGTCTGGATCCTCAGCGTTCAGGTAAAAAGCCAAACACAGTTACTTACACTTGTGGTCCCCGGGTAGGTGTGGATGGCAGATACCTGGAGCTTGTTGCAACCCAACCTAGTCAGATCAGAGAGCCCCCAGTGAGAGACTCTGCTCAAAAATAAAGTGGAAATCAATCAATGTGCAGAAAGTAAGAATGCTCAGGTCTAGATGAGACATCTGGGTCACATCTCTTCCCTCAAGTCTTAGGGATCACCTCTGAAGTGGCTGTGTCCAGAAAGAGTTTATAAAAGCCAGGAGGAGACGTCAAAGCCAAGCAGCACTTGCCCGGCATTGCACTACAGTTGCACACATGACAGCGGCCGAGATGGCCAGCACATGGTCAAGCCAACCAATACCCCACCACGGAGGAGCTGTAAAGTCTCTGCTACTGAGGAGCCGATAGCAAGGGATGGCAGCTGGGGAGGGAGAGTTAGTGCCCTTCAGGGCTGAAGGCCCTAAGAGGCTAGCTGCATACATGCAAGGCAGCACCAAGTGGACTCAGTGTGTAAGAGAGACAAAGAGAAGGGAGGGAGGGACAGACAGACATACAGACAGAGACAAGCAGAGACAGAGAGATAGAGACATACACGCAGAGACCGAGACAGACACACACAGAAACAAGGTAGAGTGACAGAGACAGAGACACAGGGGAAGAAGGAAGAGGGAGAAAGAGGGAGGGGAGGAAGAACATAAAATTGAGAAGGGAACGTGGTGGGAAGGATAAGGAAAGAATTGGAGAGGAGGGGTATGTGTCTATGTGTTAAAGGTAACTAGAAGAAAAACTCCAATTATCTAAACCACGGTTTATACTGTTCTACATAGAGAGCTGCAGGTCAGCTAGGGTTACATAAAACCCATCTCAAAATGAACGAGTGAAAGAATGAATGAATGAACAAATAAAATAGGAAATATTAATTATCCTTGCTCATCGGAAGAACTACCTCCTTTGTCAGTTGTCAGTTCTATTTTTAATAGAGACATTCATCTTTTTTTGAAGAGCTCAGCTATGTACTATATTTCTTTTTTGTTACAATGAAAAGAATTTTCATGTTATGAGAGAGGGAGTTATTTGTACTAGTCCAGCTTCCATGTCACCAGAAATAAGAAGCCCATTGGTAGGCGTTGCTTTTATGAATTAACTCTATTGAGCTATCAAAAGACAGCTGTGGTTCAGATAGTCCCTGTCATTGCTGAGGTTCTAAGAACGGAACCCTGTCACTGCTGGAATCCCATCTGCCCCAGTTCACTTTGCAATCTCTATACACATACATCTTATGGTGCTGAGGATCAAATCCCAGAACTTTGAACATACTAAACACATGCTATGCCACTGAGGTAAAGCCTTGAACTCTCCATATGGTCATTGATTCTATATTTCGGATTATATGCATGACATAGGGATAAGGAGAACTAACAGGTGTAAATTTATATGCTTATCCTACTTTGAATTTCTTTTTTTTTTTTTTTTGGTTTTTCGAGACAGGGTTTCTCTGTGGCTTTGGAGCCTGCGCTGGAACTAGCTCTTGTAGACCAGGCTGGTTTCGAACTCACAGAGATCCGCCTGCCTCTGCCTCCCGAGTGCTGGATTTCTTTAAGTAAATGATGCCAGAATTTTGTCTGAAGGGTGTGTGTGTGTGTTGCTTTTTGAGAGAGGGTCTTATCATGTAATTCCTGACTAACCTAGAATTCAGAATAAAGGCCAGGTGAACCTCAAACTCACAAAGATCACCTGCCTCTGCCTCCCTAGTGCTGGGATTAAAGTGCACATTGGCATGCCTGGCTCAGAAAAGTAGTGATATGCTCTACAAGATATAGAGTGTTATTTTTTTTCTATTCCTTTGAGATCATTTTCTGCCCTTTCCTTTCCTATTATGAATCCCCAAAAGGAAAGTGGTGAAGCCAGTTCTGGTCTACATGATGAGTTCTAGGATAGCCTATGTAGAAAGATCCTGTCTCAAAAGCAAACAAAGACTCAGTATTCACTAACAACAAAAGTCTATGAAAAAGATGAAAAGATGTTAAAAGAATCTGTGAGGAGAAACAGAGGTGAGTGGAAAATCAAGTAATAAACTGAAAGGAGGGAATTATTAAAAGTTAATAAAAAATTGTGATGAGGATGTTCATGGAATTCTGGGAGATGCAAAGAATTCTGGGAGATGTAGCCTGTGGTCAAGATGCTCTCTACTGTATCTCCTGGACAGCCTCCATAGCTATGCCAACTACAAGTGATTGTTTCATTTAGCCAGTTATATCAGAGAACTTAAGCAACTTATTGAAGATGGAGGATTTAGTAAAAACTAGAAATTCACACCCAAATTTATGTGTACTGGGAAAAACTAGGCGGGCCACTCTGTCCCTCTGGAAAGAACAGAGACATTGGTCTTCTTCTGGGCCCCTTTTCTCTAGCTAATTACACAGCTGATTACTACAGAACAAAGGAGGACAAACAGAAGAGAAGGGTGACCAGGGTGAGCAGGGCCTGGCAGGGAGAATGGAAGATGATTCATTGAAAATCCTTTGTCCTGCAGCTGTGTCTGTGGTGACACCCTGAGCCTTGAAGGGTGGGGATCTATATGGGAGGAACTGAGGCGTTTTCAGACCCAGGCAAGCCACAAAACAGCCATAAAAGGTCTTCACATTGCTCTCCCGTTTTCTTTCTCAAGGCCTGGCTTAGCCTGGCCTTAGGAAGCAAGCCTTCCTCCAGAGAGGCTAGCAAGCAGGCCAGGGGCTCTTCCAGGTTTGTAGCACACACAGGATTCATTGCCATTCTTATTAAAACCCAAACACTCTACCGTTTCCACTTCACCCGCCGAGAGCATTGGCACTCGGCAGAAATGAAGAGAACCGTGACTTGGTACCAGCCAAGGTGACTGTCAAGTCTTCAGTTTACCAACAGGGAGACGAAGAGTGGGCCAATAAATAGATGGTAAGGTAAAATGACCTGGTCATTAGTTTAAAAAAAAAATCAGAATCTTGCCCTACTTAAAAATAATGGACTTTGAAGTAGTAATTCTTACTACTTCCAAAAATTATCATTCCCATTTTATGATTTTTTTTGAGTAAGAAATAAAGGTCACTGAAAAATTCTCCAATCCTAGTTTGCTGTTATCTCGAATTAATTCTTGATAAATCCATTATTTAAACTTTTCTATTCTAATTAAAGATGGGCTTGGGGCTCTTAAATAAGAACAAGTGTTTAAGAAGGACTATTTAGAGCCTGCTAAATATTTCAGTGAGGGAGTGGGAGTCTCAAATCTACAAATGTTGAATTGTCCTGGCTTTTGAGCACTTTCCCCTTTCAAGTTCCTAGGTTAAAAATTAAGCCCCTGCAGGGAAGGGCACCTGCATTTGTTTGCCCTATTATGCTGCTATCCTGAAATGCTTTACAGCTGTCTAAATTAGCATAATTAAATCCACATCAATTAAAAACCTCAAGCCCCTGTCCCCTTCACATGTAGATGATGACATTTGTCTAAGGTGGGAAGTAACAAAGGGGCTTTTTCACAGTTGAAGACCTGGCTGAAAAGGTCACTTCTAGGATTGGTCTATTGTACCGGGTTTACCTTAACACTGGGCAAGTGGTCAATGAGAGTTATTTGGTCAAAGTACTGGCCGTTTGCATTTCAATGGCGCTGGCCATTAGAGATGTGCGTTTTACAACAGGCCTTGCCTTGCAGCGCTCTTTATCCCCCAGTAATGAGAGAAAACAAAGAAGCATTCTGACCTGGTGGTAGAAGCCTTTCCTTTTAAGGGAGGGAAGCCTGGTGACCTTAGCGGAGAGAGAAGTCTGCTCTGTGTGGTGCTGGCAAAGAAAATTCCTGGAGATGGAAACTGACGTGGGGTCCAGGGGTTAATTTCTGGAACAGAAAAATTTGCATACAAATGAAAAATGATGGGATTTCTGTTATCCCAAATTTTCAATGTCATCAGCATCAAACAGCAGCCCACGTTTCCTTCGCATCTGAAGAATATTCATTACCTTAGAGAAGGGGGCACCTGGTGGGTAGTCAGCTCAAGGCAGGTCACGACAATCTGCACACCTTCATCTCGTGCATCAGTTGTCTGGGCATCTTTGTCATCTTCCAAAAACACTCGCACGATATTCACTTGTATAATTGCAGACTGCTCTGTCTCAGCAGGACGTGGCACAGGGTGAACTTCTTTGAGCCCGTACTTTTTTCATCCCCATGAGTCGCTTCCATTTCCTTAACACAGATCACATAGCCTGGCAAGTAGTCTAGGTTAGAAACAGCGGGGACACGACAAGAAATTTCTTTCCCAAGGCTCACTGTATTTCTTCATTCCTATTTTGGTGTGTTGTTTACTTCGAGTGGGGTCAGTTAATCCTGTTTTCACAGGCCGCCCCCCCCATATTAATAAGAAAGAAAAGGGTCCTGCATAAACTTCAGAAAACATAAAAGGAGAAGTTTGAACTTGGTGCCTCTGAGGATTGAGAGATCCCTTGAGGCTGTGAGGCAGGCAACAATATTCACACACAAAAACGTGAGGGTAAAATAGCATTCAGGTCAATGATTTCCACATACATATGCACTGTCTGGTCATATGTATGTGTGGTGCAATAAACACCTTAATACACATATAAAAGATTTATCATAGATACCTTAATTTTTTTGTGAGTCGTTTTTTTATTGTGATTATGACAAAGAGATGTCATAATCTGATGTCCAGATGCCCTGTTTAACCAAGAGACTTATATTGATTCTATTATATTTCCACCAAATTTCACAGAGTCAATAGAACAATGGCATAATTAGAAAGTTTGGTACAATGTTCAGCCCTGGCCTCGGTGTGATGGAATTGTTTGAATGCCGAGTGGCTGAAACTTGTTTGTGTCCCAGTGTGCTGTGGAGGCGAACTTCAAAGGAAATAGTCTATCCCTAACTCCAGCTCCTGAGTGTCTTGGAAGTAGAATACGGGGGAGGCTTAACACTCCCTGCTGAGCAAAGGGCACTGTGACACTGAAGACACTGTTAAAACACAAGTGAAACGCTGTTTGCAAAAGGGCTCTTTATTAGATAAACAGCCAAAGCCTCAGAAAGCATGGGGAAAACACACCCTAGTCACAGACAAAAAATTGGGGGAGAAGACTCTTGAAAGTTAGACCGTATGTGTTGACAAAATTTAGGGATTTTAAAACATGTATCTACACATTTATTTTATAAATTGTACATAAGACTGGCTCCTTTTCCAGTGCAAAATCAAATATTTAGATTTGCACAAACCTATGGAAGCCAGATTTTAGACAAAAAGGGATTTTTTTTTTGTCAGACTGTCAGTCTGAATTTCATCACAATCTGTTCAGCTGTTTTGTTGCAGGCAGGCGTAAAAAGTAGCGGGGAAGTGCGTATTTGTATTTATTATTAAAATGAGAGTGCGAAACCCTGCTTTCTAATGACCTTCCATTCTTAAAGCCAGTGCCAGTCATGAAGAAGTACGTGGTACTCTTGTGAACTACATACATGAAGGCAGAGGAAGAGGGTCACTGGGAAATGCCCGTGGCTAACAACTACAAAATAGACTTTTCAACATTTTGTAAAATGACACTGGAGTTTTTTGCCTCAATAAATTTTACTGTACCTGTATGACTTTGCCTTGGAGAAAAACGGGAAGAATGATGATGTGCTGGTGGAAAAAATTGAATGTTTTGGTTAGTGTCGTGATCTCTTTATCATCATCCTTTATGCTAATATAAAATTCACATGAGTTGGCATATTCAATGTCATTTAACATGTACACAATTCCATGTGAAGATGGCCTCCAAGAATCTCCTAGCTAGAACTTGAGCCTATGGAAGATGCGCCATTATAATGATAAACAAGTATTAAATTTTATTTAGTTGTTAGTTTATAGAGCTGTCAGCCATGACTTTTTGATGCACGGTGCTTTATATAGAGAGTCGCTTGCAGTAGGAATGAGGCTAAGGTGATACTTTTCCTAAGTAAGGCTTTCACACAAAGGGGGGAAATAGTACAGTTGTGTGTTGGTCTCCCTTAGCTGCTCTACTGAAATGCCATGGACAGGATGGCAATTTCGCCCAGCACTATGGTTGAGACATCAATGTTCAAACCTTGGTCTGTTCTGAGTGGCAAGGATTTCCTACTTCTTATAAAGGCACAATCCTATTGGGTCAGAACCACCGCCTATGACATTTAACACTAATTGCCCCCACACAGGACTATCCTCCAAATATATGACATTCTGGCTTAGGGTTTCAGCAAATGCTTCTGAAGAGATTCAGTGTAGTCCACACCGAGACAACCAACTACAGGAGCTGCAGGAGTCCTCTCTTCCTGGTCATGTTTATATCAACTCCCCAGAAGGCCATTCATAGCAGAAATTCTGATTTCAGTTTTGCATGTTTATAAATAGCAGCACCATTGTGCAGCTCCAGGATGTCAAATAGTAGTCTTTGATATAGCTAGGAGGAGTCTCAGTGACTGCTGAGGATGCCATGGTCACATATTCAGAGGCAGAAACTGAATTCCTTACAATGGGGTCTATCAAGTACAGGAAGTTGGAAGCGGTGACCTGTATCATACAGTTGTCATCTTTGACTTATTCTGTGCTTCCAATTGTTTTTTTGTCTATACCCATCTGCCCACCTCAAAGAAGGTCTAGTCCTACTGACAATATGTTTAAAAATTTCATCTAACCCACTACTGTTCTATTGGGTAAAACGAAGTTTTCCACTTATGGAATTGTGTTTATGTCAGTAGTCAGGCTTTTGCTGGCCTTTTTTATTTTGGAACCTTATGCTGGAATTATTTGCCAGATTTCGAATTTTAGTGAAGATGGCATCTAATAAGAATATGGTATGTAGAACCTAGAATTGTCAATCTACTAGTAGATTTGTACTTTCAATTAGAACACCGATTAAGTAAATATTCCCAGCATTTCTGTCAAGCAGAAATGAGTATATAATGAAGAATAAAGATAATGGCTCATTTGGCATTTAAAAATCAAGCACTGGATATTGTTTATAGGGGTATAGATTGCTATAAAATTTCTAGAAATAAGTATTAAAATGTAGAAGATATTTACATTTTTGCTAAGGATTTGGATATTTGGGCTTTATTCTAAAAATGTCGGTATACATTTATGAATAAAGACAGCAATTGCCATCCTACCTTCTGTGGCAATAGTCACTCCTCAAGAGTTGGCTAAATAAGGTGAGATGTTTACATAAGTAATCCCAGTGTAATGTTTAAATAAGATAAAAAGATAAAGGAAACCAATATGACCTGTACATGTTACATGTACATAGTGTAATAAAGATCAAAAGTTGTAGAATGATTTGCACAGAATTCTCTGATGTAGCTCATGCAGCAGTGACATAATGAGATGAAGTGATATGATGCTATGGTGACATTTGTGGTATGACGTGTGTTGGAGCTATTCATCTGCCATGGTAAGAGACAATCGATCTGTAGCGTACAGAAGCAAGGAAGTCAGGTGCATTGCACACCTTTGTATTTCCCAGTGTCTTTAAGTTATCTTTTTATTAGCAGGAACAACATGATAAAATTATTGTGAACAGAATGGAGAAGTATCAGGGACCTTTCTCTTTTGTTACAGGAAAGCTAATACAAGAATTAAAAACTTCTGTGTAATGTTCATAGGTTCTTCAAGCACTGTGCGATGTATATTTAAAGTTATGTTTTGAGAAAGACAGCCAAATGAAAGTTCAAACAATGAGTCTGCGCTTTGATTTTGTTTCCTAATTTCCATGGTAATATACAGTTTTCTGGAGATGATGTATTAAAAGACAGGAAACACCGTGGAAAGTGAAGATTGTCGAGATCAGTGTGTGCTGATATGGCAAAGCTACCGATCTCTACTTTCCATGAATCCATTCCTCTTTATTCTGGGAACAGAAGCAATAATGTTGGTTGTTGGTCCTTTGTTTTCGGTGACTCGGAGTGCCTTCCTCAGTCTGGAGGTGATGGCGATGGGAGCAGAGCTACACCTATGACTGTCCCTTCTAAGAGCTGGAAGTAGAAAAACAGTTAAACTAGAATAGTTGGAGATTTTTTCTACTTGCTTTACTTTTCAATATCTACTCATCCATTCATGCAACACACATTTTTATGTGCTAAATACTGAGTGAAAAAAGTACCATCCCCTTTCTAATAATATTTTATAGAATCTATCCAATAATAATTGCAAGTCAGTATGCAAGTCGATGATAAATACAAAGTAGAAACAATAAAGGAGATCAGGGAAATAAGTTCACAGTGGCATAGGATCAAAGGGTTTTTTTTTATTTATATGTATTCCCTGCATGCATGTTTGTGTGCCATGTACATACAGTGCCCTTGAAGGCAAGAAGAGGGCGTGAGATTCATGGGGATTGGAATTACAAATGGTTATGATCCACCACGTGGGTGCTGAGGGTTGAACCCAGGTGCTGTGGAAGAGTAACCTGTACTCTTGACCACTAAGCTATCCCTCCAACCCCAGGACGGAAGTTTTAAGTATGACTGAAAAGGCTTCTCAGAGAAGATGATGTATGAAAAAAAGATGGGGCATTGAGAGAGAGAAGGGAACCCAGCGGAAGTCTGGGGGCAGATCTGTAGATACAGCAACCTAGCTTGGGACTGTGCTCTAGATGCTCATGGGACAGGAGACTGGAGTCAAGAGAAAGAGAGAGAGAACAGACGGAGGTTGAGGTAGAAGTTCAGGCCTGGAGTCAGATTGCATAGAGCTGGGAGGTCAGTGTGACCGTGTTGACTTTGCTTCTGAGTGAGATGGAGCCACAGAAGTGGCTAGGAGTGGTGGTGTGTCATGACCTATATTTTGGCATCGACCATATCTCCATCATGTTGAATATAGTAGCCCAAGAAAGAGAAAAGGTGGAGGCTGGGGAACTAGTCAGAAGATTCATGTGCCATTCAGGTGATGGTCAGCTCTTGATGCTCTTGATGCTATGGAAACCAGTAGGGTCCTGGAAATAATCTGTCATTTAGCTTCTTTTGTTCTGCCAGCACTTCCACATTCTTCTAAGAAATTATTTTTCTCTCTAAGTTAGACAACTGCATTTTTATTCTTGTAACATGAGCACCCCACAAAATTAGGAATATTTATAAATAATTACAAAAATAATAACCTTTAACAAACTCTGTGACCTTGAATAAGTCACTTAGTCTCTCTGCATTTCATTTACTCATGTGCAAGCCGAGCAAGTAATAACAAGATGAATCACTTGAAATTGACATTTTATGGGTCAACTCTCAGCCCTCTCACACGGCTCACCTCCAGAACCTCAAAGACTGGTTGCTTTGAGGGCTAAATGAACAAATACACGCAAAAGACTTAGAATCGTGTCTAGCCCATTGTAAGAGCCAAATTAACTGTTGGCTGTAACTGCTCTCACAGTTTGGTGCTTTCATTTCCAACATTATCGTATTTTCTCAGCCCTATCACAGCACAGAAGCACACAGGGTAGGTAGCATCACTCACATTTGAAAAAGGCACCTTCTTCACCTTGATAAAGGATGTTGGCTCACACATCATGGCATTGTGTCTCAAAACAACCCATGTGGTATGTACATGCATGTCCGAGTCTGTTTCACATGTTGAAATTGACAAACAGAAGACAAGTGAACTGGACATGTTTGCTAATCCTCTGCCCGATGGGAACAAAGTTGTTTTGTGTTAACTTTATGTGGGTGTCTGGTTATTTAATTAATGCACGTATTCAGACATAGTCTCACTATGTAGATCCGGCTGGCCTCAAACCCACAGAGATCTGCCTGCCTCTGCTTCCCTAGTACCATTACACCCAGCCTACATGGATATGTTCATTGTCTAATTGGCTGAAAGCAAAGTCCAGAGCTGAAGCTGTCTTCAAAGCCCAGGTCAGTGATTTTGTTCTTTCCTCAGGAAGCTCTTGGCGTCTATCTGTTGCAGAGGCAGGCAGGGCACAGAGTGTGATGATGCACTGCCAGCTTCCTGTGTTTGTGTCTTCTCTACTCCCATCCCATATTTATATTGGATTTCTCCACTCCTGCCTCAAAAATAGTTAAAAATTAACAAGGAACCAAATGAAGGATTGAACTGATGAATATTCTCATTTTATCCTTAGAAAACAAGACAACACATAAGAAGTAGATTGCCTGGTTTCAAACAACTGCTAAATGAGGAAGCCTGAAACCCAGGTGGCAGAAAACCACATCCAGAATGCCATCAAATATGAGAAAAGCTGTAGACCAAAACGTAGCAGTAGGTGTGCTCAGCCTTGAATGTGCCTACCAGATGAAAACCCACCCCAGATGGCATATCCAATTTAATCAACATCACCTGTGAGCCAAACTGAACAGTAAATGTTAAGACAGGATCACTAATAATGGGGACCTGGAATGGAGCCAGAATTAAAACAATGATCTGCTTAACAATCCCTCTGGGCTGGATGCATGTGGAGAACGGATAAATGCTGGATATCGAAACAGCTGTTCTATGGCAAGCTGAAATGGGGCAATCATAGACGGCAAAGGGGGAAGAGACGCTTGAAAGTTGTCTTAAATAAAATCGTGCTTTAAATAGTATGTGACCTGGCTGTGGCCTTTTTAGAACCAGCCACCACCTACCAAATACCCCACCATGCCTCTCTAGAGAATAAGGTAGCTGTTGGTGAATAACCTCTGCAATTACGAATACCCGGGAAAACTGGTATCACCAGTGTCCATATACATGGATGGCACTAGTCTATGTGAAGACCTTGGATACTAAGTTAAAATGTCAACACGCCTTGCTTATCTTCCAGAACTTTACTGTCTTCTCTGAACTCCTTGTAGTTATCAAATAGAATAGCTATTATTATACTGTCAATTGTTTGATTCTATTTAGATTATAGTTACTATAGTTAACTAGTATTATAGTTATTATAGTTTACAGGTCCTTAGAACAGAAAGTCAAGTTGGTGATACAGTTAGCATAGTGTAGAAAAAGGCCAGACAGAGTGCCACTTGTGGGTCACCTTAGCTTGTACCACTATTGCCCTCTTTGGGTGCCGGTGACTCCGCGCTTTGAAGTATAGAAGGACAGTGTACCAATGTTTTTGGAAAGTCTTATTGATTGATTGATTCTTGGGTTCATTTTCGCTTTTGCCTATCATTAGAAGAAAGCTCATATCACCATATAATTCTTCATGTACACAACCATATTAAAATAAACATTTTACAGAACTAAGAGGAGGGACTACTGAGTAGACAGCCAACTAAGATGCCAGTTATTTAAAAATGAAAGACAAAATTTTAATCAGGAGTGATTTTAAAATACACATACCAGCCAGCCGTAGTGGTGCATGCCTTTAATCCAAGCCTTGGGAGGCAGAGGCCAATAGATCTCTGTGGGCTAGCCTTGTCTACAAAGTAAGTTCCAGGGCAGCCAGAGCTATATAACGTGTCCCTATCTCAAATGAACAAAAACAAAAAATAAAAGAACATATTTTGTATCACTGTTATGATAACTTTTGGGGAATATATTAAAAATGTGTGTACTTACCCTAATGAGCATATAAAAGAATAGAAATACACATTTTTGTCATGACTATTACCAATTATGACTAAGTATTTTAAGAGCAGAGTCAATTACATTCACTGAGCAGCTGTAATGTCACTATAGAGTCATTGAATTACATGTGTATGAGTCCGGAATCAACTCCTATAAATGCCTGAGTACAGGGATTCCTGCCTCAGCAGCTTGCTTCACTGTTCACAGCTCTGGAGAGAGGCTATGGCCTCCCAAGGGAAGGCACTGATTTTTAATGTAATAAATTTCCTTATTTCAAGGATTGTCTTGTGTACCCAAATGACTCTAAGTTACATCCATGTTTATTTAGCACTCTTCCCAATAGTCAACTGACAGGATCAGCCTATGTGTTTATCAACAGATAAACAGAAAAAGAAAATATACAAGCATATACAATGGAATTGTGTGTGTGTGTGTATGTGTGTGTGATGTAATGTGCTCATGGGGCCATGCTTGTTGAGGTCAGGGGTTAATGGTTCATGTCTTCTACTATCTGAGGATGAAGAGAAGGAAAAGTATGGTGTGAATATAGGAATGATGAGAAGGAGGAGTATGGCGTGAATATGGGGGATGAAGAGGAGTATGGTGTGAATATTGGAGTAATAAGGATATGGTATGAATATGGGGGATGAAGAGAAGGAGTATGGTGTGAATATGTGAGTAATAAGAAGGAGTATGGTGTGAATATGTGAGTAATAAGAAGGAGTATGGTGTGAAGATGTGAGTAATAAGAAGGAGTATGGTGTGAAGATGTGAGTAATAAGAAGGAGTATGGTGTGAAGATGGGAGATGACAAGAAGGGGGAGTATGGTGTGAATATGGGGATAACAAGGAAGTGCGGTATGAATATGGGAGGATGATGAGAAGAAGGAGGATGGTGTGAATATGGTCAAAGCACGTGTCAACTTGTACAAAAATGATTTTATGAAACCTTACATTGTGTACAATGAATACATGCCTTAAAATGAACACACAGGGAAAAGAATGATTCTTAAAAAGAATTGTTTTAAAAATATAATACAATGATGTTTTTCCCACATGTTCCTTCAACCACTCACTACAGAGTTAAATAAATTACATCTTAAGATCCAAACGTTTTTAAACCTGTCATCAAACTATCATGCTTTTTATTCTTAGATAAAAAACTATCAGATTTAACTTTCACTCAATCTCAATAGCTCTAGGATTCTGTTTAAGAAAGGATATTTTTACAGTAGGAAACCGTCAGGGGAGCCAAGGAAATTTTCATCCCTTCTCCCTTTCTTCCATTAAGTTGGCAAATTGCTCACCAACCAGTTCATTTACCTTTTTAACAAAACTTTTCAGCCTTTGAGGTGGGTACAATCTATTTGGTATCTACTCAGCTCTACTATGACAGCAGGTGCACAGAGGTCCACACAGATAACCATCCACGGAGCTGTCAGATTTAAGGAAGGCAGAAGAGTAAATAAATAAGAGTGTTATAGACCCAAGTAATAGCAGAGAGAGAAGCAGTCACTACAAAAAATGGTGTCCACGGTTTTCTGTATTCACTGACCTTCTCCAAGCTAATGATGTTTCAATAAAAAGAACACACACACACACACACAACACACACACACACACACACACACACACACACACACACACTGTCAGAACCCCCATACCCCACACTCCTAACCTGTGAGGCATCTATCTGGTAATGCTCCTTGTAGGTATGCCATTTATCTGTAACATCTCCTCTGTTTGTAGCTGAATTAGTTATTTTTCTGTTGCCTTGATAAAACACCATGACCAAGACAGCTTACAGACGAAAGAGTTTATTTGGTTTTATTGTTGTTCCCAAGAGAAAACAGTCTATCATGACAGGAGGGTGTGGCATCAATCAGAGGCATGGCTGCTGGAGTGAAATGCTGAGTGTTCATGTCTGGAACTGCAAGTACCAAGCAGGGAGAGCAAACCGGAAGTGGTGTGAATATTTAAACTCTCAGAGCCCACCTCCAGTGGCATACTTCAACAAGATCCCACCTCCTAAACTGCCCTGAACAGTGCCACCAGTTGAGGACCAAGTGTTGAAATAAATGCCCTTATAGGGGGCATTCTCATTTAAACCACCACAGTAGCTTTCTGGTGGCTGGTGCAGGATTATACTGATTGGTTGAATCTTTTTCTGTAGGCCACGTCTACTGTTTTTCAAATGATTAATCAAATCCGAGTGGTCAACCACTCAAGAAGCACTAGACAGCACCCTAGGCATATCTTTCTGGCTAGTTCTGATACAGCTCTATCTATGTCTACGGCCACAGAGAGACATGCCACTACTTAAGCAATCTTGGGTGGACACATGAAAAGGATCCTCTTCTCAGTTAGTTGTTTTGAGTCTGGTCTCCCAAGTTGCCAGGTGGACAACACAATTCTGGTGTCTTTCGCACATCCTGTGGCATTGCTGCCCATTAAGTACAACTGCAGAGAAGCTTTGTAAGACCTGGCAGTGTGACATTACAGAGCACAGATGTAAAACGAAGGGTTCACTAATCGGAATAAGCTTAAACAGAATGTTCAGCTATGTCCATGACCATGCCAGGAGAAGGAAACTCTGCGTTTGTCATTGAATAATACCAAGGGCAGGCTCTTTCATCGATATGGCAACCGAGAGAGTTTTGTTAGCAGTATTCTGTGAACAAAACACTTAAGAGAATGTATGTACACAATAGTTAAAAAGAAGGGTTACTGACACAGATGCCAATTTGGTGGGGCATATGGAACATTTACACTTGCCTTTTTCTTTCTTTCTTGCTACAGCTGGTGCTGATTTAGTATGTGAAATTTTACTAGCAGGAGTGCTAATCAAGACAGAGATTCTGTAAGGATTTAGTCATTTATGTAGGGGAAACTACAGGGGCCATTAAAAAGTAGAAGATCGTCTTATGGAAGAGCATTATCATTATCAACCCCATTTTTAAACTAAACAGACACAATGGTACTGTAAGTGTCAGTTTAGCAGCCGCAAGAGTCAGGATGCTTCCCGATAATGCTCAGAGAGAATTGCACCCACAGCTTAAAGTTTTGGTAAAAGCATGTTCTTCAAGTTCGGTAGTGTCGGAGGGATGCAGAAGACGAGCAATTGAACAGTTAGTGGTTTAACTTTTCAGTCTGGTTGTCTAGCAAAGATGCTTCGTGAAAATTAATTTTAATTTTTCCTAAGAAACAGAATTTGACTGTAACAGTACAGAGGATGTATTTTCCTGAAGCACCTGGGGAAGTTGGCAAAAGATAACGAACGTACAAGATTTGGTTTTACCTTGGAATACCTGAGGACTAAGTTTTACAATATGAAGAATTTCACACAAAAATTCCACAGGCCATCCAAGAGTTCAGAGGAAAATTAAGCAAAAAATATCTTTCGCAAGTAGCAACAGAATTGTAGCGAGTACATTAAATATGTTGTGCAGGTGGCCTGGTGGAGCTGGAGACCTGAGCAGCAGCTACCAGACATCTGCTGCCTGAGGAAACTCGCGACGTGGCAAGTGGTGTTTGACGCTCCCCGTGGAAGAGTGCCAGCTGCCCACGGCTCCTCTGCTACAGATGAACAGAAAGTCTTGTGGGTGCATCCATGGACGCGTGCCTTGCCCCATCCTCCACTCCCTAAGAGTTCAGAGGAGAAGAGGCTACAGAGAAAGCACAGTTAGGTATTGTGGGACTCTCACAGATTATCCAAAGTGCACTGTCAGAGGGGAAGTGAACATATGCTCGCTAGCAAAACCATTTTTATTCTATTTTCGTGTTTCATTTCTATTACTTGTTGCAAGTAATTTTTTTCAGTATCATGATTCAAGTCTTATCCTCAGAAAAGTATTTGAAGAGAAGTAAGTTTTGCTAAAGTGTAAGCAGCAAATTATTTAATTATGCAATAATTGATAGTTATAAATATTTAAGATGACTGAATTGTCTTATAATATTTTGATATAAATATGGCACCTTTAAAAGATGAGAATACATTATGATTGATAAGTAACAACTGAGACTGGCCAATAAAATTCACTTCCTGAGTGGATTTAGGCTAACCATAAAGCTAAAAAAAAGGGGGAAAAGATAACACAGCCAGTGTCTAACCTTAATCCTTCTCCAGAAGACTTACAAATTAGGGATCTCTTATTTTATTTTCTAAGACTTTAATGTTGTTTTACAAAAATACAAAAAATAATATGAAGCTCCAGTAAAGCAAAATAAAAAGCACCAACATCAGCTTAGTTATTTAATTCATACTGGAAAAGTTGAAGACATGTTCTTAAGTACAAAAGGAAAGCAGTTTATACTGCAGTAAAACCTAAGACTCTGGGTACCAAGATTTCCCTTCTACCAAAGCATCCTTTCGTCTACATTAGTGCCTGAAAAATGGAGTTTCAAAAATGAGGGCAAGCAGCAAGTGGGATAGTTGAGTGCTTAAACACACTTGAAAGAGAAATTAATAAGTTTACTTTTAAAGACAAAAATTAGATTGAATGTGTATTTTTAGCCATCACTAAAAATTGGGTTGCACACATACCCAAACATAAACACGTACACACCCAATGTTCAAAGTGTATGGGTTTCTAAGCCACAACTGATAGCCTTTTTAACAGTTCTGCTAGGCAGCTGAAAGAGATAATGTACTTCTGAAATCACATCTGAGGAATATGGTTTGAAAAATTTCTCAATGGGGCCATCATTTAAGTAGAAAGTATTTGTGATAGGTTTTAGGGGGTGGGCGCATCCATTATTTCCCCCTTAAATCATTCAATTATCTGGTAACCACTTATTCTACTATCCAGACTTCTGAGTAGTAGGGAAAAATAGAATACAATATTTGAAAAACAGACAGGTATTCATTCGCATTATGATCCAGGAGGTTAGTCAGCTGGAGAATAATTTATGAGGGTTCACAAACTGTGAGCAGTGACGGCGAGCATATGGCAGAGCTGAACTGTGTGCAGGTCAGCTTTTGCAATGTCTGTCAGTCATTGTTAGCATCTAAGCGCACGTGTTAAGGGGGAATTCAACGAGAAGAAATTATTTGGCAAATTCATAGAACTGTGGCTTAGAAATCAAAACAACTTTGTTTTACCATATAACCCTCGTTGATGACTCTTTCCCATCTTACCTGCAGAGAACATACCCCTCGCAATGTATTGTTACCCTTTCTTTGTTCAGCTAGGAAAAACTGAATTATCACACACACACTGTGTACGTGGATGCTGGCATTCGCACAATGACTACTTTCTCCAGCTGTTCAGGTTGTTGAGTTTGTCTCCATTTTGAGTGAACTTCTTTGGGGGAGGGCCATGTTTCTGTTTCTTTCTCCCTATTAGAGAATCTTTGCTTTGTGAACGCACTAATTTCTGGCAGGGGGCAAAAATGACAGTTAGCTCACAATGTCCATGATTAGAGGAGCGAGCTGAGTACACAAACCTGAAAAATGAAGTGGATTTCCTGGATACACAGGCAGCAGATCGGAAAGGACACGAGAGAAGGAGGAAGAGGAGAGATTTGCAGTATAAGAGCATCACAAAGAGATGAAGCAGAAACAGCCAGAGGGACGAGGCACTGAAGTCAACAAGTGTCCCCAAGTGTGGGTGAAATCCTGCACATCCTGGATGCGACAGGAGCTGCCTCAGTTTTGAAACACTTTATTCAGAACAAATCCAGTTCTGAAGAAATTGTGAAGTTCAGCTTCAAGAGTGAAGAAATGCCATTCCTCTCTCTGGGGCCAGAAGAATTCTGATCATAGTATAAAACTTTCTGATCAAAGTGACAACAATGTAATATTAGGGTATTCGATTTTTTCAGGGCTAGAAGCTTCTATGTAGATGGAAGTCAATGGCAGGAGATTCCATAAGATGACTGACTTCCCTGGTATCAATGGAGATGATGGGTTCTTAGAAAAGTGGGTGTCAGGTAGTAGGACCCATCACAAGGAGATACAGTTACCATGACAAGTAATAAGTCATAATGGCAAGAAAAGAATTAATGCAAGGTGGCAGGTATTCAGTGACTGTCTTATCTGAAGAAGGCTACTGTTGTATAGTGATAAATGGGTGAGCAATGGCTATAGCCTAAACCAAATGTGGCAACTGATGGTGAGGGCTTGGCCAACCCCTCAAGTGAGCCACCTTGGCCTGCAAAAGTGCAAAGGAAGGGAAGCAGTAGAGGTGCAGGGTAGAAAGGAGAGGGATAATGGCCAATCCCCCCTCCTTTGGGATTGTCAACTGCTGTGTGTGTTTGCCCTGTTAATTCTCCTGACATATTTTTGGAAATTTTGACCATTTAGAACCTGAAGACTCCACTCCACCTAGGTTGAAATGTCAAACCATCCGTAAAAGCATTGTTGCCCTTGGGAAGATGATTTCCCGAAGCCTCTTCTGTGTGATCTAAGGTTTCAAGGAAACACTGACAAGTTATTTAGCCCTATGGCGGACCATGTGTATGTGTTATTCATGTGTAATTGTGTATTTCAGATAGGATAATATTTTCAACCTTGCTAACAGCTCAGTGATGACCAAGGTTGCTGGAGTAGGTCACGAATCATGCCAGCTGGCTCTGCTATGGATTTCTGCCATCCGGCCTCAGATGAGCTTGCTTTACTGTTTGGCACGTTTTTTATTTGTCCCTGTTTTCTTCCCTATTGTATCTCTCACAGCTACAGTTCCAAAAGTTTCAAACCCTTTGCATCTCCTCAAGTTCAGAAAACTCTTCCTGTCTGTTTCATGCCAGTGGGCTCCAATTACACCCACTTCCCCGGGAATGAAGCTCTCAGCAAACTCGGATTTCTTAACCCTCCTGGGCTTGGGTTCTTTCTGTCTTCTTACTCCCATCCTCCCTGAAGCCCCTCAAGTAAAGTGTTCCACACAGTTCTCTTTGGTCCTCACTGCCTTTCTAATAACAAGCCAGCCTCAGAGAGCACCAGGGTCAGGTGTCCCACCATGCCAGCCGTTCTATTGGCGGCTCACTCACAGCTTCTCTTCTAAACCTGACCACGACATTGCCCAGGGGAGAAACTCATTTCTCCCCTCTAGTGGGAGTGCCTTCTGTGTGCAGCAATGTGACCTTCCTCAAACAGGTGTCACCTCCTTGTCCCATCTAGATATTCCAATTGTTTTTACTTTTCATTATGAATAAAATAGTGTATATTTTATTGTGAATATTTGAAATGCAGCATTCTAGAATATTTGCAAACTGTAAAATGATCACAGTTAAAGTTGGCCTATGAAATCCCTCTACTTTTGAAAACCTTTGAAAGACTTTCTGCTCAGTTACCACCTCCCTATTCTCTCTCTGTGCCCTAATGTAACCACCTTCTTGTTTTGTTTGTGGATTCAGTTTCCTTAAGGTTTACTGTATATATAGTAAACATATATGTATATAAATATGTATGTACTTGTAAATTTACGTTGACATTGCATCACATATGTTTAAATAAGGTAGGTACTGTTCCATTGTTGCATTTTGTTCACGTTTGAACACTGTGTGAAAGAGACACCCGCACTTGCATTATTGTTTGCCTTAGAGTTCCTGGTGGAATTTGTGTTGATGACCGCAGCTGTAATTCCTGGACTTTCACCTCTGCATAGTATCCCATTTTGAGGACGCCTTCCACTTTATGTTTTCATTTTCCCAGTATTTGGACAGATTTAGTATGATGAGGAGTGTTGCTATAAATGCTTGTGTATAAGTTTCCTGATGCTTAAGTCTTGAAGAACGTCTCACAGATTTATCCGAGAAGGGATGCTTGGGTTTTACAAATTGCCTTCCAGAACAATCCTACTTGTGTTCCAAAATAGTTCCTCAGTGCCCACTACTCGATCAGACAGGGACTTTCTTGGGCATACACGTTACCAACACTGATGCTCCTTAGACTTGAACCTTTAAAGTCTGTTTGGATGTGACTCATATACCCAGGTTGATATAATACACATTTTCTTGACTTTTTTTTTAATTTGTGAGACAATCTTTCTATGCTTGCCTCACTTCCTAGGAATATGGATTTATGTCATCCTGCTGGCTCCTCTTCCCCCTCCTGCTTCTCTCTTTTTCTTTTTTCCCCTTTTCTCCTCCTCCTTTTATTTTTCTTCTCCAAGACAGAGTCTCACCATGTAGCCATGACTGACCTGGAACTTGTTAGGTATATCAATCAAGCTGACCTTGAATTCATAGACATCTTCCTGCCTCTACGTCCTAGTGCTGGAATTAAAGGTGTGTATCACCCCCTGCCTTTTAAAACATTTATTTTAAAAATTATTTATTAAATTATGTGTATATATGCATGTCTGTATGTGGGTCTGCGCATGCCTGTGTGTAGGTATGTGCATGTCATTTGTATGTAGGTCTGTGCATGCTTGTGTGTAGGCATGTGCATGTCATCTGTTTGTAGGTCTGTGCATGCCTTTATGTAGGTCTATGCATGTCACCTGTATGTAGGTAGGTCTGTGCATGTCTGTGTGTATGTATGTACATGTCTGTGTATGGGTCACTGTATGTCTCTCTATAGGTATGTGTGTGTTTGTGTGTAGGTCTGTGTGTGTCTATGTGTAGGTCTGTGCATATCTGTGTGTCGGTCTGTGCATGGCTGTGTGTAGGTCTGTGCATGGCTGTGTGTAGGTCTGTGCATGAGTGAGCAGAGATGCTCCAGATCTAGAAGAGGACATCAGTCCCTTGGAGATAGACTTACAAGCAATTTGGGGCCATCCGATATGATGCTGGGAACTCAACATTAGTCTTCTGAAAGGAGTCTAAGTCAATGTTTTATTGCTAACACTGTGACCATGCAATTCTTATAAAGGAAAGGAGTTAGTTGGAGCCTGCATAT